>SJYA01002601.1:541823-564600 GCA_006410615.1 Neotragus moschatus | reverse complement strand
TCAAGGCTGTATATTGTCACCCTGCTTATTTAAGTTCTACTCAGAGTACATCATGAGAAATGCTGGGCTCGAAGAAGCACAAGCTGGAATCAAGATTGCCAGGGGAAATCTCAATAACCTCAGATATGCAGATGACACCACCCTTATGGCAGAAAGTGAAGAGGAACTAAAAAGCCTCTTGATGAAAGTGAAAGAGGAGAGTGAAAAAGTTGGCTTAAAGGTCAACATTCAGAAAAGGAAGATCATGGCATCTGGTCCCATCACTTCATGGGAAATAGATGGGGAAACAGTGGAAACAATGTCAGACTTTATTTTTCTGGGCTCCAAAATCACTGCAGGTGATGATTGCAGCCATGAAATTAAAAGACGCTTACTCCTTGGAAGAAAAGTTATGACCAGCCTAGATAGTCTATTGAAAAGCAGAGACATTACTTTGCCAACAAAGGTCCATCTAGTCAAGGCTATGGTTTTTCCTGTGGTCATGTATGGATGTGAGAGTTGGACTGTGAAGAAAGCTGAGCACCGAAGAAGCGATGTTTTTGAACTGTGGTGTTGGAGAAGACTCTTGAGAGTCCCTTGGATTGCAAGGAGATCCAACCACCATCCTAAAAGAGATCAGTCCTGGGTGTTCTTTGGAAGGACTGATGCTGAAGCTGAAACTCCAATACTTTGGCCACCTCATGCAAAGAGTTGACTCATTGGAAAAGACCCTGATGCTGGGAGGGACTGGGGGCAGGAGGAGAAGGGATGACAGAGGATGAAATGGTTAGGCGAAGGGGATGACAGAGGATGAGATGATTGGATGGCATCACTAACTCAATGGACATGAGTTTGAGTGAACTCCAGGAGTTGGTGATGAACAAGGAAGCCTGGCGTGCTGTGATTCATGGGGTCGCAGAGTCAGACACAACTGAGCGACTGAACTGAACTGAACTTGCAGACCCCCGGTATAAAGGTAAAAGCAATAGAGTTCATGAGAGGTCCATCACTGACTCAATGGATATAAGTTTGAACAAACTCTGGGAGATAATGAAAGACAGGGAAGACTGGTATGCTGCAGTCCATGGGTTGCAAAGAGTCAGACAGAACGACTGAACAACAACAACAGTGAGGGATACCAGGGAACGCTTTGCTGGATCTGAGTCTCTCATGATATGATGGTTTCCCTGGGACCATGTGCTGGGGAGGGGAGGGGTGGGCCTCCTATGCAGAGGCAAGGGCAGTTACCTGGGTGAAAAGGAACAGGGGATCAGGTGTGTCTTCCAGACAGTNAACAACAACAACAGTGAGGGATACCAGGGAACGCTTTGCTGGATCTGAGTCTCTCATGATATGATGGTTTCCCTGGGACCATGTGCTGGGGAGGGGAGGGGTGGGCCTCCTATGCAGAGGCAAGGGCAGTTACCTGGGTGAAAAGGAACAGGGGATCAGGTGTGTCTTCCAGACAGTGAGGGGTTTGGAGTGACTGGACTATAGCTGTGAGGTGGGGGATGGTGAGTGGATAAGACTGGAGAGAAGGGTAGGATGTGACTGGGAAGCGCTTATAAGCCCTGAAAAGGAGTTGAGCTGATCCTGAGGGCCATGGGGCTCTAGTGGAGATTTCTTGACTTTGTAGGAAGCCCCTCCAATGCCCAGTCATGACAACAGGGCCAGGAATGGGTTGTCTTAGTAGATTGGGAGGAGTGGTAATGAGAGCCTGAACAGTCATTGAGAGCAGGGACAGGAACAAGAAGCCAGACTGAAGATTACTGAGAAGAATCCATAGGTGGGACCAACCCAGGTGTGGGGGCAGGGAGGAGAGGAGGTCATCTCTGAGGTCGAATTCCTGCTGGGGCGCCATTCCTGAGTCAGCATCCCGTCATGTGCCCTCACTGTGATGGCCACTGGGTATCTAAGTGTTTGTCGCTCAGCTGTGGGGCTCTTTGCGACCCATGAACTATAGCCCACCAGGCTCCACTGTCTGTGCGATTTCCCAGGCAAGAATACTGGGGTGGGTTGCCATTTCCATCTCCAGGGGATCTTCCTGACCCAGGGATCGAACCTGAGTCTCCTGTGGCTCCTGTATTGGCGGTGGATTCTTTCTTCACCACTGAGCCATCTGGGAAACCCCCGTGGGTGTCTAATGATGCCTCAAGGGTGGGGCAAGGAGGGGCCTCCTGCTCTGCTCCAGGCTGCGCATTAGGAGCGTTATAGACATCCAGTTCAACCGCTTTCCCACAAAGGGAGTTTATGGTCTCACTTTACAGATGAAAACATCAAGTCCTGGAAAGGCTAAGCAGTTTGGCCCTAGGCTGCACAGCTGGTAGGTGACCGAGGGGAGCTTGGATCTTGGGCTCATCACTCTTTATGCTAATCTCTTTCAACCTGGACACCCTGCCGGGGGCAGTTTGGGAGCAGGAGATACCCAGAGCCCAAAAGACACTTCTATGGGCACCTGGTCACATCAGAGGCTGTGAATGAGAGCACAGCAGAGTGGGGGTTGGGGGCAGGGGTCAGAGTGACAGAAACAGGGCTAATAGCACCTCTGCTGGGAGTCTGTATTTAACTCCCCAGCTAGGAGTCCAGGGTGTGGTTGAGAGAGATCTCTGGCAAGCTGCCGAGTCTTCTCTTTGTGAAGCCTGGCAGCGTAGGGAGGTGGTAGGAGGTGGGGTGAGGGGTTTGTCATTGTGGGTGGGGATCCTGAAGGGGCTCTAGGGGTGTTTCCAGTCACCCTGTATATAAAGCTGTCTTCCAAGAAAAGTCATCTTCCCAGCCTCTGCCAGGGCACCATCCCCAAACCCTGACTTCCTTCCATCCCTCTACTGCTCTAAAGTGCCTGGCTTCTGGTGGGTTACTGCTATCTGTAGGACTCCTCTGGCTCCCCAGCCTGGCAGGAGAGGCCCAGCCACCACAGGGCTCCAGTGGTAAAAGAGGAAAGACAGGGCTTCAAAGACAAGCCAAGGGTGTTGAATCCCACAGCAGAAGACCCTGGGTAGAGGAAGAGGCCAAAGGAGGAGGNGGAAGAGCCAGTCCTCCTTCCCCATTCATCTCTGCTTCATCTTTCTTTCATCTAATGGTTTGCCACCTTGGCAGGAAGGGTGCTGCTGGGAGCTGGGGAGGCCCCCTCCCGCAAGTTCTCTCTCCTAGCAGGAGGGCACTGTGTTTGCTAATAGGTGTTAAATGGGAGCATCAAATTTTAATCAGCGCCTTAATGGAGTCCGGGGACCTGGGGGAGTTCTCGAGTCCTGCATTATGCTGCTCGCTGGAGCCAAGTTGGATGCAGTGAGTAGGAAGGTGGGATGGGCAGCTGCCATCACAGCCGGAGCTCCTGGAAGATGAGGTGGTGCTGGCCGCTTTCATCCAGGGTGGCCCAGCTCAAGTGGCCATGTCACTACTGTGGACGCTCTTGGTGACACATCCATCACTGACTTCTTGGTGGGAAGCAGGCCTAGTAGCAGATATGGAAATGGGGGAACCTTGGCATTGGAAGACCCTGGTTCATATCGTAATATTTTCAAGTTGAGTGAATGACTGTGGACTAGTTTATTAATGTGGTTGTTGCTGTCATTGTTTTGTTGCTCAGTTGTGTCTGACTCTTTGCGACCCCATGGATGGTAGCCTGCCAGGTTCCTCTGTCCATGGGATTTCCCAGGCAAGAATACTGGAGTGGGTTGCCATTTCCTCCTCCAGGGGCTCTTCCTGACCCAGAGATTGAATCCATGCTTCCTGCATTGGCAGGCGATTCTTTACCACTGAACCACCAGGGAAGCCCTTCTTAGTGTGGTGGCCAGCTTATTTGAATCAGGACCCCCAATGAATCAGGCCTTCTGCGATGGGATGTTGCCACCCTCCCATTGAGAGGCCAGGTTTCTTCACTCCCATCACACTGAGTTTTTCTGTGACTTACTTTGGCATAGACTATGGAGTCAGTGTCATAAGGAAGACCTGGAGTCTTGGCCTTAAGAGGCCTTGTTGCTTTTACGTTCTACCCTCTTGGAGAGACCACTAGGAAAGGAAGCCTCTCTAACCTAGTGGAGGGTGAGAACCCACATGCAGGAGAGCCAGGTGCTCCCATCCATGGTACTAGTAGTGTTAGTCCCTCAGTCGTGACCCCATGGACTGACTGTAGCCTGCCAGGCACCTCTGTCTATGGAATTCTCCAGGCAAGAATCCTGGAGTGGATTGCCATTTCCTGCTCCAGAGGATCTTCCTGACCCCAGGGATCAAGCCGGGGTATCCCGCATTGCAGGCGGATTCTTTACTGTCTGAGCCACCAGGGAAGCCCATCGTAGCCAGCACCAACTGCCAGATGTGTGAGTGAGGTGACCTTCCAGGTCCAGGTGAGCTGTCAGCTGACTGCAGCTGTGTGAGAGAGCCCAAGACCGGAAGAAGGACCAACCGAATTATAAACCCAGATTGTGAGAAAGAAAATTATCATTGTTTCAGGGAAATCCCGTGGACATGGGAACCTGGCTGGCTACAGTTGATGGGGTCACAAAGAGTCGGACGTGACTGAACAACAAAAACTTTCACTTTCTTTTTCACTTTAAAAAAAAATTGATTAATAGATGAAATGCTGGGCTCCTCTGAGCCTTCTATTCTCAGATGTAGCCTAGGACCTCTGATGAGTACTTGCCCCTGGGAGGGCTCAACGACAGGTGCCCAAGACACAGGAAGTCCGCGGGGGGAGAGAAGCGATGCCAATGAGACTGGGGAGAGGGAGGCTGGCGAGGAAGGGCCTTGATGGCCACAGCGAGGAGAGGTGACAGCAGTGATGGGATCGGGGGATGATGGTTAAGACGTTTCTGAGACAAAACGCCAGGACTTGGTGAATGACTGTACGAGAAAGGAGGATGAGTCAGATGCCGTGGAGGCTGACAACCCAGGGAAAGGAGTAAACTGCCACGAGGAAGGCGGGAGGAGGGCGAGCCTGAGGTGGAGATGAACAGGCACGTGGAGGAGACAGGGGACGCTGTTAGCCATGTGGGTCTGAGCTCCGGAGAGAGGCAGGATGCAGGTGTGGGACTCCTCGGAGTGCAGGGAGCCATAGAGGCCTGGTGGGCGACTGTCTCAGTCTCCTCCTGCTGCTACAACAAAACACCACAAGCTAGGTGGCTTGGCAGAAACAGAAATTTATATCTCTGACTTAAAAAAAAAAACTAGTTAATTTATTTTTGGCTGTGCTGATCTTCGTTGCCATGCAGGCTCTTCTCTAGTGTCAAGTGGGGGCTACTGTCTAGCTCTGTGCGTGGACTTCTCGTTGCGGTGGCTTCTCTTATTTCTAACCATGGGCTGTAGGGTCTAAGGGCTTCAGTAGTTGTGGCTCCCAGGCTCTAGAGGACAGGCTCAATAGTTGTGGTGCACAGGCTTAGTTGCTTGTGCGGCATATGGGGTCTTCCTGAACTAAGGAATCGATCCTGTGTCTTCTGCATTGCCAGGCTAATTCTTTACCACTAAGCCATCAGGGAAACCCTTGCTGACTTCTTAATTAACATCAGACTCCTTCTAAACACACCACAAATATTATCTGCCTCAACCTTGTGATGATGCTACTGTCCCCAGTTTACAGACACCGAACCAGAGGCACAGGTTACTTCGTGCACAGTGTGCTTCTCGTAAGTCCCAGAAGTCCAGTTTAGAGTCCACACTATAACCAGTGCCCCCTAAGCCACCCACTGGGCATGATGCACATAGTAGGCACTCATGAAATACATGTGCAGTGAATTAAATCAATCAGATTGCTATTTCCAAGAAAGCCAAAGAGCGTAAATTCTTACGAACACCAATCCCTTTAAATGCCACTTTTAGAATCTCAGTTATCAGGGAGAAAATGAAATAAGGGGTTGCATGAGCCTTCAGGAGGAATTTTGCTCTTCTTTTTCTGCAGCTTGTGTGATTTGCTGCCCACTCATCCTGCCCCTGCCTGAAAGCCCTTCCTCCCGTCTTGCCCTCTTGGGGGAAGAGAAGCACTGGAGCACCCACTGCCCAGCGTGGCAGACAAGAGTGGGGGTACAGCAATGACTGGTGTTCTAGCTGCTGCTGGAGCCTGTGAGGCGAAGGCCAGACGGGCTTGAGCTGCCTGCAAATTTTGTCAGAGTTCCCTTTCCGTCTGTGAATGCAAATCCTGAATTACAAGCCATCCGGATGACAAGCTGACATTTTAGCTCCAAACATTCTCCTATAATTAGTAGAATCTAATGCAATACAGGGAATGGCTCCATTTTACACACACATTATCGTAATGCCTTTAAATAAGATAATTGATTATGCCTCTGCATAAGAAAGTGAAATATTCAGTGTAATTAAAACCAGCATTCCGATCCTGGCTCCCTGACAGGTGACCCACGTGTCACTTTATAAACCCTTAAAGTACCGCTCACACCCACATTCAAGTTTGTGGGAGAAAAAACTTTGGAGAATTTTTTTTTTAATGGTTTCCAGCTTTGGGTTTGGAAGTCTGAGTGGGGGTGGCTACTGACTTTGGGGGTATTTCTGTATACTTCCTGAGTTCCATGACATTATCACAGACTCTGCCTCCTCTTTCCCCACTAGATTTTTGTTCTGTAGAGGAAATTGAGGCACAGGGAAATGACAGCCGTTACGTGACAGCCAGGCTTGGAACTCAAGTTGTCTGTCTCACAGCCGTTGCAATTAGATTTTAATTCAAGTCCTTTTGCTTAAAGTGAGAAAACGGTGGTTTTGTTGACAGAATATAGAGTTGGAATTGGGAAATCTGGATTCTACTTTTCTTGGCAATCAGCTAACTTCTGGGAGCTTGTTTCCCCTACTCATTGATTGGCCGGGGAGAAAATTAGATCAGAGAGGTAAAGTGATAAATCTTAACATTGGGTTGGCCATAAAGTTTCTTTGAACTTTTCTGTAAGGTGTCATGGAAAAGCTTGAATAAAAATTCTGGCCATCTTTATAATAGTGATACAGTAGGTAGACTCCTGGGTTGTCCATGGTGGAGGTGGTGAGATTATATATTTGAGTAAAGAAAAGTCAGGTGTGGCTGTGCAGTGACCTCAGTGACCTGGGGGTCTAGGGAGTACTCAGTACTGCCCCATTCCTCTTTTATAGTTTTATTTGTTTTTTGGCTGTGCTGGTTTTCGTTGCTGCACAGGCTTTTCTCTAGTTGCAGAGAGCAGGGGCTACTCTCTAGTTGCGGTGCTTGGGCTTCTTACCATGGGGACTTCTCTTGCTGTGGTGCAAAGGCTCTAGCACTCGAGCTTCAGTAGTTGAGGCTCGTGGGCTCAGTAGTTGTGGCTCTCAGGCTCTAGAGCTCAATAGTTGTGGTCTATGGGCTTGGTTGCCCCGTGGCGTGTGATATCTTCCCAGACCAGGGATCGAACCTGTGTCTCCTGCATTAGCAGGTGGATTCTTTACCACTGAGCCCCTGCCCCATTACTCTTGAGCTAACTTGCAGCTCCTGGATGTTTTAGAGATGGAGAGGAGATGGGATACTGGTAGGCAAGGTAGGTGAACATCGTGTGGGCAGCTCTTTGCCTAGTTGGTATTTGGAGATGATGTAGATATCTCAAGTGGCATTAACCTACATTAGAGTCCTGCATCAGTCCCACTCTGTCACTGTTTCCCAAAGACTTAGTCTGTGACGTGCTTTTGTGGGGCAGCTGGTTGGTGTTGGGTGAAAGCCGTTGGATAGAAAACCGAACTTCTCCAGTTGGTTTCTATTCAGGGGGCAAGCTAATTACTTTGTGTTTATTCTCATAGCCTCATCCCAGTAGCATTACTAACAATAGTCTAGCTCCCTATGGAGATGTCAAGACTTTTACATTTGGGCAAGGAAAGCTCTTCCCAGTGTTGTCCTGTTCATGTTCACCTTTGTATTAGTTTCCTATTGTTGCTGTAACAAATGACTACACATCTAATGGCTTAAAGTAACACAAGTTTATCATCTTGTAGTTCTAGATTCAGAGGTCTGAATTTGATCTTGCTGGGTAAAATCAAAGTGTTGGCAATTTCACTTTCCTTCTGGAGTTTCTAGGGGAGAATCTGTGTCCTTGCCTTTTCCTGCCTCTAGGATCTGCCTGCATTCATTGGCTCATGGTCTCCTCCTCCACCTTCAGAGCCAGCAATGTACTGGGTTGGCCAAAAAGTCAGTTCGGGTCTGTTTACTTATTTACTTAAGATGTGGCTGCACTGGATCCTCGTTGCTATTCACCAGCTTTCTCTAGTTGCAGCGAGAGGGTACAGAGGGTACTCTGTAGTTGTGGTGCACTGGCTTCTCATTGCCATGGCTCATGGCTTCTCTTGTTGCAGAGCATGGGCGCTAGGGTGCACGGGCTTCCGTACTTGGAGCACACGGGCTCTGTATCCACAGCTCCTGGGCTCTAGAGCGTAGGCTCAGCAGTTGGGGCGTGTGGCTTAATTGCTCTGTGGCATGTGGGAGCTTCCCAGACCAGGGATTGAACCTGTGTGTCCTGTGTTGGCAGGCAGACTCCTCACCACTGCAGGAGAAGCCCGTTCATTTGGGTTTTTCCATACAATGTTATGAAAAGACCTGAATTAGCTTTTTGGCGAATCCACTATGTTGAACCCTTCTTACTGTGCCTCGTTTCTGATTCTAGTTCTTCTGCCCATCTCTTCCTCACTTAGTCACTCTTGTGACTACACTGAGCCAATCAGGATAATCTAGGAATATCTCCCCATCTTGTGATCCTTAACTCAGTTTCATCTGCAAAGTCCATTTTGCCATATAAAGTAACAGATTTCAGGGACTAGGATTTGGGCATCTTTTTTTGGGGGGAGGGGGTGTTGTTATTCCATCCTATCGCTATACTCCAGCCCCAAGGATAATTGTATTAGTTATCTATCTTAACAAATTACCTCTAGATTTCATGGCTTTAATGACTATTTACTGGTTCATCGTTTCTTCTGGTTAGAAAGCCAGTACCCCAGGCTGGGTGTCTCTCACAAGGCTGTATTCAGTGTTGACTGGGGCTGTAGTCACTTCAAGCCTCGATGCGGGAGGATTCGCTTCCAAGTTCACTCTCACGGCTGTTGGCCAGCCTCAGATTGTTGTGGGCTGTTGGCTAGACACATCAATTCTGTCTCACCTAGACCTCTCCATAGGGCAGCTCACAGTATGGTGGCTGAATCCCTTCAGAGTGAGTGAGTGTGAGAACAGGAGGGTGCCCAAGATGGAAGCCACAGTCTTTTTATAACCTAGTGTTGGAAGTGACATTCCATCATTTCTGCCATATTCTATTTGTTGGATATGAGTCAATAAATCCAACCCACACTCTAAGAGAGTGGGTTACACAAGAGTGGACAGTAATCAGGAAATGGGGATCAAGTTTGGGGCCATCTTGGAGGCTGCATCCCCCAGTAGTCACACCCATCACTTCCCTTACAGAGGGCTGATCCCTAACGATCAGAGGTTAGGCCTCCAAGAGTCAAGCAGGAGAAATCAGACTTTAGAAACCTTATCCTAATACACAGGAGAGTGAGATGTTGGGGTGGTGCTGTGTGGGTTGGTGTGTGGTTGTAAAACTTGCTTCCATCTAAGTCCACGGTTCTCTAACTTAAGAAGTATATTAGAATTATCTGGAAAGCAAGATAAAATATCTAAGGCTGGGTTCCAAACCTATAGGTTCTGATAGGTAGTTCTTATGGACTGAGGTAGAAACCACACATGTACACTTTTTTTTTTTTTAGAACTCTCAAAGTAATTCTGATTTGTATCAAAGTTTGAGAAATTTTGATCAAGAGATTTTGCTTATATCTAAAAGAAGGGATTTGGAGATACCATGAAGCTCTTTGAAGTCTGAATCTTCCAAATGATGATGATAATGATGATGATGACAAAATAAGAATTATTCTTCATGTGAGTACTTAATACTTGGCAAGCACTGTCTCCTGGGTCTCCGTTCCCTCGTATGCAAAGTGAAGAGAACATCAGTCCAACAGGGAGACAGTGGAACCTAAGTGATTTAAGTCTGTATGCCCTTGGGTTTATATCAGCAGCTTCCTGTCTTGGCCATCTCTGCACTCTTTTTGGGGATCCAAGATACTACAAAGCAGGAGACCACACCCATCCCACCACCCTAGCACACTGGGACTGCATGACAAGGGCAAGTGAACTCAAGCACTTACAGAGGCCATTGTGTAATGACCACAGGTCTGATGGGCTGCCCAGGAGGCCACTGTGCAGGCTTGGGCTCGGGCAAGGTTGGCTGTGTGGTATAGCCAAGTCTTCCATTACGAGGCCTGGACCACAAGCCTAAGCCAAGAGCAGTCGCCAGGCTATTTTTACCTCCAGGTGACAGAGCTGAATCTATTCCTCTTCTTTTGCAGCAGATACATGGCTGTATCTTGGAGGCCCTAGTCTACTTCTTATCACTGATGACTGAACTCCACTGACAGTTATTCCCAGTCTCCCCAGACCTCTTGGGCTTCTTCAGCATTACGTGGTAGTCGGGGCTGGGGTTAAAGGGAATGTGATCCTTTGTGGGCAGGTCTTTTGACCTCCCCTGCTGAGTCATCCCTTGTTTCAAGTACAGGTATGCCTGTATTGATCTCTTCTCATACCTCCTAAACAGGAAAGAGGCAAGAGCTGATGGATGACCTAAGCCATCCTCTTTGTTCTTCCGTGAGTTGGAAAACCAAGGCAGAGTACAGGACTTTATCTGCTTACAGATGGTGTGAGCTCAGGCTATATTTGGAAAGTTCCAAGCCTCCTAGAAGCTTCAACCCAGTGAGGATACTCAGGGACCGAGTGTTCTGTGTGTTCTCTTCTGCCGGAACCCGAGCTCCTGGGGACTGATAACAAGGATGAAAGTTACATAGCTCCAGTTTCAAAGGGTCTGATTTCAAGACTCAAGCTAGTTTTGCAATATCAAACTTAGCTTCAGAAAGACTGTCTTTTCAATCCTTGTTTTGCCACTATCTTGCTGTTAAAGGCATATTAGTTTACTTCACCTATTTCAGTCCTGACTTTCTTATCTGTGACGTGGGTCTATCAGTCAGCATGGGCTCATGCTGCAGTAACAAACAACCCTCAAAACTCAGTTGCTTAATACAGCAAAGATTTATTTCTTACTCACTCTTTGTGTCCATCATTGGTCTACTGAGGGCTCTGTTGTTTTTCTTCTAGGACAGAGCTGGACAAAAACAGTTACCATCGGAAGCATTGTTAATTTCTATGGTGTTGGGACAGGGAGAGTAGGAACAAATGTTGGTGCATCCACCTGGAAGTAACACACATTACTCTGCTCATGTTTCGTTAGTCGGAGCAAGTCACATAGTCATCTGTAACGCCAAGGGTGCAGGGAAGCATGGTCCTGCCACGTGCTCAGAAAGGGGAAAGTTTTGGTGAGCAGCCGCTACTGGCTCTCACAGTGAGTGTTGTCATGTCAACTTCCCTCCAGGTTACTGACAGCATTAAAGGAGAATATAGATGAAGAAGCACTTTGCAGCTAATAGACATGAG
This sequence comes from Neotragus moschatus, assembly GCA_006410615.1. Taxonomy (NCBI): domain Eukaryota; kingdom Metazoa; phylum Chordata; class Mammalia; order Artiodactyla; family Bovidae; genus Neotragus; species Neotragus moschatus. The sequence continues at coordinate 553,169 of SJYA01002601.1, read as the reverse complement.
TAAAGTGTTGTGCAGGTCTCATTTGCTGTCAGCCGTTGTGTGACACAACATTTGCTGTGCTAGATGATCTGCAACAGCAGCACACCCCCAGACAGAATTCTGAAAGGAGGGGACTTGCTTGCAGAGTCTTGGCTGTAGCCATCAGGCAGGGCCAGTGAGCCCAGATGTATATGTGGAACGAGAACTCTTCTTCAGCTGGAGGCTCCTGGATGCCACCCACAGTATTTCCTGGGAAGGGCTCACTCTGGTGACAGCTGAACAGTGATCCCCAGAAGTAGAGACAACCTGGGCTGTCCTGATGTTGGCCTCTGCATCCTCCTCACTAAAGAGCAGGTCAGGTTTCTTAGCTCAGTGGATTTGAGAAGGGTTGTGGTCTGCTGTGGATTTTGGTCCAAGTGCCCATGTGTCTACTGGGATCTGTTCTGTGCTGAGATGCTTGCTTCTTGTGTTGAGGTCCTTGGAGTGGGAAGTCTTTGTTATCTGGGGAGGTCCTGTAATATGGCAGTTCCCTGTCCCCATCAGTGGCTTTTCTGGGAGGAAGCAAAAGCCCTTTGAGATCAGCAATGTTGTGTGCTGGTGACTGCGCTCCATGCTATCTGACCACTGAAATTTTCGGTGTTAAGCACTCCACCCCCGCCCCCCTCAACCCTTGTTTTTTGTCTGGGAAGAATCTTTACTTGAAATTTAAACTAAGAAGAAATCCCTACGTCCTTAACATTCTGTGTGGGCCAATAGATACGCCCCTGGCAACAGTAGCTCAGAACTTAGTCATTCCTGTGCTCAATATACACTTGCAAATGCATTTTCTTATTATAATTCCACAGGATTATTGTACTGATGATTTTATTATTGGTAATGAATTATTAATTAATTAGTGATAAGTACCAATAATATTATTCTACCAACAGTCTTGTGAAATGGCTGACATTCTCATCCCCAGTTTACAGATGAGGAGACTGAGGCTCGTGGAGCTTATCCGCCTTAGTGAAGGTCCCACAGGTAGCAAGTGGCCTGCATTTAAATACAGGTACTCAGACTCCACCCTGGAGAAGAAATTGGCAACTCACTCCAGTAGTCTTGCCTGGAAGAAGGGGCAGAGGAGCTTGGTGGGCTCTAGTTCATACTGTCTCAAGAGTCAGACATGACTGAACATACACACAGGCCTCAGACTCCAAGCCCTTTGTCCGTTTCACTCTATGCTCTCCTTCCTCATGCTACTTGTCTTTTGTTTGTTTGTTTGTTTTGGATGATAGGAGATCCTGACTAGCCATCAGAATTTTAGAGTTAAAGGGGATTTTGGAGATGATCTGCCCCAACTCCCTTATTTTATGGAGGAGGAAGCCCGAGGCTCACAGATGGCTGCCTGATGGCTCACACTGAGTTGCATTTTACTCCTTCGCTTTTTCTGCTATATCCTAACCATGATGATAGTTTTGTGTTTTTTTTTTTTTTTTTTTTTGCTGTATTTCTGTCCATTCCCTGCCTCTCTTCTATAGCATCTCATTAACACTTTGTAGCACCACCTCCTAGAAGCCTCCCCTGATTATCTTTATTCCCTCAAGTTTGATGCTTACTCAATGCAGTGTAAGAGCCCCTGTAGCCTTCCAGATTATAGGATATATCCATTGAGTTGTGATAGTTTACTGATGGATAATTATGGACCCCCCCTTATCCCACTGGGGACAGAAATTTTGCTTATTCTGCTTGCCCCTCGCTACTGGCTTCCTGGTGGCTCAGTGGTAAAGAATCCTCTTGCCAATGCAGGAGATGTGGGTTTGAGCCCCGATTCAGGAAGATCCCCTAGAGCAGGAAATGGCAACCCGCTCCAGTGTTTTTGCCTGGAAAATGCCATGGACAGAGGAGCCTGGTGGGCTACAGTCCACAGGATCACAAAGAGCTGGACACAACTGAGTTGCTGCTGACCAACAGCAACTATACTTGGGGCTGGTCCTTAGCTGGCACTCAGAAAATGTTCATAGAGGGAAGGGGGAAGGAAAAAAGAAGGAAGGAAGAGAGGGAGGAGGAATGGAGGGAGGGAGGAAGGCCAGCTGACCCGGCGTGGCTTTCCGCAAAGGCCCTCTCTTGCAGGGTGGGTGGGGGCAGTGCCTCCTGAGGGTCTCTTCCGGTTGGGGTCTCCCAGGGGTCAGGGAGCAGGAGAACCTCTCTGCTGCATCATGGGGACCTGCCCCCTGCCTCTGCGCTGCGCTGCGGTTCTTGTTCTTACCAGCAGCCCTTGGGAAGGGAGCTGAGCTGAGTGAGGAGGAGAGCAAGAGAGATTGAGGGGGAGAGCGGAGAGGAGGTGCACTGCTCCAAGACAGGAGAAGAGCACTTAAGAAATGTCACTTAGGATCCCTGAAAGAATAAGCTGGAAAAACAGCCACACACTCTCTGCCGGGTGACGCAAGTCAAAGAGAAGCGCCATGCAATTAGTCACTGGTTCTGCGTAGGAGGCGGGGAGGGGGCAGGGAGGCAGAACGGGAGGACGCTGCAGGGCGGGGGGCCGGGGGCAGCCTCCCTCACAAGTTCTGCATCATCTGCTGCACGCGGCCCCGTCGCCCTGGAGGAGATGTTATTTCTTCCCTTCCAGCCCTCTGTGCTGGCCAGAGCCCCTCCTCGCTTCCCCTCTTTCTCTCCCAGGAAGTGGCATCCTCCCCCTGTGTCCACACAGCTGAGGTCGAGAGAGAGAACCGGGGAACCCAGAATCTGGGAGGGAGGGGCTTGGGAGACCAGGGCTCGCGGGAGGGTGAAGGGGGGAGGTCTTTCGTCTTAGGCCCACCCTGTGGACCTCAGCTCCCCACTTTCCCGCCCACTNCATCTGCTGCACGCGGCCCCGTCGCCCTGGAGGAGATGTTATTTCTTCCCTTCCAGCCCTCTGTGCTGGCCGGAGCCCCTCCTCGCTTCCCCTCTTTCTCTCCCAGGAGGTGGCATCCTCCCCCCGTGTCCACACAGCTGAGGTCGAGAGAGAACCGGGGAACCCAGAATCTGGGAAGGAGGGGCTTGGGAGACCAGGGCTCGCGGGAGGGTGAAGGGGGGAGGTCTTTGGTCTTAGGCCCACCCTGTGGACCTCAGCTCCCCACTTTCCCGCCCACTTTGGTCCAGAGTGAAATGTTTCTCCTATCCAGGACTGCAAGGAGGGCAATTTGCTGACTCCAGTACCTACCCAACAGTTGTTAAACACCACGTGCCAGACCATGCTGTCATGGAGCTCATGGTTTAAGTCAAAGAGATGGACAAGGAAGTAGGCAAACAGGAGGATGCTGAGTGACGGGAAACGTGCTGGTGGTTTCCCATTTTACCCACATGGGGCTGAAGGAAGGACCCAAATGAAGGAAGGACCCTTGATTCCCTGGGTAAGGGAGGAGTCAGTGGTGATTAGAAGTTCTGGGTGTATTACATGAACCTCACACTGAAAGGATTTTGAGTTTCCTGGCAAGAGAGGTCCATTTTGGAAAGAAGCATCTTGAGGGTACTTTTAGGGACTAGAGTCTCCTGTCTGTTAACCACTGCTGTTCACAGCAGCAGCAGCATCCCCTGGGAACTTATTCAAGATCTGTGGGCTCCACTCAAACCTCCTGAATCAAACTCTCATGGCGCAGAGGCCAGGAAACTGTGTTTTAATAAAACTTCAGGTGATTTCATTGTGCATGGAAATTCGAGGTGCGCTGTCTAAAAGACTAGATGAAATTGACTCAAATCCTCACTAGCCTGTCTTTGGGAAGGTGAGGCCAATCTAGCCTCCTGCCTTGGGTTTTGTGAATTTCGAAAGCTTACCTAGCCAACTGTGTCTCTGATGTGGTGGGGGGTGGGGGGCTTGATAATTCTTGTTTTCTCTTTAGTGCCATGGACCTTTATCTTCCCCTGGGTTACAACTCTGATAAGAGACACAAACTTTTCTTTTTTAAATAATTTTTTAAATTGAAGTATGGTTGATTTAAACTGCTGTGTTAGTTGCAGGTGTGTAGCAAAGTGAATCAGTTATACATATATGTATATCTACTTTTTCACAGATTCTTTTGCCATATAGGCTATACAGAGGATTGAGTAGGGTTTCCTGTGCTATATACAGCTGGCCCTTAATTAGTTAGCTATTTTATATATAGCAATGTGTATATGTCAGTCCCAATCTCCCAATTCATCCCTCTCCCCATTTACCCCTGATAGCCATGTTTGTTTTCTACATCTGTAACTCTGTTTTGTGGATAAGTTCATTTGCACTCATTTTTTTTTTTTTTTAGATTCCACATGTAAGTGATATTGTATGATATTGTCTTTCTCTGTCTGACTTACTTCACTCAGTATGACAATCTCTGGGTCCATCTGTGTTGGCGCCGATGGGATTATTTCATCTTTTTAATGACTGAATAGTATTCCAGTGTAAATATATATATATATATATATNTATTTTATATATAGCAATGTGTATATGTCAGTCCCAATCTCCCAATTCATCCCTCTCCCCATTTACCCCCTATAACCATGTTTGTTTTCTACATCTGTAACTCTGTTTTGTGGATAAGTTCATTTGCACTCTTTTTTTTTTTTTTTTTTAGATTCCACATGTAAGTGATATTGTATGATATTGTCTTTCTCTCTCTGACTTACTTCACTCAGTATGACAATCTCTGGGTCCATCTGTGTTGGCGCCAATGGGATTATTTCATCTTTTTAATGACTGAATAGTATTCCAGTGTAAATATATATATATATATATATATATATACACTACATATTCCTATATTGATGGACATTTGGGTTGCTTCCATGTCCTGGCTGACACACATTTTTCCTGACCCACCTTTTTTGCATGTTCACCTGCCCCAAATATAGTGCATATGAGGTAGTTATGCATCATAGATTTTTCCTTGTGATTTGAAGGTACACTGAGGAGAAGAATATCACAGAACTGCAGCCAGATAATTTAAGGTCGAATATTTCGCTTCTCTGTCCCTCAGCCGTTTCTTAACAACTCAAACCTCTAGTGATGTTCCTTGGCCTTCNACCCACCTTTTTTGCATGTTCACCTGCCCCAAATATAGTGCATATGAGGTAGTTATGCATCATAGATTTTTCCTTGTGATTTGAAGGTACACTGAGGAGAAGAATATCACAGAACTGCAGCCAGATAATTTAAGGTCGAATATTTCGCTTCTCTGTCCCTCAGCCGTTTCTTAACAACTCAAACCTCTAGTGATGTTCCTTGGCCTTCTCTCCCCCTCCTTTCCCTCTTCTCCACATCTAAGTTTCTATGCATTTAATTTGCCTAAGAGCTTAACTCTCCCCTTGTTTCCTTCCAACCCAGTTTTCCAAGATCCCACATTGCAACCACCTAAGAAACTGATGATATTTTTACAAAGATAGTTCCTTGCCTAAGAGACTCTCTGGTGCCATATGGTAAAATGGTAATTTTCTTTATCATCCTACATTAGCAATCAAGCTTCTTTTTTAAAAAATAATTTTATTTATTTGTTTGTTTTTGGTTCTGCTGGGTCTTGTTGCTGTGCAGACTTTCTCTAGTTGTGGCGGGTGGAGGCTGCTCTCTAGTTATGGTGTTTGGGCTTCTCATTGCAGTGGCTTCTCTTGTTGCAGAGCACAGGCTCTAGGGTGAGTGGGCTTCAATAGTTGTGGCTTCCGGGCTTAGTTGCTCCAAAACATGTGGGATCTTTCCAGATCGGGGATCACACCTGTGTCTCCTGCACTGGCCGGCAGATTCTTTACCACTGAGCCACCAGCGAAGCCCCAAGTTTCTTATTTAGTCCCAAGAGCTCTCCCATAACCATGGCCTTGATGACTTCCTGCTCCTTTAGGCTGAAGGGTTGTGGTCTGTCCTTCCCACTCCAGCATGCTCTCAATCCCGTGGCTTGCTTCTAAAGTGGATGCTTTACTCGTTAAACAAATTTCCTAACAGTTTTTCCTTCTCTAACTTGTCCTATTTTATTGCTGTTTTTTTCCCCAAAGACCTTTCTTCATTCAGCACACTCTTTTTCCCTTCTTCTTTTCAATCCCTCAATCTTCCTTCCCTGACCAGCTCTGATCATTCCCTTCTTGCTGGAAGGAATAATTTCCCTGACCAGGCCTTGAGCACTGCCTCGGTGCTGTTTTCTTGTTCCCCACCAGCTTGTACCCTTTTTCTCTGTTTCCCAAACTGTTGATTCAGTTGATGTTATTTAAGCTTTAAGGGTAATAAATGAAGGTAAACCATGCCACCTCCTCATACCCACCCCAGAATAAGCCTGTGATTAGACTCTGAATGGAAGGAGAGTGGGCACTTCAGCAGAGAGGAGACCCCACCCTCCGCGAATCCGCAGAAGCTCATTAACCTTCTGGGCATGAATGGATGTCAAAGACTGTTTTGGTCCTCACCTTCTTGACCTGTCCATCACCTGCAAAACTGTCAGGCTCACTCTTTCCTTTCATTCTTTCTGCAGTCTGGTCCTGATGTTAGGTCCTTCTGAGGATTTTGTCTGTCTATTTTGAGCGTTCCTTTGAGTGTTCTTGTCTTATAAGATGAGCACCTCTATCTTGCCTGGAGTATGACCTAGAGCCAAATATTGGGAATCATGAATCAGGGAAACCTGCCCCTCCCAATTCCAGTGGAGTTTTTCTGAGTCTTATGCATGTGATGAGATAGGAGTCATTTGGAAAGGGCTCCATGCAAGATGACTCCCCCAACAAAAAGAGGTTGTGTGGGTTGTGCCACTGGATGTGGACTCTAGAAGAAGTGGTGAGGCATCACCGGAGAGCACTTCCCTTTCACAAAGACACCACACACACAGAGGTCCCCAGAGGGGGAGGCCTGAACTCTCAGAACCCCCACAGACTCCTACAGCTCAGTAGCAAAACACCAGACAACTCAATTAAAAACGCACAAAAACTTGAAGAGACATTTCTCCAAAGAAGACATACACATGGCCAATGGATGTAGCAAAAGATGCTTAACATTACTAATCCTGCAGCTCAAAATTGCAGTGAATTATTACCTCATATCACTTAAAATGGCTATTATCAGAAAACAAACAAACAAAAAATAACAAGTTTTGACTAGGACAAGGAGAAATGGAACTCCTGTACATTGTTGATGGGTGCAGCTGCTATGAGAAACTGTATGGAAGTTCCTCAAAAAATAGAAAATAGAATTACCATATGATCCAGCAGTCCCATTTCTGGGTTTACACCCAAAAGAATTGAAATCAAGATCTCAAAAGAGATTATCTTCACTCCCATGTTTATCCCAGCACTATTTGCAGCCAAGATGTGAAAACAACCTGAATGTCCATTGATGGACTAATGGATAAAGGAAATGTGGCATATATGTAGAACAGAATACTTCAGCCTTAGAAAAGAAGGAGAGCCTACCATTTGCAGCAACATGACTGAACCTGGAGGACATTGTGCTGAGTGAAATAAGCCAGGGATCTAAAATAGGAGGAGGACAGTGGTTGCTGAGGTTTGCGGGGAGGGGAAAGTAGGAGTTGCTGTTTAATGGATGTGAAGTTTTGGTTATATAAGATGAGTAAGTTCTAGAAATCTGTCGTATACAACATCATGCCTATGGCTAACAATACCTAATGTGCATTTAAAATTTTGTTAAGGGTGGGGACTTCCCTGGTAGTCCAGTGGTTAAGATTCCACATTTCCAGTGCCAGGGGTGTGGGTTCAATCCCGGCTCTGAGAACTAAGATCCTACATTCCCCCATATGCAGCCAAAAAATAAAGAAAAAAAAATTGTTGAGTGGATCTTACGTTAAGTGTTTTTACTGATAATAATTTTATTTTAAAAGTCATCAATGGCAGAACACAGTAGTAACAGCCCAGTGAGAACAGCTCTGACCCTTTTCTCCTCCCTCCATAGCCCTCTGGCCCTTTCCTAGAGGTGCTAGAAGCAGCTGAGTGAAGGGGGCAGAGAACAGATGAGAAGGATGGAAGGGCGCATGATGTCTTACTTCCCCACTACGGTCTCTGGGCAGGAGGAATGGAGCCCTGTGTGAGGCAGGTGGTGTCAGAGAGTTCTGGGGGAGCCCGCGTTCCAGCTGGGCATGTCAGCCGCCATCACAGGAAAGGTATTGTGTAGAGCAGAGGCAAGGCCTGTGGGTCTTCAGCCCTGGCCCACACCACCAGCTGGCCACATCATCGCCTGAACCCTTTTCCCACCCAGGGCAGGATCCTAGTACCTGCCTTGTCCACCTCCCAGGAGTGTCTGAGAAGTCCTCTGTGGCCATCACAAACTTGGCTCAGCACCTCAGGTGGACCATGTCCCATTTGGCTACCCAACATCCAGGCACGCTTTTTATTTAGAACAATCCCTGCTTTGAGAAAATCTTGGTGGGAGGCAGAAATGCCACCTCTTACCATGGGAGGCAAAAGAGGCCAGCCACTTCCTCTCCTGGAATCCACCGCCCCCCACCTCTCCCTCTCCCCACGCCCTCACACACTCACACACTCACACACACACATACACACTCACACACACACACACACGCTCACCCATCCTAGTCTGGGCCCTTGGTGGCCGCTCCCTGGACCCATGAATGTGAAGGGAGTGGTGCACAGACAGGAGTGGCAGAGACGAATCACTGGGGCAGAGACGACTGAGGGGAGTCGAGGAGCCTCACCTACATGGTGTTGGTACCAGGATGGTGGAAAGCCCCACGAGCAGGGTCCCAGTCAGCCTTTTCCTCTGGTTTGAACTTGGAGGTGCTGGTGGCTGCCGGGTCTCTATTGATTTCTCCCACGTACTCTGGAGTTCCCTTTAGTTTTTCTGACCTCTTTCCAACACCCTCCTTTCCTCTATCAGGTATACTGACCAGAGGTGGCTTTTATTGTCTGCATCGAAGGGCCTGGTGGGTACAGCTCCCATCAGCTGCATTTCAGGGACATTTTTAGTGACCATTGCCACCCCCAGATTCCTCCCAGGGAGTTTCCAGAATCCTCTGGGCCTGTGGTCCAGGACCCAGCTCACCCTCCTGCTTCTCCTTCCTGGATTTCTGAGTCTCCACTGGAAGTGTCTGTTGTCTTGTCTCTGCACAGGATATTCCCATGGTACCTGTCTTCTTTAGAACCTTCTTTTTACATCGTGCAGCGGCAGAGGCCTCCAGCTTGCAGGCTCTGAGGACAAGCCTTGGTTTCAATAGGCTTAGCCTAAAATCACAGCCCTGCCTGGAGTCAGAGCCTTACCACCTAGTAACTCATCATGGATGAACTCGTTAACCTCCCTGGGCCTTGGTTTCTTCATCTACACAGTAAGGATAATAACAGCACCTTCTCATAGGGACACAGAAAGAATGAAATGAGACCCACCTCCTTACACTCTAAATGAATGAGACTAGAGTTGTTAGTATTACTGACTGTATTGTTCTGCTCATACTAGAATGGTGGCCTCCTTTCCCTGCCCTGCTTTGAATCTAATTTACAGTAACCCGTGTGTGCATGCACACACTTAATTACTCAGTCATGTCTGACTATTTGTGACCCCATGGAGTGTAGCCCACCAGGCTTCTCTGTCCATGGGATTTCACAGGCAAGAATACTGCAGTGAGTTGCCATTTCCTTCTCCAGAGGATCTTCCTGACAGAGGAATCGAACCCACATCTCCTGTGTCTTCTGCACTGCAGGCAAATTCTTTACCTGCTGAGACATTGCGGAAAGGTTCCCCCGTAAACCCATCCTTTTATCCATCTTGGGGACATGGGAGGAAAGGTCTGAGGTTGAGTTCTTTGAATGCTTGGGCTTTGCAGTAAGAAAAGGGCCCTGGAAGTAGGAAGCAAGGGATTCAGGGATTGAGCCAGTTTTTAAGTTCCCCGAGTCACAGATCTGCTGCTGTTACTACTGAGTTCGTCATGGCTACAGCTAGGAGATGCTGTGTGTAATGCGTACCACTGGCCTCCTCACCCTACTAGCTTTCCCAGGCCTGTCCCAGGACACTGCTGAGGCCCAGCTAGCATCATGATAGCGGGCCTGGGCAGGGGAAGTCTCTGTGCACCAGACTGTCAGGCCACGAGGGACTTCAGGGCCACCTTTTCTGATTCCCTTTGCTTTATGGATAAGAAGACCCAGATCCAGAGAAGGAAATAGCCTCAGGGAACCCAGTCTCCTGACTGGAGAGGGGACCCGCTCTGCTCCCCGCACCACCTCTTGGAGCATCGCTGAGCTCACATGTGTGTGTGTGTGTGTGTGTGTATGTGTGAGTGTGTGATCTTACTCCCCTCCTCCTCCTCGCCCCTCCCCACCTGTGTGACCTCCCCCTCCCCATGCAGCCCCCTGGTTTATCTCACCACAAGACTCTTGGATGAGCTGTAACATTGAAGACGGATATGTTCTCTGGAACAGCTTCAGCTGACTGCTAGCTTGGGGTGTAATAACTTATTTATCACAGGTCTCCTTCATAAATAAATTTCTTTCCTGAGCTCGCAATCATGGTCACATGCTTTTGAGAGGCTGCAGAACAGATAAATTCACAAATGAAGCCGAACCCAAAGTAGGGGCTCGATAGAGCAGGAGGACAAGGGGAGGGGGAAAATGAATACTTTTTTGAGTGGCTATGAGGCACACAAAATGAGCCCTTGCTGAATTTTCCCAGGCCCCTTCCTACAAGCTATTTCCCCACTTTACAGGGAGGGAACAGGTCCAGAGAGGCCACGGAAGCCACAGAACCAGAAACCAAAACCAGTCTGTCTGCCTCCAAGGTTCATGAGGACCTTTGATTACAATTTATTCAAGTTTCTGAAGAAGAATTTGACATGTTTGGGAAAAATTCCTTCTAAGAAGAGAGAGTTTCTCACGTTGTCCTTTTCTGTCCTCCCACCTAAACCCATTCATTTTGAAACGAGTGTCCATTTGCCATTTCCTCTTTCTCCTTCTCTCCCTCGCTCCCCTTGTCTTCTTTTTCACTCTTATGGGTGGATTCAAGCTGGTTTTAGAAAAGGCAGAGGAACCAGAGATCAAATTGCCAACATCAGTTGGATCATGGAAAAAGCAAGAGAGTTCCAGAAAAATATCTACTTCTGCTTTGACTATGCCAAAGCCTTTGACTGTGTGGATCACAATAAACTGCGGAAAATTCTGAGAGAGATGGGAATACCAGACCACCTGACCTGTCTCTTGAGAAATCTGTATGCAGGTCAGGAAGCAACAGTTAAAACTGGACATGGAACAACAGACTGGTTCCAAATAGGAAAAGGAGTCCATCAAGGCTGTATATTGTCACCCTGCTTATTTAATTTATATGCAGAATACATCATGAGAAATGCTGGACTGGAAGAAACACAAGCTGGAATCAAGATTGCTGGGAGAAATCTCAATAGCCTCAGATATGCAGATGACAGCACCCTTATGGCAGAAAGTAAAGAGGAA
>SJYA01002601.1:463651-534456 GCA_006410615.1 Neotragus moschatus | reverse complement strand
CATCACCTTTGCCACATTCTCTTGGCTAGAAGCAGATTACAGCTTCTGTTCACACTCAGAATATACAAGGGTGTAACTCATTGAGGATCATCTTAGAATTCTGTCTACCTTAACTGAAGACCAAAAGAAGCTCTAATAAGCTTCCAGAGAGAGATAAATAGGTTCGTTTGAATAATCAGGAAGTAGAATAATTCACCTTTCTCAACAGCAGTGTTGGAAGCTATGGAGTAGTGCTATCAAGATTCTAAAGGGAAAGGATTTCATACCTATCTTTTTATACCCAGCCAAGCTATCCATTGAGCATGAATGTAGAATACACACACTATTGGGAATAATGTCTCAAATATTCTCTTTTTCAGGAAACTATGCTTTATAAATCTAAGGAGTAACTAATAAAATAAGACAATTGATCCAAAGGACAAGAAACAAGAAAAAACTCCAGCATAATAGTGAACATTTTCCAAAGAGGAATCTGACCAGATTAGAGAAGGTCAGAAAGCTTGAGGAGGGGGAATTCATCAAGATGAAATTGATAGGGCAGTTGAGATGAGTGAATGTAATGGAAAAATATTTAGATGCCCGGCAGGGAGTTTTGAGTTGAATTAGTGATAAGATAAAAACTTAATCAAACAGAATAACAATTATTAACTTCAGGGATATGAAAATTATTCAGGAAAGGAAATGGACTACATTGCTTAGCTCTGAATAACTGAGAATTAAGTTCATTACAATATAAATACTGCACATTAATCTAACCAGAGTGATGGTGTAATTACATAGTTCTGGAAGGGTGGTCTTATGGATTTGAGTCCTAGCCCCCAGTACTTGTGACTGTGACCTTATTTGGAAATAAGGTCTTTGTAGATGATCAAGCTAAGGTGAGGTCTTTAGGGTTGGCTCTACTCCAGTATGACTGGTGTCCTTATCAAAGGAGGAAATTTGGACATAGAGACAGAGACACAGCAAGAACACCATGTGAAGACTGGCTAAGCTGCCACAAGTCAAGGCAGGCCAAAGGTTGCTGAAAACCCACTGGAAACAAGGAGAGAGTCTTGGAGCAGATTCTTCCACACAGCTCTCAGAAGGAAATAACCCTACAGATACTCGGATTTGGGATTTCTAGCCTCCAGTACTGTGAGATGATGCATTCTTATTGTTTAAGATATCCAGGGGACTTCTCTAGTGGCCCTGGAGTGGTTAAGGCTCTGTTCTTGCACTGCTGGAGGCATGAGTTTGGTTCCTGGTCTGGGAACTAAGACCCCACATACCACACCATGTGGTGTGGTCAAAACAAAGTCAACAAATAAATCTTTTTAAAAAGATATCCAGTTTGTGGCACTTTGTTACAACAGCTCTAGTAAGCTAATATGTATGGAAAGTATGTGGGTATTGATGGTGGGGGAGTGGAAGGGGAAGGGAGAGGAAAGACCTCGTACTTCATCTTTAGTGGGAAGTTAACAGATCGTTCCTACAAAAAATGAATCAATAAATAGCAGTTTAAGCATGATATTTAGAGATAGCAAGATACAATTCAAAATAATCACCCCAAAGAATTAAAATTTATTGCACTGGGGATGGCTTAAGTAAGTAGGGAGGAAGAGGGCTGGAACTTGACATTTATCTTTGCACCAGGTGATGCCGTAGGTCATCACAGAACATGGAGCTGAGCTCCCTGTGTTATACAGCAGCTTCCCATTAGCTGTCTGTTTTGTACGTGGTAGCATATGTATGTCAGTGCTAGTCTCTCAATTTGTTCCACCCTCTCCTTCCTCCATGGTGTCCACAAGTCTGTTCCCTATGTCTCCTGCCCTGAAAATAGGTTCATCAGTACCATTTTTCCAGATTCCATATGTATATACATTAATATGTGATATTTGTTTTTCTCTTTCTGTATCAGCAGTTATTAACTAGAAAGTCCAATAGAGAAAAATTCCATTCACAAGGGCAGTACCGCCTATATAATGGTGCCCAAGAATAATTCTGAACAGGACATGTGCTGGAGAAAACTCTAAAATTTTACTGCAGAACAAAAGTAAATAGAAACTGGACCTTGCCTCAAGCAGTGCCTGCAATGGACACGAAGGCAGGTGAACGTTATTATGGTACCATGTACAAAGGGCTACTTGGTTAGGCAGGAAGAATCATCAAACTCTGCCTGGGGAAGTCAGAGAAAATTCTACAGGCGATGTGGACTCTGAATGAAAGCTTGAAGTACAGAGAAGATGGGCGGACATTCCAGGTAGATAGCAGAGCCTTAACCAACTTGCTGTGTGTTTGGGGAATAGTAAAGTGCTTGACTTGAAGGAGAAAAGTGTGCATGATGGAGAGTGATGGGAGATGAAACCAGACAGTGAGACAGAAATTGGATCATTAAAAAGCCATGTACACAAGTCTTTGAAGGTTTTCAAGTAGCAGAATGAGAAGGTGATGTGTGTCTCATGGAATAAGTGTGTGGGTGACTTCTCAATACAAGATGTTGCTGTGGACAGAGAGCCTGTGATACTGTAGAATTCTTCGGGCAGAATCTCAACTGATACTTCTTGACAGCCATCCCAGACCTCAGTAAACCATTGATTCAGGGGCTGAATTATTAGGTGCTGTTAATCACCTGCCTGAGGAGGTGAGCTCCATGCCCACTGCGGACACCTTCAAGGAAAGAGGCCCTGCCAGGCACAGGTATGTGCAGCAGACCACTTGACCGCTCAGAACTCATGCCTTCTGCAGCTCCACCTGCTCATGGTCAGAAGGGTGCAGAAACGCTCCACTGAGACACTGCGGCCGAGATAGGGATGGAAGATATGGATTCTTCCTCCAAAGAGCCCCGGAAGCACCTGTGATCAGTCACAATACAAAGAAGAGAGATTATAAAAGAAAAAATGGTTCCTCTTGACTCTAGGATTAAGGGCTTTTTTTTCTTCTTCTTTTTAAGTAGTTAACTTTTCACTGCTGGGTCTTTGTTGCTGAGCACAGGCTTTGTCTAGTTGTGGTATGCAGGCTTCTCATCGCAGTGGTGTTTTTTGTTGCAGATCACAGGTTCTAGACATGTGGGCTTCTGTAGTTGTGGCTCACAGGCTTAGTTATCCTGCTGCATGTGGAATCTTCCCAGACCAGGGATCAACCCCATGTCTCTTGCATTGGCAGGTCTCTAGGGAAGTCCTATGAAGGCTCTTGTATCAGTGTTGGTAGATGGTCCTTGGTGCTCTGTGGCTGAGTGTGACTCAGCAGTGTCACACTGAGAGGGCGGAGCACTGGCGAAGAAGGTGGCATATAGACCCATTTCTGTGACTGGAAGCTTCTTACCTGGGCTGGCTTACCCAGCCCTGGGTCAGCAGACCTTAGCCTCTTTCTCTTGTATTCTCCTCCTAACTGGCCACCTCCAGTCTTCAGTCATGCTGACCTTCCTGGGGTCCTCCAAGTGTCCCGGCTTGGTCCAGCCTCAGAATCTTTATCCTTGCTAATCCCACTTTCTGGAATGTTCTTTCCTTGGGTCCTCACACATCTAGCTCCTACTCATTCTCTCGGGAGCAACTTCTTGTGTAGCCTAAAGAGCAAGTACCCTGGAGCTAGCCCGACTGGGTTCCAATTCCAGTTCTGCCACCTTGAACAAGGTAAGGACTCTATGTGCCTGAGTGGATGAATTGTTTTGGGGATTAAGTGAGTCTGTGTAGATTCCTGGAGAAGGAATTGGAGGCCTGCTCCAGTGTTCTTGCTTGGGAAACCCCATGGACAGAGGAGTCTGGTGGGCTACAGTCCATGGAGCCACAAAAGTTGAACATGACTTAGTAACTAAACCACTGCCACCACCATGGTAAATTTGTGTAAGAATTAGCTATGATTATTGGTTCATAATTATATCACCTTTTATTAGAATTGTCCTCTACTATCCCCATTCTCTCCTCTTACCTACTATCTGAGAATATATTATTGATTCGTTTTCTTGTTTATTACTTCTCTCTTCACCACTAGAATACAAGGACCATGAGGACAAAGTTCTTGTTCACTGCTGGATTCCAAGTACCTAAGTAGTATCAGACACATAGTAGATGCTCAAGAAACAGATACTGAGTGAAGTATTATAATCAATGAATTTCTCTGAGTCAATAATTATTTCTTGGGAATTCTAAGTGGGTAAAGAATTCATGTGAAACATAACATGACTTTTCCATAAAAATTAATTTCCTACTTTGCTCCCTTGCTCAGATCCTCTAATAATATCAGCATTACCACTTAATGTCCCCAGGACAGTGGACATTAACATGATAAATGATAATTTTATCAGCTACTGCAATCTAGACTCATGATTTTCTAATAATTCCTGGTATATATCTTAGTGTCTGAGCTTCTGCCCAAAGGGCCATTTTCAGCCCTGAAAAAGTTGCAATGTGTCTTTTCCTCCCAAAGAAGAAGGAGATATGACTTCTTATAAACAGCAGAACCCAGAGGGAGCTGAGTGAGGCTACAGATGAAGAGAAGCACAGCAGAGCCATGGAAACTGGGGGACAAAATTGGTAACAGACAACTTTCAGGGCTTGATGGATGAGGCAGCCCTTTCTTCTTTTATTTTTGATAGAGAATAAGTTTACAGACTCCCTTGCAGCTAGGTATATTCTATGACTAGTCCTGGCCAACAGGATGTAAGTAGAAGAGATGAGTGCAGGTACTAGGAAGCTTTCTTGAGAGGACTTTTCTGCCTTTTCTTTTTCTTGCTGTCTGAGAGTTGATGGCTGGAGCTGGAGCAACCATGTTGGCTCATGAAGTAAACAGAGGCTGTGGCCGGTAGAGCTGTAAGAGAGAAGGAGCTTGACTTCCTGAAGATTTGGTGGAGCAGAGCTGCCATTCTCCCTAGACTATTCAGCTCTCAATTTTTATTTGAGAGAGAAATAAGCTTCCATCTTTTAAAGCCGTTTTTATTTTGGATTTGCTACTTCTCATAGCCAAACCTAATCTTTGCACAGCAGCATAGTGGATAAATGCTGAACTAAATTTTGACCTGTTAAAAACCAGGGGTCGTCTGCAAACAGAAGCCCATGACACAGGAAGTGCACACCAGTCTGGATTGAGGCCAGTGTGGGAGGAGCAGCAGAGGTTCAGCAGACTCCTCGCTGCACAAAGTAGAAAAGATCCAGACCAGTAACAGTTCTCTCAGCTCGACCTAGTTAAACACTTCCTTGGTTCTTTAGTGATAAGAAATTAAAAATTAACACCACAGCCTTGCTAGATAGCACACGGCACTGCCTCTACTTAAGAACAGGTTACATGCTTCATAAGTCTATTTGTTTGAATCCAGAGGGACCAAGGCCCTGGGAGCATAACTTAATCAGAGTATGTGTCCTTGGAAACATTAATACCAGCAGATGCTGCTTCTTCACACTGATAAGTATTTCATAGGCAATCTTTTTTCCAAGCAGCTCAGTGCACTAAGGAAGTGTGTGGAGCGGGTAACTCTCTCCAGCCTCCAGCCTCTCCTGAGTGTGTGGAGCGAGTAACTCCCTCCAGCCTCCAGCATCTCCTGAGTCCCTCAACTGCCATGACACTGCACTTTCCATCTCCTGACTCAGTCTAAGACGGCTGTGCAGACTTGAAGGGCCTGGAACCTCTGATCCTCCGCTGGTTATCAGCTCCCCACATCACCTACCCCCTTCCTCTACCCTGGCTTTCCATCACTGCCTCCTATTTTGTTTCTTTCACAGCACTGACTGCATTTACACTTTCATGTTTTCTGTCATCTATATCTATCCCTATCTCCCACTGACTGTGGGTTTTCAAGGCTAAGGACTGCATCTTTTTTAGTCACTATCATGTTCCCAGTAGTCAGCAAGTATGTTTGGCTCATGTTAGACATTCAGTAAAATAGATGATGAATGAATGAGCACACATCTCAATAGCAGCACTTTGACCACTCTGCCATTAGGTCCTTGAGCAAAGTCTCAGCTTTGTCCTGCATTAATACCTGGCTCATGGGCAGCCCACAAGGTGCTCATCTTATAGCTTCTTGCTCGCAAGTTCTTGCCTTGTTCTTTCCCCTCCCCTCTTGCTGATTACCAGGGATGGCGTAGCATGGCAGCTTGCATGCTAAGCATTTTCTCTTTCTGGACTGTGCATCACTGTTTTTTTGTTTTTTTAATTGAACGCTCTAGAAATAAAGTTATTTATTTATTATTTTTTTTGCCACACCATGTGGCGTGTGGGTCTTAGTTCCCTGACCAAGGGTAGAACCTGTGCCCCCTGCAGAGAGTCTCAACCACTGGACCACCAGGGAAATCCCTGTGAATCCTTTTGGAATGAATCACAGCACATGAAAACAGCAATCATTCTATTTTCTCAGCACTTTCAGTCTTTTATGATTTCTTCTTTCAGTTCCATCACAATCACACACCATTTATTTCAGACACTGTAAAACTTTTGCTGCTCTTGTAGATGCTGGGCACAGTGGGATTAACCATGCTAGCAAAGGGCTGCAAAACTAAGAGGTAAGATCGCTGCTTATCAACAGAGGACTCTGTGGTCCAAACTGAAAGGAAGTTGCACTACATTCTACCACCACCTGTTGGCAGGAGGCCAAGTTCATGCAATCTTGTTTTGTAGCTTTTGTTTGTATATGGAGAAGGCAATGGCAACCCACTCCAGTACTCTTGCCTGGAAAATCCCATGGATGGAGGAGCCTGGTAGGCTGCAGTCCATGGGGTGACGAAGAGTTGGATACGACTGAGTGACTTCACTTTCCTTTTTTGCTTTCATGCATTGGAGAAGGAAATAGCAACCGATTGTAGGAAAGTTTGTGGCTCAACTGGTAAAGAATCTCCCTGCAATGCGAGAGACCTGAGTTTGATCTCTGGGTTGGGAAGATCCTCTGGAGAAGGGAAAGGTTACCCACTTCAGTATTCTGGCCTGGAGAAGTCCATGGACTGTATAGTCCATGGGGTCGCAAAGAGCCAGACATGACTGAGTGACTTTCACTTTCACTTTTGGGAAAGTTTATAACTTGGAAATTCATAAGTAAGGAAATTTTTAAAAATAAAATCTGTAGGTTGTTAGATTTAATTATACTTAAGTTAAACCCAAAGTGTAATCTCCTTAGATAGTGTGTGAGTTCAAACATTCTCATTTATTTGTGTCGAATCCCAAAGTCTGGGGATAAAGAATTCTACTGAATTGTTATAGTTCAGTTTGTCCCAAATTGTGTTCTGTAGGATGTTAATGGATATTCCCACATAAAATTTTAATAAAATGAATTTGGGACTCATTTAGCATGCCTCATTCACAATGTGCATTATAATTTAGTTATTTTATTATTGCTATTGTTTTTTGATATTTCTTTTTATTTATTTATTTGGCTGCAATGGGTCTTACTTGCAGTATGTGGGATCTAGTTCCCTGGCCAGGGATTGAACCCAGGCTCCCTGAATTGGGAGCGCAGAGTCTTAGCCACTGGGGGATCAACAGAGAAGTCCCCACAGTGTGCATTCTCATTTAAAAGACTCTCCTTAACCAGTGTGTTATCACCTAGAAGTCTTTTTTTCTTTAGAAAAAAAAAATAGTGTTTTTCAAACTTGGCTGATTATAGAATGCTTTCCTTATGCAACATCCCATGTTCCAACATCACTAAGGACATGCAGAGATCGACCTATATATGTATGCATGTATGTATGTATGTATGTATGTATGTATCTATCTATCTATCTATCCATCTATATCTAGTAGATCATAAATGTTTCTTGGAGTCAAGATTCTGGTACAAAGAGGGGCCAAAACCATAATCATAACACTCTTGACAGAAACTGCCTTTGCAAAGTTTATTTCAGACCTGGAGTGCATCTCTTTAAAACAACCCAGCCACAGAAGACAATACCTGTTTGGCATTCTGGAAAGGGTTCTCACACTATCTAGTTCAGTACTGCCCAGCAGGTAATGCAGTGTCTCAGCAATCGTTGCATTTTGTTGAAGAGAAACACAAGACAATTCCAGCAGCTCCAGGAAGGCTTAAAGCACATGCTTTGTTTTTTGAGTAGGCTCATCTTGGCTTGAGCATGTCTTAGTATGAGTAAGGCGAATATTATTCACAGTGTGGGTGTGGCAGCTCAGGAGGACAATGATAGAAGTTCCAATTTCACATTTTCCTCTATTTGGTCATACATCCTATACATCAAAATGATAAAGAATGTCCCACTGTGCCTCTAAGAGATCGAGGTGGGAAGACTCCATGGTTCAGGCATTGTTTAAATAATAGTCCTCACACCAGAATTTATATATGTGTGATTTCTCTGTGTGTTTCTCTCGGTGTGTGTCTTTCTATAAGTGTGTGGTGTGTGTGTGGGTGAGTTATGAAACATTTCACAATTTTCTTGGTGTTAGGAATTTAAAATTGAAGGACCCAAACTCAGAAAACTGTGGGAGTGATGATATTATTGTACATTTGCACTTTCACTCTTGATGTCTGGTTGTCAATGAGCTTGGGCAAGTTCAGAGTGTCTGACTATCAGCTTCTAACTACTTCACGAGAATAGTAAGGAATCAACCAACTGTGAGTACTGGCCACTTAATTATATTTCATTATTCCTAATACTTTTAGAGTCTCCCTTAAATCCACATAAGTGATAGGCATTTGTCTGGCGATGTTGCTGTCACCAAGTGGTCACAGATGACTAACTTGATGAGTTGTTTGATTTGATGATCCATGTCTTCAACTTTCTAAAAAACTTTATTTCACTTTGGAGTATAGCTGATTAACAATGTTGTGATAGTTTCAGGTGGAAGCAAAGGGACTCAGCCATACATATATATGTATCCATTCTCCTCCAATCAAGCCAGCCAATCCTAAAGGAAATCAGTCCTGAATATTCATTGGATGGACTGATGCTGATGCTGAAACTCCAATACTTTGGCCACCTGATGCAAAGAATTGACTCATTGGAAAAGACCCTGATGCTGGGAAAGATTGAAGGCAGGAGGAAAAGGGGATGACAGAGGATGCGATGGTTGGATGGCATCAGACTCAATGGACCTGAGTTTGAACAAACTCTGGGAGTTGGTGATGGACAGAGAAGCCTGGCGTGTTGCAGTCCCATGGGCTCACAAAGAGTCAGACATGACTGAGCAACTGAATTGAACTGATTCTCCTCTAAACTCCCCTCCCATCCAGGCTGCCACACAACATTGAGCAGAGTTCCATGTGCTAAACAGTAGGTCCTTGTTGGTTATCCATTTTAAATATAGCAGTGTGTACATGTCCATCCCAAACTCCCTAACTATCCCTTTCCCCCATCCCTCCCCACTGACAATCTTGAGTTGGTTCTGGAAGTCTACTTCTGCCAGATGTCACAGTGATAAAGACTCCACCTGCCAATGCAGGAGACACAGGAGATAAGGGTTCAATCCCTAGGTTGGGAAGATCCCCTGCAGAGGGAAATGGCAACCTACTCCAGTATTCTTGCCTGGAGAATCCCACGGAAGAGGAGCCTGGTGGGCTCCAGTCCATGGGGTTGCAAAGAGTAAGACATAACTGAGCACGCGCACACTGAACTTATTTGTATCACTTCTTTTTAGATTCTTCATATAAGGGATGCCCTATGATATTTAAACACATTGTTTAAATTTCTGATTTGCAAATGAACTGGTGCCACAGATGAAGCCAGAGGAATGACCCTTGCATGCATTTAATTCCACAGAGAATACTTTTGGAAATTCATTGATAACTTCTGGTCTGTGGGCTGTTGCATTGGCATAAATATCTTAGACATGGATTCCCAGGGATGTGATCCAGTTTCTTTGCAAGAGGCGTTTGTGCTGCTATTATAATTATCTTCATCAGTGTCATTACCAACCCCTACATTGTAAAACCACACTCATGGAGACTTTTGGTGACAACTGATAGCAAACCCATTCAAGCTGGCTTAGCAAAATTAGCCTTTATTGGCCCACGAAGCTTGAAAGTCCAGAAGTAGAGGTGGATTCAGTCATTCTACTTAAATAACACCTATCTTTTCAGTCTTCATCTCTTACACTGCTTTTTCTCCATAGCACTTGTTCTGTGTCTGTGGAAAGTGAAAGTGCTAGTTGCTCAGTCCTGTCTGACTCTTTGAGATCCCATGGACTGAGGAACGCCATAGACTGTAGCCCTCTAGGCTCCTCAGCCCATGGAATTAATTCTCCAGGCAAGAATACTGGAATGGGTAGCTATTTCCTTCTCCGGAGTATATTCCCAGGGATTGAACCCAGGCTCCTGCATTGCAGGTGGAATCTTTACCATCTAAAGCCCATTCTATGTCTCAGTTCAGTTGCTCAGTTGTGTCTGGTTCTTGGAGACCCCATGGACTGCAACATGCCTGGCCTCCCTGTCCATCACTAAATCCTGGAGCTTGCTCAAACTCATGTCTGTTGAGTTGTGATGCCATCCAACCATCTTATCCTCTGTTTTCCCCTTCTCCTGCCTTCAATCTTTCCCAGCATGAGGGTCTTTTCCAATGAATCAGTTCTTTGCATCAGGTGACGAAAGTATTGGAGCTTCAGCATCAGTCCATTCAATGAATATTCAGGACTGATTTCCTTTAGGATTGACTGGTTGGATCTCCTTGCAGTCCAAGGGACTCTCAAGAGTCTTCTCCAACACTACATTTCAAAAGCATCAATTCTTCAGTGCAATTCTGTATCTAATTGGTATTTATTGCTTGGAGTCCCCACTGGAATGCGTGCTCCAGAAACGTAGGGTCTTTGTTCTGTTCATCCTAAATGCTGAGTATCCAGAAATGACATGGCCTATAGAAGGAATGTGATAATAGGTTGAATGAAAGCATGAATTCATGCAGATACTCACATGATGTCACTGGAAACTTGTTTTTAAACATTGCTTGTTCTGCTTCTCTTTGTGTTGCTCTCATTCTTTGAAATGCTTCTTCCCTGTGGGGGCCAGATGGCTCCCAATAGAAAGAGAAGTTCTTTTTCTCAATAGAACCAGCAAAAGGCTCACTGGCCAGATTGGGTCATATGTCCACCCCTCAGCCAGTGAGCATGTCCAGGGGGATGTGGCTGGTCCAAGTGAACCACAAAGTCTGAGGGCAGGAGGATATAAGCTGGGCAAAATTAACAAGAAACTTGGCTAAAATAGTAAGAGTTTATCAGTTGCTCTTGGGGGCACTTTATCAACTGGTACTCACAAAACCTTGCAAGGAGAGTACAACATTATTCTCCCCATTTACAGATGAGGAAATTGAGGCCTATGGAGGGTATACTTCTTTGAGCAATTAGGAAGCAGTAGAGCCCTGTCTGGGCTTTCCTGGTGGCTCAGAGGTTAAAGCGTCTGCCTGCAATGCGGGAGACCTGGGTTCAATCTCTGGGTCGGGAAGTTCCCCTGGAGAACTTCCACTGGCAACCCACTCCAATATTCTTGCCTGGAGAATCCCAAGGATGGAGGAGCCTGGTGGGCTATAGTTCACAGGGCCACAAAGAGTCGGACACGACTTCACTTTCACTTTCACTTTCAGAGCCCTGTCTTGACCTCGCATCTTCTTGGGCTTCACCGAAAATTCTTTGTCCTGCATAGCTGGGTAGCTTTTCAGTGTGGAAGAAAATAGCTGTGCCCCAGCTCTCTCATTCTAGGATCAGCAGTAGAACATTTATAGGGTTTTCCAGCTCATGGTGTCATTTTGTCTAGAAAACACCGAACTGGCGATTTCAAAGCTGAAGAACCAGGCTGGAAAAGAGGAAAGTCACTTGTTAAGCTGGTGTAGCGATAAGCAGAGAGACTGAACTTAAACCTAGGTTTAAACCAAAAAAACACTTCAAGTTGTTTCCAGTAAAGCTAGTGCTTCTCAAGAGTTTGACCTGGCTGGGTCACACTCTTGGGGTTCTGGTTTAATTTCTCTGAGGTGTGGCTGAAGTGTCTGGATTTTCAATTTCCCTGAGGGGATTCTGATGGACACTGGGCTTGAGAAAAAAGTGGAAGTGTTAATCATCTCGGACTCATTCCAATCCCATGGACTGTAGCCTGCCAGGCTTCTCTGTCCGTGGGATTCTCCATTGGAGTGGGTTACCATTCCCTTCTGCAGGGGATCTTCCTGATCCAGAGATCGAACCTGGGTCTCCTGCATTGCAGGTAGATTCTTTACTGTCTGAGCCACTAGGGAAGCCCCACTGCCACTCCATGTGCTGAAATGCAAGTCTGTTGCTTGTTTTGGGAAAGAACAGACGGAGTCAGGGTAGAAACAATTTGGAGAGCACTTGAGGAGATTATCGGAGAAAAGAAGAGAGCTGATATCTTTCTGGAAGCTGCCTGGGCTGATGGAGGAAGCTGATATTGGCTTCTTTTTATTTATTTATTTATGGCTGCACTGGATCTTCACCGCTGTTCGGGCTTTTCTCTAGTTGCGGTGAGTGGGTGCTAGTCTCTAGTTGCGGTGTGAGGGCCTCTAACTTGGTGGTTCTTTTGTTGTGGAGCATGGGTTTGAGGGTGTGTGGGCTTCAGTAGTTGCAGCTCATGGTCTCTAGATTGCTGGCTCAGTAGTTGTGGCAGAGACTTAGTTGCTCCGAGGCATGTGGGATCTTCTTGGACCAGGAATTGAACCCGTGTCGTCTGCATTGGCAGGTGGACTCCAAACTACTGGACCACCAGAGAAGCCCGATATTGGCTTCCTGATGCAGTCTGTCTTTGGGACTGGGAACAGGGTTACTGCTAGTCCACAGGTATTTTTGTGCAAATTAGAAAATCATTCCATTTAGCAGCCTCAGCCCTGCAGTCACCCAGGTCTGCAAGAGAATGGTTGCCTTGGAAATTTTCAAGGAAAACACCCTGCATGAAGGATACAGCCATGCACCAGGCACAAGGCCCAGGGAGGAGAACAAGGACTGAGTTTCGCTTCCACTTGCCCTCTCGAATGCCTGCCTTGTACGTGAACAACCACCCAGGAACTAAGGCAGTTCTGGATGGGAAAGTCCAGCTAGAAATTCCATGCAGCAACAAGCTGATGTCTGAAAACAGCAAGCTGTTTTTTGGCTTGCCTTGGGCTTCCAGAGTGGCTCAGTGATAAAGAATCTGCCTGCCAAGCAAGAGACTCGGGTTTGATCCCTGGATGGGGAAGATCCCCTGAAGAAGGAAGTGACAACCCACTCCAGCATTCTTGCTTGCGAAATACCATGGACAGAGGAGCCCAGTGGGCTATAGTCCATGAGGTTGCAAAAGAGTTAGACGTGACTGAATGACCACAGCTGCAAAGAAACTGTTAAATTCATCCATTGGTGGACAGGGAGAAATACACGTGGGGTCTTGATATTCTAGTCCTTGAACCAATAAGGAGAAATTGGTTGGTAAAAAAGAAATGACTAGAGTTTCTGGGAAGCTCCCGTGGTCACTCGCAGTAGATGAAGCTGGGCATCATCAGACAGATTCCCTAAACATTAGGAGGGTGGAGTTGAGTAGAACTGAGGAAAGATGGCCAATTCATAGCACAAGGCTTGGAAAAGAAGATGGCTCAAGGGAACTGGAAGATCGTCAAAAGCATAACACTTAAATGTTCTTTTCATGTTATAAGAGCAATCCAAACTAATTGCAGAAAATGCTGAAAATAGAAATGAGCCAAAAGAAGACATGCCATTTGAAATTTTACTACTCAGAAATAACCACTAACAGTTTTTTGTTTATCCTATCAGTCTCTTTTCTATGCTTATAGATACATTCATACATACTGCAAAACAGGATCATTATGTATAGACTGCCTTGTAAGCTGCTTTGTAACTTAACAATATCCCACATTTTCCATGTCATTAACTGTTCTCCTACCTTGTTATTTTATGGTTGCATGGTAACTCACTTAACGATTGTGTCATAATTTAATACATTCCTATTTTGAAATTTACATTGTTTCCTGGTTTTTACATTTTAAAGTGTTGGATGAACATTCTTTGAGTTACACCCAATCCCATATATTCCTGAATAAATGCTTAATGGGGGAATCAGGGTCAAATACATCTTGTCAAATAGCTCAGTCGGATTTTCTGCTCCTACCAGTGGTGGATGAGAAGGTGGATCTCCTAGAAGTCCCTCCAATGCAAGTCAGAACAATATCTCTGCTTTAGCAGTTCATTAGCTTGAAATGAGATGGTTGTCGTTGTTGAATCACTTAGTTGTGTCCAGCTCTGTGACCCCATGGACTGCAGCACACCAGGCTCCTCTGTCCTCTGCTATCTCCCGGAGTTTGCTCAAATTCATGTCTGTTGAGTCAGTGATGCTGTCTAACCGTATCTTCCTCTGCCACTCGCTTCTCCTCCTGCCCTCAATCTTTCCCAGCATCAGGGTCTTTTCCAGTAGGCAGCTCTTTGCAGGAAGTGGCTAAGGACTGGAGCTTCAGCTTCAGCATCAGTCCTTCCAATGAATATTCAGGATTGATTTCCTTTAGGATTGACTGGTTTGATCCCCTTGGTGTACCAGAGACTCTCAAGAGTCTTCTCCAGCACCAAATTTGAAAGCATCAGGTAAGATGGAGTAGGATGCCTTTCCTGGGATAGATGGACAAAAATTGAGACCTTGAAAATGCTGGACAGTCCTGAAGTGCTGGCTCCAGGGGCGTGTTCTCACACTGCAAGGTTTCAGATTGAACTTCGTCTCTCCTGCACCAAACTTACTGGTCAGAGGAAGTAACTAAGCCTGCGCCCCATGTCCTCCTGTTGTCACAAGACCAGGAGCAGAGTTAGTTCTAGGCAATGTCTTCCTAGGTATCTTCCCGGCCTGGGGCCTGGGTACCCAGCACTGCCCCCAAGCATAGTCAGAAGGGCAGAGTGTGGACAGGATGCATTCTCTAAAAGGAATAAGACCCGAGAGGGACAGAATCAGCTCCCTTTCTGAGAGCCCTGGGAGGCATTCTACACATTGCTATGTGAGGAGGACGCAGGCTTCTTTTCCTAGAAACTTCTTTTCTTAATATTTGGTAATAAAGCTTAACTTTTCATCATAAAAGTAATGCACATCCTCTAAAGAAAATGTGGAAAGTCTGGGGTATAAAGTGAAGGAGAAATCATGCATAGGCCCACTACCCAAGAGCGAACGTCGGTGCATGTCTCTAGTCTTCTGTGCGTGTGAATGTGCGTGTGAGTGCAGTTGTTCTTTTGATATAGTCGTATTTGCACCGTCTCAGCTATTTTTCCATCCTGCTCTTTCCACTTTAATGTCATACCCATTTTTCATATTATTACATGGTCTTGATAATGCTTTTTGATTATGTAATTCTCAGTTATGTGGATGGGCCACCATTCATAGTTCAGTGTTAATATTTAGACTTTTTTTTTCTTTTTGCTGCACCTTGCAGGATGTGGGAACTTATTTTCCTGATGAGGGATCAAACCCGGGCCCCCTGCAGTGGAAGCGGGGGAGCCTTTACCACAATATTTAGACTATTATTTCCATTGCAGATAAGGAAACTGAGCCCCATAGGATATGAGATTCACTCAACACCGCAAGATTGGTAAGTGGTATAGCCAACATTTCATCTATTCAGCTTATTTAATTATTTGTTATTTATTTAATTATTTGTTCATTCATTCAACAAATACGTAATTTAATTATTTGTTCATTTATTCAACAAACACGTATAGAGTTCCCGCTGTCCTATCACCTACGTCCTCCACCCCTGCGTGGATCTAGGTCCTTCGCTCTGAGGCTGGGTCATTCTTCTCACCCTAGGACATGTGTATCTTCCTGATCCTTGACTTTTGGCTCAGACACGTGACTGGCTTTGGCTGTATTGGATATTAGGAGACCTGGTGCAAGAGGGAGCTAGAAATGCCTTGAGTGGCTGGTTTTGCCATCCTGCACATCTGAGAAAAACCTAGCCAGCAAGCTCACTGCTTCCGGGAGGCAGATGAGTGAGTGATAGGTGGGGCAGAGTTGCTCTCGCCTGCTCCCTGAATCATGAGTGACATAGACAGGCTTGTTCTTGGAAGTCTCCGAAGGCCTTTGAGATCTTGGGGGCCGTCAATGAGTCCTTTTTTAAAATTTATAAATAATGTATTTATTTTTGGCTGCGCTGGGCGTTCGTTGCTGTGCGGACTTTTTTCTAGATGCGTTGAACCGGGGCTACTCTCTAGTCGTGGTGTGCAGACGTCTCATCGCGGTGGCTCCTCTTGTTGCGGAAATCCGGCTCTAGGGTGTGCAGGCTTCAGTCGTTGCAGCATGTGGGCTCAGTAGTTGCGGCTCCTGGGGTCTAGAGCACAGGCTCAGTTGCTCTGCGGAACGTGGGATTTTCCCGGTCAGGGATAGAACCTGGGTCTCCTGTATTGCCAGGCAGATTCTTCACCGCTGAGGCACCAGGGAAACTGCATATAGCGCTCCTTCATGAAGCCCCCAGACCTCTCAGAAACTTTCACCTGTTCGGCCTCCCCTGGGTCCTCTCCTCAGGCAGGGTCCCTCTGCCTGACCACCCCGCCACCGCCGCGCCATCATTCCTGCGTCACAGACTCAGTCCCGTAGCTCCCATCATGACGTGGGACAGGAGGGACGGAAGCAGCCCCGGCCCTACTTCCTGTCACCCAAGTCTGCTCGTTTTGGAGACAAGCCCAGTGTGATCCAGCTCTCAGACTCGGATCTGCTGTTTCTTTTTTATACCCAAGGCCCCGAGCCCTTCTGTTCTACTTGGGATAAACTAAATAATTCATCCAACACATTTTATTGAACCTCTACTATATGCCAGTCCGTTCGTTGAAAACAAACTCTCCTTTTATTTTCCAAAGAAAATACTTGTTTGTTTTCGTGTAAGACACCCAGTGCAATGCCTGCCGTGTAGCTGGTGATCCACTGATGGCAAACATATCACTATTCTAGAAAAACACCGTAACAGATATAAGTGTGCATAAGTCTCGGTTTCCATTTTTAAAAAAATTCCTTGTATTTTTAATTGCCAAAGCAATGCATGCCTGTTTGAACAAATTAAAATATCAAATTACATTTAAAATTTAAATTAATTGACAGGAGCTTGGTTTTTGTATCTCCCAGGGAACTGTCTGGTGGGTAAAATGAGGCTCAGCTATGGCTCAGTCTTGTGTTATGTCTTTGGCACCAGGCCTGGCACAAAATAAACTCCCAATAAATGGTAACTGCTGTTTTGTTTAATTCATTTTTATTGGAGTATAATTGGGCCTCCCTGGTGGCTCAGATGGTAAAGAATCTGCCTGCAATGCATGAGACCCAGGTTCTATCCCTGGGCCAGGAAGACCCATTAGAGAAGGGAGTGGCTACCCACTCCAGTATTCTTGCTGGTGAGTACAGTCCATGGGGTCACAAAGAGTTTGAGCGACAAACACTTACATAGTGTTAGTTGATTTACAGTGAATGTTGTGTTAGTTTCAGGTGTACAGCAAAGTGATCAGTTATACATATACACATTTTTTAAAGATTTTTTTGATGGGGACCATTTTTAAAGTCTTTATTGAATTTGTTACAATATCACATCTGTTTTATGATTTGGATTTTTGGAGGCAAATGGGATCTTCGCGCCCTGATAGGGGTCAGAACCACACCCCTTGCATAGGAAGGTGAAGTCTTAACCATTGGACCACCAGAGAAGTTCCCTACCCACTCTGTTTTAGATTTGTTCTCCATATAAACCATTACAGAGGACTGAGTAGAGCTCCCTGAGCTACACAGTAGATTCTTAATTATCTACTGTATATAATTTATATCTGTAAATTATACTGTGATGTGTACCTGTCAGTATAGTGGTGTGTATGTGTCAGTAACTGCTGACTATTCAATCTAACTGTAACTGTTCAATATTGCTGTCAGCACCATCAATAAGCATAGACCCAGATGCTCAATCTTTGCATTCCTCTGTCAAGGTGACGCCGTCCAGGCCCTTCCAAGCAGGTCTTCCTGATGCATCTTCCTGGCCCCACCCTTTGTACCTCCTTTGTGAGTGCAGACATGGGTGTGGCCCACCTGCCAGCCTTCTCCCAGAAGCACCAGGTCCTGGTCAGCCAGAAGCATCCCTTCAGAGTCTCTCAGCTCCCATGGCCCGCCTTGCTCACTGCTCCCAGAGATGGAGATTCCTCCCTCAGCCTTCTCCTCCTCCGTCCTCCCGGGAATGCAATCAGGGGCCAGGTCCTTGCAGTTCCCGGTCCTCCTCTCCCTTAAGGAGTCTCAAGGGGCTGTCCTCTCCTCACTGTGGCTGCCACTGTCTGAGGTCAGGTTGGCAGAAACTCCTGCCAGCAACACAGAGATGGCCTCCCCTTCCTCCAGTCTCTACCTGCATCACCTGACTAACTAATTAGAGTCTGAGGAATTAGAGTGTATAGCTCTGATCCCATCTCTTGGTGCTGAAAGCCCTTCCGCTTCTCCCTGTGGTTTTACTGAGCCACATCCTCAGTGCTTTAGGGCTCATGACTCTCTAACCCTCCTCATGAACCAGGTACACAGCCAACTGGACAGTTCCTTGAATACGCAGAGCACTCTCCTCCTTTTAGGGTCTGCTCATTGGAGAAGGAAGTGGCAACCCACTCCAGTGTTCTTGCCTGGAGAACCCCAGGGACGGGGGAGCCTGGTGGGCTGCCGTTTATGGGGTCGCGCAGAGTTGGACATGGCTGAAGTGATTTAGCAGCAGCAGCAGCATGCTCTCCTTTGTCAGGAGCATGACACTTTCTGTCCCCACCTTCCATCACATTTGTCCATCCTCTGCACTTTTGATAGCTTCTCAAATGCCCCTTCTTTGTGAACCTTTTCTGATTTCCTTGACTAGGACTGATTTTGCTTTGCTCTGAGTACCACGGCACCATCAGCCCTCTGGACCAGGGCTTCTCCACCCTGTTGAGACTTGGGTCTGAATAACTCCTGCTCTGATGGCTTTCCTGTACATTGTATTGATACAATGTTTAGCAGCACCCCTGGCTTTTATCCACTAGATGCCAGTTCCTCCTCCCCATCCAGTTGTGACATTGGCCCAAATGTTTCCAGACAAAGTCCACTGGAGGTGGTGGGAGTGAGTGGAGTGAATCGTCACCAACCCTAGGTGAGAACCACTGCTCTAGAGCAATATTTATGCAGCAAATCCCCTGCCACACTCAGTCGTGTCTTGCCTGGGCCGATGCTACTTAGTTATGTCAGGCCCTTTCCAGCCTCTGAGCATCTGCACATCCTGTTCCTTCTCCCAGGAATGCCCTTCCCTTCGCTTCTTCATCCACGGAGTTCCTCCTTAGCCTTCAAACCCTGGATGACAGGTTGCCTCTTCTTGTAGCCCCTCCAACCTGCTTCCTTATTCCCCAGGCAGAATGGATGACCCTGGTCCCTGTGTTCTCATAGTACTTTGCACAGACCTCGATCATAGCCCTCACCAGGGCATGTGGCGTGCTGTAGAAAAGCATACCAAAGTAGAATGTGAGCTGTGACACGTGGGGACCTCAGTGTGCCGAGGGAAGCCTCCCCAGCTGTGCCAGGCACAAGGCGATGTGCCAGAGTGGTCATGGGCAGCTAGGAAGTGTCTGGGCTCAAGCCCCCCAGTTAGGCATTTACAGTTGTGTGATTTGGGGTGATTTAATAAGCTTCTCTGGAGGTTTATTTTCCCTCTCTGGAAAACCACCTTCATAATAACATTTGTCTCACAGGGGTTGTTCCAAGGATTTAGCAAATTAATACCTGTAAAATACTCACCTGGTGCTAGGCATGTAGCAAGTGCTCAGTAAACCTTCCAGGCTTCCCTGGTGGCTCAGCGGTTTAAAAAATAATTTGCCTGCCAATGCAGGAGACACGAGTTCGATCCGTCGGTTGGGAAGATCCCTTGGAGAAGGAAATGGCAACCCACTCCTGTGTTCTTGCTTGGAGAATCCCATGGACAGTGGATCCTGGCAGGCTACAGTCCACGGGGTTGAAAAAGAGTCAGATAAAACTTAGCGGCTAAACAACAGCAGCAACAAGAGTAAACCTTAGTCATGAATGAAGAATGAATGAGTGAGTGTTGAGCTGGGCTGTGCAGGGGTGCTGATCCCATGGGCTGGTGCACCCTAGGCAGCACAGTAGCCTGGGTGCTGCCCCCACCCCCTACCTGAGGCTCTGCCCCTCCCAACCCCAGGTGCCCCCAGCCTGGGCAGCCGGGGCTATGAACCCAGTCTGCTGAGGGGAGAGGTCTGTGGGCTCGCTTCACGGTAAGGTAGCCAGCCTGGGCGGAACAAGGACAGACATTAAAAACCTATTTTCTCACTGGGCATAAGTAATTGGCAAAAAAGCTCTAAATCCATAGCTGTCAGGTGAAGTCATTTCCGAGAGAGAAAGGATAGAAGGAGCGAGCTGGAGGGGGAGCCGGGGTGGCAGCCAGAGGGAGGGAGTGAAACGCAGAGCACGGTGCTGGAGAGACCAGGACAGAAAACCTCCTCCTTCCCTCTCCCAGATCCGACCCTTCTCTCGTTATCAACCTCTCCTCTTTTTTTTTTTTCTTTTCTGGAAAAAGAGATTTCCAAGGTGATAAAAGTAACGAAAGCCAACTCTGGAATTATTTAATGAGCCGGAATGAATTGCGTTTGGAATCATTTAAATGGGATCTGGGAGCATTTAACTGCAGCTTGGGATCTTAACTAGAGTGGGGAAGGATCTTTGTGCTAATTGCTGGCAGTGATATTCCTACAGGGAGGGAGAGATAGCAGAGAGCGATTAGCAGACAAGGGCTCATTTCAGAGTCTGAGCTGCTCAGGCGGGGAGAGTGAGCTCCTCGGCAGGGCCGCCTGGGGAGCTTAAGTCCCCCGCAGGCGGTGGGCATGGCCTGGAGCCCTGGGTGGCCGGAGAGAGTAGAGTAGGGAGGAGGGGATATAGGTAGGGCGACAAGGATAGGGCTTCCAGCAGTGGAGGATCCAGCATCTTTCTGAGGGATGGGCAAGTGGACAGGCATCTCCAGAAGCGGGTAAAGTGAAGCTTCTAGCCTCCCATTGGTCCCCTGCCCCACCTTCCAGAACACTGGCTTTGGGAAGTGAAAGGGTTACTCATTCAGGCATGTCTGACTCTTGGCAAATATCCTGCCAGGCTTCTCAGTCCGTGGGGTTCTCCAGGCAAGAATAATGGAATGGGAGATCTTCCTGGAGACTCGAGTTCGAACGCAGGGATCGAACTCAGGTCTCCTGAATTGCAGGCAGATTCTTTACCATCTTAGCCACCAGGAAAACGCTGAGAAAGCAATGGATTTTGCCAACTTTCAGGTGAGGGAACAGAGTTGCATTTCAGTCCTGGTTCTTTCTGTTTTATCCCACATACCTCACTTAGAGGTCTCTCTGCTGGTTGCACCTTTAATCCACAGTTTTGTTTGTTTTGAACTGTGGGATTCTGCTCGTTAGCTTTGGGATCGACAAATAAGTCTGGGAAGGCATTATTATTTGCCCCATCCTCCATGGGGTCGCAAAGGGTTGGACACGACTGAGTGACTGTGGTGTTGGACAAGACTCTTGAGAGTCCCTTGGACCGCAGGGAGATCAAACCTGTTAATCCTAAAGGAAATCGGTCCTGAATATTCATTGGAAGGACTGATACTGAAGCTGAAGCTCCAATACTTTGGCCACGTAATGCGAAGAACTGACTCATTGGAAAAGACCCTGATGCTGGGAAAGGTTGCAGGCAGGAGGAGAAGGGGATGACAGAGGATGAGATGGTTGGATGGCATCACTGACTCGATGGATGGACTCGATAGACATGAGCAAGCTCTGGGAGTTTGTGATTGACAGGGAAGCCTGGTGTGCTGCAGTCCACTGGGATCGCAAAGAATCAGACATGACTGAGCAACTGAACTGAACTGAGCCAGTAACACTTTCACTTTCACAGATAAGAAAGGGCTTCCCAGGTGGCGCTAGTGGCGAAGAACCTAATGCAGGAGACATAAGAGACGCAGATTCAATTGGGTTCGATCCCTGGGTCGGGAAGATCCCCTGGAGGAGGGCATAGCAACCAGTATTCTTGCCCGGAGAATCCCATGGACAGAGAAACCTGGTGGGCTATGGCCCGTAGGGTTGCAAAGAGTTGTTCATGATTGAAGCAACTTAGCAAACATGCACAGATAAGAAACTGAGGCTTTTGACTGTGACTTCGTTGAGGACACACAGTTGATGAGTGTCCAGGGTGTGTCCTGAACCTTTATCAGCTTGTAGTCATGGTTACAGCACACAGGCACGTGTTGAATGCCGTCGTCCCTGTCTGCCAAGACGAGTCTGCGTGTCTCAGGAATCACTAATAATTATGACAGACCGAAAATGCTGACTTCCATATGAAAGTCAGAGGAGAGAGAGCTCCCTTCTGAATGGGTGACCATCAGAGACATCACCTTGGATTGTGAGTAGAATCTGGACATGTGGAGATCTGGAGGAGAGAGACTGTTGTAGGGGTATAACTTGAGCACAGACAGGAAGTGGGGAAAGGCCTGGGCCATGTATGGGAGATATCAGACGTTTCTGTCTGTCTACAGAGGAGGGTGGAGCTAGGGGAAGAATTGGTGTCAGACAAGGGAGGGTTTTGCATGCCAGGCTGATGAGTTTGAACCTCATTTTGCAGGCAATGAGGAACTTTGGGTGGGTTTTGAGCCTGGGAGCAGTCGTGAGAGATTCATCTGGCAGTAGTGTGGGGGAAAGGCTCAGTGTGGAGTGAGGAATGAGCACTGGGACCAGTTAGAGATCATTGTAGTAGCGTATAGAGGAGGCAGTGGGAATCTGAACTAGGACAGTGGTGTGGGCTGGAGAGCAGAGGACCCCTGCCCAATTCATGGCTGTGCCCTCAGCCCACACTGGCTGGCCTAGGTAGGCACCACGGTCCTCCGCCACACTTGGACCTCAGCCTGGGTTGGAAAATACAGACCACGGATACCATGTATGTACCGTGTGGGGGCACAAGGCTATGTAGCCCAGAGGTCCTCTGGGCATCTGGATGGGTCCTTGCTTTTGACAAGTGATGACCAAAGCCAACCCAGACTAGGCCACTCGCCCTATCTGTAGCTCCACAATCCCTTCGTCTCCGAGGTCTGCAGTTCATCATCCTGACAGTCCAGAAAGCCTATGCTAGAGCTTCCTCCACTCTGAGCATGCACATTTTCTAATTCCGCGTTATTGGCACAGAGAAGCTGCCTCCGGAGTGTGGTTTCCACTCATCCCTGGAATGGGGCAAACAGGGCAGACCTGTGCGGAGTGGGTTGCCATTTAAGTGTGGAACCGAGGGCTTCCCTGGTGGTGCAGAGGTTAAAGCGTCTGCCTGCAATGTGGGAGACCTGAGTTCGATCCCTGGGTTGGGAAGATCCCCTGGAGAAGGAAATGGCAACCCACTCCAGTATTCTTGCCTGGAGAATCCCGTAGACGGAGGTGCTTGGTGCGCTACAGTCCACGGGTCGCAAAGAGTCGGACACGACTGAGAGACTTCATGTTCACGTTCACCAGGGGCTTGGACTGACTATCTTCCCACTCCAATTCTTAAGTTCCCTTCATTGAGATGCATGTTCCTTTTATTCTGTCCTCTGTGCCATCTCCTCCAGGAATCCCTCCTTGATTCTCCACAGCCACCTGTGCCTCTCTTCCTGGGAGAGTTGCTTTCAGTAGATTTGTGCCTACTTTGAGGGCAGAGCCCGTGTCTTGCACATATTCCCTATAAGGCCAGCAGAGGCAAGATGGAGAGAGATCTGTCATTCATCGGTGGTATTCAGTCACTCAGTTGCCTATGACTCTGTGACTCCATGGACTGGAGACAGCTTCCCTGTCCTTCACTATCTCTCAGAGCTTGCTCAAACTCAGGTCCATTTAGTTGACCATGCCATCCAACCATCTCATCCTCTGTTACCCCCTTCTTCTCCTGCCCTCAATCTTTCCCAGCATCAGGGCCTTTTCCAGTGGGCTGGCTTTTCGTTATCATGTGGCTTCAGCTTCAGCATCAGTCCTTCCAGTGAATATTGAGGGTTGATTTCCTTTAGGATTGACTGTTTTTCATACTTTGTTGTTATTTTGCTGTTCTTCATGATGCTAATAATAATAACAATTAATGTAGTCAGATGCTTTGACCACATGGTGAGCATCTCAGTACATTATTTCTAATTCTCAAACAAACCTTCAAGAGAGGGATCATTGCTGTCAGTTTCAAACCAAGGAAATGTGAGAGAGGCCAAGTCCCTTGACCTCATTCCTACAGTTAGGACAGGAAGGTATCAGGATTTGCTCGCAGGCTGGCCAGCTCCAATCATGCTCTCTGTCTCTCTCTGGTGGAATGGAGTTATCGTGATCAGGCTTCAGATACCATCTCATGGTTCATAGCATAATAGCAGCAAACCATAGTGAGAGGGCTGAGCTTGGCCTATTGTCCATCTGAAGGTTCACCTACAGGTTTAGCCCATGAGGAGAGGTTTGCTTGTTGTTCTGAATCCTCTGTTCATGCAACTTGCCTCAGCTGTAGTCACTAGGGAGATCTACACAGTTTCCAACTCCTGGCAAAGAGATCTCTGAGGAAATGCTATTGCTCTGGGGTCTTCCAGCCTATAGGTGGCGCTGTTGGACCCCGGGAAGTCTCATACTGTGGAAGAGGAAGGAACAATGCCAGGTTGTTCCCGCTCAGCTGGGCCAGCGGTGGGGGGTGGAAAGCACAGCCCTGTTTGTAAGAACTGACCCTGGAAGCAGCCTAAATGACCAGCAAGATGAGCCGAGTTAAATACATGATAATACACCCACATAATGGAATGCCATGGAGCCATTAAAAATTATGACATGGATTTATGCTGATTGATCTAGAAGGATACCTCACAATATATTTTGCTGAAGGAAAAGCATGCCTCGGGACATTTGATATATATAGCATGATCTCCAAGATACAAGACTGAGAAAGAGAGAGATGGATAGTAAGCGAGATGGATGTTCACCAAAATTATTAACCGTGCATGCAGATCTTTTTAGATGGTGAGATTTCAAATGATTTTTACTTTAGTCGTTTCTACTTTAACCTTATCTGTGATATGTGGATTTTTAAAAAAATAACGAACATATATTATCTTTGCAGTTGGGAAAAATAAAGCCATTTTTTTTCATTTGAAAATGTATCAGTTCAGTTCAGTCACTCAGTCGTGTCCGACTCTTTGCGACCCCTTGAATTGCAGCACGCCAGGCCTCCCTAGCCAACTAGAGTGAAGGTGTCACCCACTCTTTCCAAACCTAGTCCTATTCAGAGTGTAGCTACCTCTGATGTCTCATCTCTGTGTTAGTGATTAGTTATTTCTTAGCAGAAGAATGGAGATATGTGTCACCAGTTTTGCACACAGAAGAAGCTGAGGAGGGCACTCCTGGGCCAGTTCCAGGACCCAGTGGGAACTGAGGGCTAGGGCGGTTCCCAGCACTCCCTGCCCCTCCTTCTCCAGTTTCCACCTCCACCCTCCTCCCCCCCATCCTCACCCTCCTCTGAGTGTCTCCAGCAGCTTTCATCTCCACAGATTCTATTCAGCAGCGAGTCCCTGAACTTTTCTAATTGAGATCAGAGATAAATATAGTGGGGAAGGAAGGAGGGAGAAGGAGGAGGCCTAGTTTTAATTTGCAGCATTTCCCATTAATAACAACTTCTAATTAAAAAGTCTCTATCTCCCAGACGAAGTCCAAGAGGAAAGTCTCACCAGGTCTATCTGGCTGGAACCTTTGTGTCAATGAGTTCGGAGTGCAGATTTCTGCACCAGCTGAGCCCTCTCTGTCAGAAGCCATAATTAAGCTGGAAAAGAAAAAGAATAGAAAGGGGGAGAAGAAAAAGAGGATGTCATCTAAGACCATAGGGATCCTCCCTGGATGCAGTCCTAGAAGGAGGCCATATGCCTTCCTTGAACAGTGGTGCCTGCTCGGTCAGTCCTCCTAGGGAAGGTGGCCAGGCCAGATGATCACGGAAGCAGAGGTTGAGTAGGATGGGCGGGGGCGTTATTTTTTGGGGGGGGAGTTGGAGGAGCTAAATATCACAGGAGGCTGGAATCAGTGAGCTCCAAGAGAGCTCTCTGCCTCCATTCAGGGTGCATCTGCCTTATCTTCCCTTTCTCTTCTCCTCTCATTTCCTCTACAGAGGCTCTATCCTTCTGTGGTTTGTGAACATGTGTGTGTGTGTGTGTGTGTGTGTGTGTGTGTGTGTGTGGAGGGTGTGCTGGTACTGCTGCTGGAGGACCGATGGCTGTTAATAGTCTAAGATAGTATGGCGTGCCATTTAGTATTGATCTAAATACAAGCACAAGTTTATTTTTTTTTCACCCAGAAACATTTTTATGCCTTTGCAACTTGCTGAACTGAAGCAGGTACTCAATAAACAACTGTGAATAAATGAAGGGCTGAATGAACAAAAGATCCTCTCCGAGCTTCAGTCTCATAGCCTTCTGGTTATTTGGCGCCTCTGCTTGGATCTTCAGTAGGCATCTCAGACATCCAGCCCCTGCAGGCGCACAGTTCTGGTATTGCCCTTTAAAAAAAAATGACCATAAATCAATGGGAGACATTAAGAGGAAAGTGATCAGGGTGAAAAGACTCGAGATCATGCCATATGGTGATCTGAGCGCCAAAGAATTGATGCTTTTGAATTATGGTGATGGAGGACTCTTGAGCGTCCCTTGGACAGCATGGAGATCAAACCAGTCAATCCTAAAGGAAATCAGTCCTGAATAATCATTTCAAGGGCTGCTGCTGAAGCTGAAGCTCCAATACTTTGGCCACCTGATGCCAAGAGCCAATTCATTGGAGAAGACCCTGATGCTGGGAAAGATTGAGAGCAAGAGAAGGAGGCAACAGAGGATGAGATGGTTAGATGGCATCACCGATCCAGTGGACATGAAATTGAGAGAACTTTGGGAGATAGTGAAGGACAGGAAAGCCTGACATGCTGCAGCCTATGGGGTCATAAAGAGTCAGACGTGACTTAGTGACTGAACAACAACAAGAGCTAGTTGGTTCAGGACTTGCCTGGTGGCCCAGTGGTTAAGACTCTATGCTTCCACCGCAGGGGGAGTAGGTCTGATCACTGGCTGGGATGATCCCATATACCATATGCATGGCCAGAAATAAGAAAAATTTAAAAGAAGTACATACTTAAGATCTGGTTGATTCATCGCAGCGCTGAAGAAATTATGGTCTACAGCAGGGATTGGCAAATTTTTTTGTATAGGGCCAGATAATAAATATTTTAGATTTTTCAAGCTGTATGGCTTCTGTTACAGCTGCTTCAGCTTTGCTGCTGAAGTGTGAAAGCATCCATAGATGATAAATAAATGAGTGTGTGACTGTGTTTCAGTAAAGCTTTATTTATGAAAACAAGTGGAGGGCCGGATTTGTAGGTTGCTGATCCCTGGTCTATAGGATTGTGTCTTAACATGGCTGAAGAAATGTCCAAAAGAGAACTGGTGTGTTCTGAGGGTCCTCAAGTGAAAGAAGTGGGGCTGAAGGATGGAAAGTATAGGTCTGTATATTTTGTTCCCTTTAAGGAAGATGTTTAAACAGCCAGAGTTTTTGGTTCTGTGTTGGGCAGAAGGCTATGAGTCCTCATATATGGATTTGTTGAGGCAAAATTTAGGGTAGCTTGGCTGAAGTGTTGCAGAGTGTGTTCAAATATTGGGTAAATGGTTGATTCAATCCTTGGGGACTTTCAAAATCCCTGGTTATTGGGATATTCATGCATTGGAGAAGGAAATGGCAACCCACTCCAGTGTTCTTGCCTGGATAATCCCAGGGACGGAGCAGCCTGATGGGCTGCCATCTATGGGGTCGCACAGAGTCGGACACGACTGAAGTGACTTAGCAGCAGCAGCAGCAGCAGCAGCAAGGTATATGCATATTGACATTCATGGAAACAAAGTCACAGATTTGGTGCCTCTCTAATGTATGAACCATTGCAATTTGCAGATTGAAGACAGTTTTATTTTCAATTATATCACCAAACAGAATTTGTGCCTGTATCCATGGGTGAAAACCCACAAGAATGCGTTGTCAACTTCATTTAGGATATAATCCATCTCAGCTCCCATCTGGGTCTCTCATGAAGACCCAGACACTAATCATAAACTGTGGTCACTGTCCTACTAATACAATAGCATGAGGAATGTATGAAAACTTGTTTTCTATTTAGATGCAAGGAAAGCAAACATTTGGCATAGGGGCCTCCACTCCTCTCACCTCCATGTATTTGAAAATATTGCTAATTGAGCTTGACTCTCTTCCTAAACCTTGGCCTCAAATAGTTAAAGCCCTAGAATTTTTATAATAAAAGCGACGTAGGACCAGCTGCCTAGTTGGAATAGGAATGAGGGTGTGGAATCAAAGCTGAAGTATGTTCCAGAATGGAAGCAGGAATGACTGAGTCCCCAGTACCCCCTCCCTGAGGACCCTTCTTGGTTCCCCACTGCCCTACTTCCCCAGAATTCTTCCCAACACATTGTTCCAGGCAGCTAGCATCAGTTTCTTGGAGGTAGCTCATTGTCACTTCTGGTTTAGAAAGTTCAAGTCCATCAACTGGCATTTTGTATAACCTCCTAGAAGTTGGTCAGTGGACAGTAAGTTAATGCCCTAAGATTCTCCATTGAGCCTCCCGTACAGAAGGAATCAGGAAGATGGAATGTCTCAACATCTTTGACATCATGACTGCTTAATAAGATAATGGAAATGACTTAGAGCTTTTGGGTGCAGGAGTATCCTGGGTCGATACCTTGAGCCCAGGTTCTAGCAAATGTGAATTAAGTTGGTGACCCCCACCATCCAACCTTTTTCCATGAGCCCAGGCCACCTGTGTTCGTGCCCACCTGAGTTGTAGGGTGGAAGGATGAGAGGCGGGAGGGTGGGATTCTGGAGAGAGACTTGGAGAGCAGTGGTCTCAGTGCTGTGTCTACACCTCAAGCTGAGTATAGGCTGAAGGCGGGAAACCAAGGGTGAGAGCAGAGGCAGTTGAATGTATGTTTGCGGAGATGGAATGAGCCCAGTGAGACCATGTTTCAAGATGGCAGCCCTGAGGTTAGAGCATCTGTAGGTTGAAGTGGAAATAGGCAGGGTCCTGCCATAGGAAATGGTACCCAACATCAAACCCCAAAGGCCCGAGTGACCATGTGAATGGTGTAATAAGCAGCAAGACTCGCCTCTGGAAGAGTTGACCATATGTTGGAATTAGATGTGATGGATGGATGAAGGATGATGGTTCTGACCTAAGGCAGAAATGGTGAGGTCCTTGTGTTTGCATCTCACTCAGAATAAAATGGGTTTCATCCCTGCGTTGGGTAAGATCTCCTGGAGGAGGGCATGGCAACCCGTGGACAGAGGAACCTGGCAGGCTACAGTCCATAGGGTTGCAAAGAGTCGGACATGATTGAAGCAACTTAGCCCACACACACAGCACGCAGAATAAAATATAAAGACATCACCATAGTCCAGGGTTCTTAACCTTGACATTACTGATACATTGGAGTAGATAATTTTTTTGTTGTTTTGGGCAGCTGTCTATGTGTTAGAGGATGTTTAGCAGCATCCTCTGGTGGCACTCCCCCCATTACCTACCTCCCACATTGTGACAGCCACAAAAGCAAATTGCCCCCAGATGGGGACACTGCATAACCTGCCAGGCTATGGTACCAGTGTATATTCTAGGGTGGAGAAGAGACCTGCCAGTCCAGACTGGGAAGGGCAGGATCTGGAAGAAATGAAAGAGGCTCATGGGTCTGGAAATTGACTAATTTGAAATCTCAGGACAGCTTCCCTTAGATCAAATTTGGTTCCATTTTCCTGAGTTCCATTTTCCTAAGTTTTCCCTGGAGGCTCCGATGGTAAACAATCTGCCTGCAATGCAGGAGAACTGGGTTTGATCTCTGGGTGAGGAAGATCCTTTGGAGAAGGGAATGGCAACCCACTCCAGTATTCTTGCCCAGAGAATTCTATAGACAGAGGAACCTGGCAGGCTACAGTCCATGGGGTTGCAAAGAGTCAGAGGATGGAGGACTGACTAACACTTCACTTTCACTTTTCCTGACTTAGAGTTTTCGTTTCCTATGTGCCCACTGTACCTCACACCTGTTCCCAGTAAAGCTCTTAATTTCTTGTATGGTTGATATTTGCATGCTTTTACAGCCATAAGACTTGAAATCCCTCTAGGACAAGACTACCCTCCCTTATCTTTGTGTTTCAAGGACCTAGTGTGGTTCTTGGCATGTAGAAGTTGCTCATGGCATGTTTCCCAAATGCATGCATGCATGAATGAATGAATTAGTGATTTGGGGATTGTTCCCTGGCCCTCCAGCATCACACATGGACCGGAGGTGTGGACCCTGAGTCATCGACACAGAGCACATATCAGAACTGGAGAAAGACGAGTCTTTCCCCTCTTCTGGAAAAAACATAAGTCAGCCTAGGAATGAGGTCCCTGAGTCACTGAGGGGAAATGAGCCCAGTGTGGGGACAAGTGGCCAAGCTCAGATTTGGGACCAGGCCAGGGAGGCCAAGTCAGCATGCCTGACATCCCGAGAGCGGCCAGGCCTTGAGTCCCACTCGCATCCACACGGTCCCCTGCAGCTGTGCTGACCACCTCGGCCTCGCTCCCCCACCCTGCCGCTGCTCTTGGGGCCCAGCAGCTGGGACCACGCCCACCAGTTAATGGACCTCTTGAAGAGGGACTGGGCCAGGAGCCATCAGCACAGCTCCCTACCCAACAGGCTGCCGGAGCAGTGATTTCAATTAAAGGACCATTACCATGAAATCCTATCCAGCCTCAGGTCCCATCGGCCAGCAGGAGGCCTCTCTTCTCCCTGTCCCAGGCCCTGCTCTGTGGTTACTGGGCGGCCCTATCACTGGGGCCCGCTGCCTTTGCTAAAACACAGCAGCTGCTGCTAATAAACAAACATATTGATCATACAGATATGGGATGTCAGGGACTTAATTCATGAATGAAGTGAGTTTTAAGAGTGTCCGGTGGGATCTGGCTCTGTTTAAAGGGCCAGAAGCTGCCTGAGTCCCCTTGAAGTGGGCTCTGAAACAGGGCAGAGAGGGAGCCTCTCCCTGACCTGGGTCCTGTGGTGCCTAGGAGATGTGCAATGGAATCTTCTGATCCTTGGATACACCTTACCTGGCCCCTTTGCCTTTCTCCTCCAGGACCCTCTTTGCAACCTGGAGACCGTCAGGTGAGGCTGCAGTGCTCTGAGGGTACAAGGGCTGAGCCGAGGCAGAGAAGGAGGAGAAGAGGGCCTGTCCAGGCTCCCCTGGCTCGGGCTCTTGGGCTCCCTGCCCTGATGATGGTGATAAAGGCCTCAGACCTGACAACTGGTCTCCTTGAGCACCTGCTGTCTCCCTGGAACATATGATATAAGAGCCCCAGGAACCCTGATGAGGGGCCACTTTGGGATATTGAAGTTCCTAGATACTCCTTAGTGTGGTCAGTGAGGGGCTGGGGACCTAGATTAAGAAAATGTTGTCTTTGGCCCACAGTAAAGTGATGGAGAGGGTTTCCCAGGTGGTTCAGTGGTAGAGAATTTGCTTGCTAATGCAAGAGTTTGTGGGTTCAGTCCCTGGGTTGGGAAGATCCCCTGGAGGAGGGAATGGCAACCCACTCCAGTATTCTTGCTTGGAGAATCCCATGGACAGAGGAGCCTGGCACACTACAGTCCATGGGGTCACCAAGAAGCAGACATGACTCAGCGATGAAAACAACAACAAAAAGTGATGGAGAAGTGAGCAGGCAGGCGATTTGAACGCAGTGTGATAGGAGGAAGGCAGGACCAGCATCTGTGTGGCTGTGGGAGCCGAGAGGCACTTTGCCAGGGAAGCTTCCTAAAGCCAGTGGCTCTGAAGTCCAGACAGAATGGTTTCAGAGCAGCAGTTAGCATGGGAGACGTGGTGGGCGCAGCAGCGCAGGGATGTGCCCTGCAGAACAAAGGGATGATGATCTAAAGCAAACCAAGAACACTGGGAAGCTCATGTGGTGAGGTTCTTCTGGAGGACAGAGGATCAGAGTGGCTGGAGTGGAGAGGTGAGGGAGGTCGAGGCCAGAGACGGGCAAGAGTCTAGACGTGGGACCATGTCTAGCGCACTAGAAATGATGCTGCAGTGAGGAAGCTCCTGAGCGGTTTGAGGCAGAGGGACAATGAGACAGCATTTGAGGATCAGGACAATCACGGAAGCCGTGTGGTGCAGAAAGACCTGGAGATGGGGAGGTCTTTGGGGGCGAGTGTATAAGGTCAAGGATAGAGAGTGCCAGCTTGGACACTCGCTCTGTGCCAGGGGGTGAGGAAGAAGAGCTTTCAGGATGCAACCATCAAGCATTAGCCCACCAACAATGAGTCTTATTAATTTTGAATTTGAGACCACTTTTGTAAAAGGCCTGAGCTGCTCTTTACTTGGGTTCAGAAATCTTTTCTTTAGAGAGGGCTTAGGTCCCCATACCATCAACATGGTGAAAGCTGTTTGCAGAGGAAAACTTATAGCCTTACATGCCTTCATCATTAATGAGGAAAGTCCCCTCCCCACAAAGGGGTGGCATTAGGTAATCATTTCAAGAAATTAGGAAAGGAGCAATTGAATAAACTCTAAGAAAGTGAGCACAAAGATAAAAGCAGAGATTAATGAAATCAAAACCAAAGTATATTAGAGAGGATAAATAAAACCCAAACTTTGTTCCCTGGAAAGTCTAGCAAAATAGATGAATCTGGTTTTAGAGCCTGATTAAGGGGAGGGAGAGATATTAATGAGAGAGAAAACAGAGATGATATAAATTAATTGCCTCAGCAAGAATACTGGGTGGAAATTAGAAATATAGAACTTGAGGTCCAAGAAGCTCCTGCATTGCTCCTACCCCAGTAATGGACGTGGCAGCCCCTGTCCATGCTCAACCTCCATTCCTGGAAGCCTGAGGAGACCAGTGATATTTTATTAATGTGATTCTCCTTACTGTCAGATAAAACAATAGTGACTCACATTTATTGAGCTTTTTTTCCCCCCTCTTTAAGCCAGACACTATGTTAACTACTTTGTATGGATTTTATTTTAATCCGTCCAATAGCTGAACCAGGTGGATCAGTGCCTCATTGGATACCCATTTTACAGATGAGAAAATCAAATTTAACACGACAGTGTAATTTGCCCCAAGCTCCTACATCTCCCAAGAGGTAGAGGCAGCATTAGTTGCAGGAGCCTGACTGCTGTTACCCTGTTGAACTCACTCCTCTCCTCTGCAGGAAGTGCTCAGTCACTTCAGTCATGTCCAACTCTGGGATCCCATAGACTATAGCCTGCCAGGCTTCTCCATCCATGGGATTCTCCAGGCAGGGATACTGGAGTGGGTTGCCATGCCCTCCTCCAGGGGATCTTCCCAACCCAGGGATTGAGCCCATGTCTCTTATGCCGGGTGGGTGGATTTGGAACTATTAAGGGGGAAGGAGCAGCATCTGGGTGCCCAGCCATCAATGTTCTGGGCCCTGGGCTTGTGCAATAGTTTTGTCTCTTAGATGCTCAACTTTGGGAAGTCAATCAAGTTTTCTGGAGCTCAATTTACACTTCTTTAAGGAAGCTGGACTGGGCCCCTGTGATTTAAAAGGTATTTTATG
The DNA here is from genome assembly GCA_006410615.1 of Neotragus moschatus. NCBI lineage: Eukaryota > Metazoa > Chordata > Mammalia > Artiodactyla > Bovidae > Neotragus > Neotragus moschatus. The sequence continues at coordinate 500,971 of SJYA01002601.1, read as the reverse complement.
TCTTTAAAAATGCTTCCTGTTCAGCCCTCATCACTAATTCAGACAAGCCTCGGCATTCAGTATCAGGTAGTAAGTTATGGATATAGAACTGGGCATCTTATTCACCTTCCCTCAAGGACACCTCAGCTGCCCCCTAAGTAAATAGACCAGGAAAAAACAGCCACAGTAGGTGGTGCTTGGAGCGGCAGTGCTGGCCTAGACCTGGCAGCTCAAGCTCTTGTCCCAACACCCAGCCCACTCTGGTCTTCCTCTGGCTGCGCCCCTCCCCAAGGGCCGAGAGGGACACACTTAGCAGAACCCGCAGTCTCTTTGCCTCACTGCCTGGAGTGCACTTCCGGGGCCTGTGTAGACCTCTGACCCTGGGGTGCTTCCCCAGGATGAACTCACTAGTACGTGCACCCACTCACTCCCACCAGCCCACAACATGCACACAGTCCAGTGGGTGGGCAGGGGCACACGAAGGGCTGTGAACAGAGCCTGACTTCGCTGGTCCTGGACTCTGCAGGTGGGAGGACACCAGGCCTCTTGTGGTGTGAGAATGAATGGAAGTGGAAAGAGGAGGGGAGCCCAGGACGGGGCCCCCACCTGAAGTCTTATCCTGCCACACGGTGCCCCAGAGGAAGCTTGTTAATAAAAAGAAAATTTAGTTGCTTGGTAAGAGTTAAGGCTCCACAAAAGACATATTTATGATTTTCTTATTTATTTCATTTTTGGCTGTGCTGCTTCTTCACGGCTGTGCAGACTTTTCTCTAGTTGCGGCGAGTGGGGGCTGCTCTCTAGCTGTGGTGTGCAGGCTTCTCACGGCAGCAGCTTCTCTTGTTGCAGAGCCCGAGCTCTAGGTTGAGTGAGCTTCAGCAGTTGTGGCACGTGCGCTCAGTAGTTGTGGCCTCTGGGCTCTAGGGCGCAGGATCAAGAGTTGTGGGGCATGGGCTCAGGTGCTCCAAGACATGCGGGATCTTCCTGGATCAAGGATCAAACTTGTATCTTCTGCATTGGCAGGCGGATCCTTTGCCACTGAGCCACCAGGAAGCCACCACAAAAGACATATTTAGATGTGAATGGCAGGAAAAATGAAAAGTCACAGGACAAGTCAACTTGACTCTTAGGGGGCTGGGTAAGTTAACAGTCTTAGAGAAAGAGAACCCCTCAGAAGGGAGTCGGGCTGCCACAAGACAGAAAACCAGAGCTTGGGAGGCAAATCTGGGAAAACCAGAGCAACAGCCTTCTATCTCAGCTTTCTGATCTCACAACCACTCATGTCTCTGGGCCCTGACTTGAGGCTGACCAGAGCAGTTCTCCAGTGAGAACCTGGCCCTCCACAGAGATATGCCCGACTTGTGGACACAGGGGGAAAGGAGAGGGTGGGATGAATGGAGAGAGTGGCATGGAAACATACATACTGCTGTATGTAAAATACGTAGCCAGTGGCAATTTGCTGTCTGACTCTGGGAGCTCACACTGGGGCTCCGTGATGACCTAGAGGGATGGGAGGGAGAGTGAGAGGTAGGAAGGAGGTTCAAGAAGGAGGGGGCATATGTTGTCCTGTGGCTGATTCATGTTGACGTATGGCAGAAACCAACAGGGTATGTAAAGCAATTATCCTTCAATTTAAAAAGAGGAGCGAGAGAGACAAAAAGATGGGGTTCATTCATTTCTCCATACGGTCATCGTCAAGTACTCATGGCGACCCCCCAGGTGTGAGGCACAGTAGCAGGGCCACTGGGAGGCAGAATCAGACCCACTCCTGCCCTGCGTGGCAGTACAGCCTTGTGGTGAAGCAGTAGAAGAATCGCGCGGATGATGTAGAATGATGCTCGTGAGATGCCCAGGGAGGGGAAGGGCCAGGATGCCCCACGGCTGCACAGCACAGGCCCTGGCCCAGCCTGGGGATCAGGGCTTCCCCTAGGAAGTGGCGTTCAGAGGTGGGTCAGGTATGTGTGCAGTCCTGGCGTGGGCAGCGGCCAGTCCGGCTAAAGTGAGATATGGAGGAGAGAGAAATGCCTGGATGGAAAGCCAGGTCACAGGAGAAGAGGCAGCATCGGGAGAGCCTTCTAGATTCTAGATCATTGTGATTGCTGGTGGGGCCATTTCCTAAAGCGGCAAAGTTCAGGGATGGGAGTTTGGAGAGATCATGAGTTTGGTTTTGGACCTGTTGATTCTGAAGTACTTAGAAAATAATTTATTTTAAATTAATTTCAAACCTGAAGAAGAGTTGCAAGAACAGCACAAAGAATTCCCATCTCCCCTCCTCCCAGACGTCCCTAAATATAGTTAGCATTTAATTGTATCTGTTCCATCACCTTTAAATACTCTGCAAAGACACTCTTCATCCCCATCCTACAAGCCCCTAGTCAGGAGAGAAACCATAGCATGGAGCTGACTCATTAGAAGAGACACTGATGCTGGGAAAGATTGAAGGTAGGAGGAGAAGGGGATGACCGAGGATGAGATGGTTGGATGGCATCACTGATTCAGTGGACATGACTTTGAACAACCTCCGGGAGATAGTGAAGGACAGAGGAGCCTGGCATGCTGCAGTCTATGGGGTCACAAAGAGTTGGACATGACTTAGCGCCTTAGGACATGACTTAGCAACAACCCCATTCAAATGTCACCAGCCATTTCAAGTAGGTCTTTTCCTTCCTGGCCCAACATCCCATCCAGGATGCATGTAGCACTTGGATGCCATGTCGTTTCGGTCCTCTCCAGTCTGGAGCATTCTCTCAGTGTTTCCTCGATATTCCCAGGCAGTTGGAAGAGTATAGGTCTTTCTTTCTGTAGGATGAAACTCAGCCTGATGTAGTGGCAGTCTCAGTTCCTTTGTGTCAGGTTTATTGAGGTTTAATTTATACAGTGACACTCATCCTCTTTAGTGCATGGTTCTATGGGCTTTAACAAACACATAGCATTGGGTAACCACCACCACAATAAATAAATAGAACATTTCCACTTGGGGCTGCTTCATGGGCATGTGACCTGTGTAGTTACATAAGGCTCAGAAGGGCCTTGTGCTTGGCTTAATGCTGTCCTGTCAAGTCTTGAAGTACTTACTTTTTTTTCATCAAGGGGCCGCCCTGTATTTTCATTTTGCACTGGGCCTTGTCAATTATGTTTTTATTTCTCTTGAATAAGTTGTTGTTGTTTAGTCACTAAGTCATGTCTGACTCTTTGCAACCCCATGGACTGCAGCACACCAGCCTGTCCTTCACTATCTCCTGGAGTTTGCTCAAACTCATCTCCATTGAGTCTCAGTGATGCCATCCAAACATCTCATCCTCTGCTGCCCCTTTCTCCTTTTGCCGTCAATCTCTTCTAGCCTCAAGGTCTTTTTTCAATTAGTCAGCTCTTTGTATCAGGTAGCCAAAGTATTGGAGCTTTAGCTTAAGTGTCAATTCTTCCAAAGAATATTCAGGGTCAATTTCCTTTAGGATTAACTGGTTGGGTCTTCTTGCAGTACAAGGGACTCTCAAGAGTCTTCTCCAGCACCACAACTTGAAAGCATCAGTTCTTCAGCACTCAGCCTTCTTTATGGTCCAACTCTCACTTCCATACACAGCTACTGGGAAAACCGTAGCTTTGACTACATGGAACTTTGTTGGCAAAATGATCGTGATAATCAATAGAGTAAGATTGCTGGGTCAAATGGTAAGTGTCTGTTTAACTATGTGAGAAAATGCCAAACTGTTTTCCAAAATGGCCTCACCATCTGCCTTCCCACTAGCAATGGGTGAGAGGTCTAGCTTCTTCACGTTCTTGCCAACACTGGGTGTTTTCCACATTTTAAAACTTTAGGTGCATAGTGATTTTATTTTGAATTTCTCTTATAACTGATGTTGTTGGACATCTTTTCATGTGCTTGTTTGCCATCTCTATATCTTAAAGTGTCTGTTCAAATTTTCTGTCCATTTACAAACTGGATTTGCTTTTTACTATTAACCTTTGAAGATTTCTCAATGTATATTCTGGACACATGTCCTTTATCACATATGTGTTTCATATATACTTTGTCCTCATGCACTTTTGAAACACTCAGGTGGTAGTTAGAGCTAATGATCAGAGGAAGGTTCTAGGCTGGTGATGTAAAAATGTGACTTAATTGGTGTGTAAATAGAAATTGAAGACATGGGTATGGGTACAATTGCCAAGAAAGAAAGCAAAGAATTGAAAGAAGAGATAGATCAAGATTGAGTGTTTAGAGGTAACAAAATTAAACATCCAGGTGGAATGGAATGAGTGGGATTAGAAGATTGAAAGAGAGGTGTCAGAACTGTAGACAAACCCAGGAAAGAATGAAGTCAGGGAAGAAGAGAAGGGCATGTTTCAAGAAGAAAGGGATGGTCAAGAGTTGAAAGAGTCTGTATACAGTTGAAAGATCGAATAAGATGAGGGCTGAAAGTTAGCCTCAGTAGATTTAGCAACCTGGAAGTCACTGATGACCTTAGCAAAGCTTTGTATGTGGAGTGACGGAGCAAGGCTGGCATTCACACCATACCTAACGACACAGCCGTGCTGGTTGTTAGAATTTTGCAATGATTAAGTACCGACTGGTGAATGGCTACCACCCCAGCCCACTGGCTCTGTCCCTGGCTCTGCCATGGGCCTCCCCATGGTCCAGTAGCAAAGTCAACTTTCCAGCCAGCAGGGAAACTCTAGGACTCTGCTAGAACTCTATGGGGAGTTGATTGGTTTCCAGGCTATATCTGTATTTAAATATCCTGACGGTCACTGCTGGCTAGAAGCTGTATTTGAAGTGGATTGAGAAGTGAGTGGGAAGTGGAAAAAAAACTGAGATAATAACCATGAACAATTCTTTAGAGAATTTTGCTTCTGAAGAGGAGGAGAGAGACAGGCAGAAACTGGAGGAAGATGGTGACTCTGGGGGTGTTCGATTGTTTTCTTTGTGCTTTTCAGATGAGAGATTTGAGCATATTTAAATGCCAATGAGAAGGATGCTAGTCAAGAGAGAGGGCTTTATTCAGACAGATCCAGGCACTTGAGTCTGCATGGCCTTTATGTTTACGTGTTTTTCAATGTAAATTAATACATGAGAATTCAGTTGATATATTCATCTACAGAACTCAGATGTCCTAAGTGACAGATCAGCTCTTAATGCTTGAGTACCAGATTCTGGAGTTTGGTGAATTCAATGGTGTAAAAACTATCCGGGAAAGCCATTCCTCCAGTTAACCCTTCCTGGCCCCATCCCAACCTCTCTGTCTGTTGAATCTTCATAACATCACCCATTCAAACCCAGGGCAAGGAACGCTACCACCCCATTTCTGAGGCAAACCCCAGCTGCTCCTGCTGACCCTGGTGGTCGCTGGGTATGTAGGTCACTGAGTATTGAGTAGATATTGAACTCTGCCTCTGAGGAGCTCATCTTTTTTTAAAAAAAAATTTATTTAATTAGATTTTAAAAAATACTTTTTCGGTTTTTTGGTGGTTGTTGTATATATTTATTTATCTGGCTATGTCAGTTCTTAGTTTCAGCACTCGGGATCTATGACGCGTCATGTGGGGTCTTTATTGTGGTGCATGGCTTAATTAGTTGCTAGTTGTGGCATGCAGGCTTAATTAGTTGCTCCGTGGCATGTGGGATCTTAGTTTCCCGACTAGGGATCAAACCTGCATCCTCTGCCCTGGAAGGTGGATTCTTAACCACTCAACCACGAGGGAAGTCCCAAGGAGCTTCTCCCGTGGAAGAAAAGACAAGACAGAACTAAACCAACTTGAGCCAATGCAACTGTTAGTCCCTCAGTCATGTCTGACTCTTTGCAGCCCCATGGATTGTAGCCTGCCAGGCTCCTCTGTCCATGGGATTTCCCAGGCAAGAATACTGGAGTGAGTTGCCATTTCCTTCTCAAGGGATCTTCCCAACCCAGAGATCAAACCCAGGTCTCCTGCATTGCAGGCTGGCTCCTTACCATCTGAGCCACCAGGGAAACTAAGCCAATACAAAGAAGACTGCAGTGAGCCTTCATCAATACAAACCTGTGAGGGAGCTCAGAGCAGAGAGAGACAGGCTTGCCAGGGAAGAAGCTTGCCATCTGTAGTGTAATTGGGTGTCTTCCTCCCGAACCCTGTGTCTCATCCACCTGGGACTCTGTGCACCGTTATGCACGTTTCAGGCCCAAGACATTGGTATCTGGGGTAGCTCCCTGGCCTTGTCCTGCCATCTGCGCAGCTGCACGGGGGTCAGGAATGAGTTGGACACAGTGTGCCACCTCTGAAACTTAGGACATCATCATATCCCTGCTTTCAGACTCTCTTCAGCCCCTCCAAATAGGGCTGTCTGCCTCCACCCACCTCTTCCCCCGTATTCTCTCTGCCATATGCAGGCCTACCCCCACCTCAGTGACTGACAGTGAGTAATTCTTCCAGGGTTGACTTATCAAATCCTCCCAGGAAGCTTTTCCACCACCTCTTTCACTAGAAAGAGAGGAAATCACAAGCTTGAGTCCACTGGAGCCTTTTTAAAAATATAGCTTATGTGTTTCGTTTATTTTTGGTTGCGCTGGGTCTCTGTTGCTACCCGCAGGTTTTTCTCGTTGTGGTGTGCGGGCTTTTCGTTGCAGTGGCTTCTCTTGTTGCCGTCTAGAGCACGAGCTCTAGCGCTCAGGCTTCAGTAGTTGTGGTGCACGGGTTTAGTTGCCCTGCCCCACATGGGGTCTTCCCAGATCAGAGATTAAACCCATGTCCCCTGCTTTGGCAAGCAGATTCTTACCCACTGCACCACCAGGGAAGTCCCCAGTGGAGCCTTTTGATACAGAAAATATTTGCTTCGTCCCAAGGGGAAGGGGCTTCCCAGGTGGCACTAGTGGTGGTGAATCCGCCTGCCAATGCAGGAGATATAAGAGGTGCAGATTTGATCCCTGGGTCAGGAAGATCCCCTGGAGGAGGCCATGGCGACCCACTCTGGTATTCTTGCCAGGCGAATCCCATGGACAGAGGAGCCTGGTGGGCTATGGTCCACGGGGTTGCAGAGTCAGACATGATTCAAGTGACTTAGCATTCACACACACAAGGCGAAGGCCAAGTTCCCTTTCTTGACTGAATTTTCTGTAGACTTCCATGTAGCTCTTTGCTCATGGCGACATACAAATTCCTGAGGTTTCCTCCCCTCTCTGGATAGAATTACCTTCACTTTTCCTGTCTAGCAAGGGGAGGAGCTGTACTGCATAGTGCAGAAGGCGTCTTCCGGCTCTGCTGACTTATGGAGCCTTTGTCCTTTGTGGTGGGTATCCACCCTGAGCCAAGGACACCCAGGCACTGCCATACTCATTGTCCACCTGCAACAGCCACCCACACCGGATCCGTGCAGGGAGGCCACCCCAGTCTTGTGGTGCTTCAATGGCAAGTTTACAAAGTACGGATAATGACAAATAATGCCTCCTCATCATTTTTAACCTTTCAGAAGAATGTCTGTATGCATAAGCCAGAGGCTTTTATTTTAAAATCAATTGTGCTCATTGTGTTCTTTGGAAGAAACAAATGAGACGCTAGGAAGAAAGAAGTGGGATCCGGGGTTTATTAACACAAAGAGATTGGAGTGAAGTGTGGTTACATGGGCCTGACTAGCCCAGACTGCTATTGTCCTGGAGGACAGGGTTAGCAGCCGAAAACCCCAAGTGGTTGCTATGGGAGAAGAGAGCCTCTCACGCTACAAAAATGTACCAGACGTATGTGGGAAAGACAGCTGTCTTCCGTTAGCCACAGGAGCCCCAAGAGCCTCCACCCCCTTACTAAGGAACATGGGACTCTTATCCCACGGAAGGACTTTTAAGTTTCAAAGGTCAGACGTCCAATCCGAGTTTAGCCGTTTATTAGCTCTGTGACCTTGAGGGGGTCACTTGATACCTCTTCTGGAGAATGGAGGGAGCGATACCCACTGCGTGAAGTTCTGAGAATCATGAACACCCTGAGCCAATGTGGCTGAAGGCTGTGACAACCGCATGTAGACATGCCCTCAGGTAGCAGGTGGATTGCTGGGACTGGGCTGGTAACCTGAGAGATACAAGGCAAGATCTGTGGGTGCGAGAAGGGCTGTCATTTTTGCTCCAACCTCAGCTGGATCTGCCGCTGCTTTGGGAAACCATGGCATTCTGGTTACTGCACTCGGAAGACTGGAAACGCCACCATGCCCAGCTCCAAGGTGTGTGTGCTCGGTTCTCTGTAGAGTCACAACATACGCACACACTGTCTGCCCTCACCCCTATCTCATCACTCAGGACCGCACGCTGCTTTTCCCAACTCGCCTCCACATGTTTTATAAAAGTTTTTTTTTTTTCTCTTTTGTCCCTTTCTTTTCTTTTTTTAAATTAAAAAAATTATTTATTTACTTACTTTATTTGGCTGTGTCAGGTCCTAGTTCTGGTGCGTGACATCTTCAAGTCACGTGGGCTTGTCATGTGGCTCGTGGGCTTGTGAGATCTTAGTTCCCTGACTAGAGATCAAACCTGAGTTCCCTGCATTGCACAGTGGATTCTCAACCACTGGACCACCAGACAAGTCCCAGCAATTGCCACATCTTAAATGGAAAAGGAAGGGAACCCTCTCTATCACTTTTGCAGGGGGAAACCATGAATAGGTTGGTTGGTATTAGACTCTGTATTAAGGATTGGTTCATTTTTACTAGTTACATCACTATACATAAGATAATATCCTTTTAATGCATGGCATAGAGCAGATTCTCCAAGAGACCAACAAGCTTTTCATTCTCTTTTTTTTTTTCCCCCTGACTTCCCAACTGGTACCAATGGTAAAGAACCCACCTGCCAATACAGGAGACATAAGGAACATGGATTCAATCCCTTGGTTGGGAATATCTCCTGGAGAAGGGCATGGCAACCCACTCCAGTATTCCTGCCTGGAGAATCCCACTGACAGAGGAGCCTGGCAGGCTACAGTCTTTAGGGTTACACACAGTCAGATACGACTGAAGTGACTTAGCATGAACAGACGTTGATATGAGGAGGGGTTGTCATTTGCCAACAGAGTCCTCAGTGATGGCGAAGAGATCTTACTGGAGAGGCCACGTCCTCAGTTTTGTCCCAATGATCTGCATTTATCTGTTATGCTGTTTTTAGGGCTCTCTTATTATGACCTATGTCCTAACAGGACCAAAGACAGAGGGCTGGAGTGAGGAAGAAGGATGCAGTGATTGTTTCTTCTGACTCATCAGAGATTATTCACGAGGTTTGATCCACTGGGGTTGGGGTTAGTCGCTCAGTAGTGTCCGACTCTTTGCGGCCCCATAGACTGTAGCCCGCCAGGCTTCTTTGTCCGTGAAATTCTCCAGGCAAGAATACTGGAGTGGGTTGCCATTTCCTCCTCCAGGGGATCTTCCCGACCCAGGAATCAAACCCAGAACTCAGAACTGGGGCAGGACTGAAGGTTCTGATTGTTCTGGGGACCAAGGTCTTCTTCTGAGACTCTCTTCAGCAACATGGGCACCTTCTCGGTGCTCTTGTCATTGTACCCTGTGTGGATGACACCGCCTGGAATCGTGCAGCACAAAGGCCCTGATGTCATCATTCCTTAAACTCCAATTGCAATAAGCATCATTCTGTAAGCCTGCCATTTCTTCCTGCTGTGTGGTTAAGCTATATGCCTAGAATGACTTTGAGTCAGCTCTAGTGAGGTGGATGGATGAACCTAGAATCTGTTATACAGAGTGAAGTAAGACAGAAAGAGAAAAACAAATATATATTAACACACATATATGGGCTTTCCTGGTGGCTCAGATAGTAAAGAATTTGTCTGCAACTCTGGAGACCCAGGTTTGATCCCTAGATTGGAAAGATCCCCTGGGGAAGGGATTAGCTACCCACTCTAGTCTTCTTAGCTGGAGAATCCTGTGGACAGACGAGCCTGGAGGGCTACAGTCCATGGGGTTGCAAAGGTCGGACACAACTGAGAGACCAACACTTTCACTATGGAATCTAGAAAACTGGTACTGATGAACTTATTGCAGGGCAGCAGTGGAAAGGCAGGCATAGAGAAGAGACTTGTGGACACAGCAGGGGAAGGGGAAGGGGCACAGACTGAGAGAGTAGCTATGAAACATATACGTCACCATATGTAAAACAGATAGCTAATGACAAGTCGCTGTATAACACAGGGAGCTCAACCCAGTGCTCTGTGATGACCTAGAGGGGTGGGACGGGGTGGGGAGTTGGAAGGAGGCTCAAGAGGGAGGGGACACCTGTATACCTTTCTGTGGTGAGTCAGGGAGTGGCAGGAAATAGGTTAGAGAGTCAGGCTAGACCCCTCTTTTTGATAGACCTGGAGTGAGTTCTAGAACCAGACACTGGGGCACAAGGTCATTCCCAGTGTGCTGGGCAGAGAGTGTACAGCATTACCCTCTTGAAAGTATTTAGAGAGTTACTCTGACCCCATGCCCACCTGGAAGATGACATTCAAGTCCTAGACCACCTCTAAAAGCCCTTCTCACAGTGCAGCAGAGATCTAATAGGCTGTGTGGCTGGCTCTTCTTGGCTCAAGGACTGGCCGAGATGAGCCTGCAGTTGGCAGGGTTCAGAACCCACACAGGACATGGAGGAAGTCTGAAAAGGCTTAGCTGGGGTGTGGTCTAAGACCATTGGCTAAATTCTGATCTTTGCTTTTTGAATTTTTCATGCTGTCCCTGTCCTCCATCAAGCTGGCTATGAAAAAGTTGTCTATGTCACACTTTGTCCGCTCAGGCTCAAATTACCCTTCGAGGAAGCATCCTCTTCTAGAACAGGAGCTCTCCCTGCAAAGCAAGGACACTTAAAAATCCCACCTGCCAGATGGAGAACATCTTTTGAAATCACAGGACATTAGAACAGAGGATGTGTGCATGTGTGCTAAGTCTCTTTCGTTGTGTCTGACTCTGTGCAACCCTATGGACTGTAGCCCACAGGCTTCTCTGTCCATGGGATTCTCCAGACAAGAGTATTGGAGTGGACTGCCATGCCCTCCTCCAGGTGATCTCCCTGATGGAGGGCTCAAACCTGCGTCTCTTATGTCTCCAGAATTAGCAGGTGGGTTCTTTACCATTAGCACTACTGGGGAAGCCCAGAACTGAGGGTGCTAAGGCCCAAATAGGAATAGTTGATTTTCTAAGGCTACCAGCTGGCTAGCAGAGAAGTCTGCCTTGGGTCAAGCCTGCCTGGATGGCCAGTTTAGTGTAACCTGTTATTGTTGTTCAGTCGCTGAGTTGTGTCTGACTCTGTGACCCCATGGGCTGTAGCCCACCAGGCTCCTTTGTCCATGGAATTTCCCAGGCAAGAATACTGGAGTGGGTTGCCATTTCCTTCTCCAGTGTATCTTCCACACCCAGGGACTGAAACCACGTCTCCTGCATCCGTAGGTAGATTCTTGACTGCTGAGCCACCTGGGAAGCTGCTTAGTGTAACCTGCTGCTGCTGCTGCTGCTAAGTCGCTTCAGTCGTGTCCGACTCTGTACCACCTCAGAGAAGGCAGCCCACCAGGCTCTCCCGTCCCTGGGATTCTCCAGGCAAGAGCACTGGAGTGGGTTGCCATTTCCTTCTCCAGTGCATGAAAGGGAAAAGTGAAAGTGAAGTCGCTCAGTTGTGTCCGACTCCTAGCGACCCCATGGACTGCAGCCTACCAGGCTCCTCCGTCCATGGGATCTGCCAGGCAAGAGCACTGGAGTGGGGTGCCATCGCCTTCTCCATAGTGTCACCTACGTGACACTAAATAATACATGGATCCATTTCATGGGCTCCCAGAGCAGCTGAAAAAATGGACATGTGGAAGTATGTTCATGGAAGCTGAGGCCGAGGGCAGACATTCANTGCAGCCTACCAGGCTCCTCCGTCCATGGGATCTGCCAGGCAAGAGCACTGGAGTGGGGTGCCATCGCCTTCTCCATAGTGTCACCTACGTGACACTAAATAATACATGGATCCATTTCATGGGCTCCCAGAGCAGCTGAAAAAATGGACATGTGGAAGTATGTTCATGGAAGCTGAGGCCGAGGGCAGACATTCATCAAAGTATCTTACTGCTTTGGGATTTTTATTATCTCCCCAAACTTGGGCTCAGGTCACTGAGAGAAAGACTATATGAGAGCTTGAGAGTTCTCAGACATCCACATAAGAGGTCCTCAGATTTTGATGGGTGCATCTCTTTTAGAATTAATTTCTACAAACTGACAGTGGGTCCAATTTGCCCTGGCATGGATGAATCAGTCACTTCTGGTATTTTCTGAAAATCAGACACTGCTCCTTGGTGTTCCATCAAGAGCCTTGCTGGTCTTGCCATTAATTCTGGCAACGATTCTCGTTTTGAGGAGCCACACGATAGGTAGCTGATGGGGTCTTTTCCTCTGTTGAAGTGGTTTACAGACAAAAATCATTCAAGAAGTGCTGTCATTCTCTGTGCTTTGTAGGTCACTCAAACGAAAACTTAAGGACCAATGAAGCAATCCATATTTGTCAGGGGAAGAGCAGCCCCTGGTGCTAAGAAGTCCTCAGGGGGATAAGCTGAACTCCGAGTGACTGGAATAACTGACTCCCGTGTGCTCTGCATACGGATGGCCCGCATCTGCCTGTGTGGAACGTAGATACACCTCCACGCAGTCCTGTGTCTTATGACTGTAGCACCACCCACAAACTCACACCTATACCTGCAAAGACACCCGGAACTGGGACACAGTGTGGTAGGGAGCCAAGTGCAGGGACCTTGCTGCTGCTGCTGCTGCTAAGTCGCTTCGGTCGTGTCCGACTCTGTGTGACCCCAGAGACAGCAGCCCGCCAGGCTCCCCCGCCCCTGGGATTCTCCAGACAGGGACCTTAGAGCTAAGCAAACCTGGGCTCCAATTCCAGCCCACTAGCTGATTGTCTAGAGCTAGCTAATCTCTTTCCTCCTCCGGGTCTCAGTTTCTCTGTCTGAAAAATGGGGATATTATACCAGCCTTTTCTTGTTTCAGTAAAGATTAAATGAGATCCCTTAACAACAAAAAAAGTGCATAACTTACAGCAGGGCCAGTTTCTTTTCTTTTTTTCCTTTGCCCTCACAATCTTCCAGCTACTTAGGGAAATTTGGCTCCCCACCCCCCCACCCACCCAAAGTCCCTGGCAAGTTCCTATATCAGAAACTTGACAGCCATGTGGTAAAGACCCAGTGTGGCCACCAAGAGAAGATGCAGGGAGCAAGAGGCTCTTCTTGGCTTTTCTTGCTCTTCCCGGCTCTTCCCTCAAGCAGACACATCTGCTTCTCGGCAAAAAACAATCACATCCCTCTTTTCCCCGAAGGGAACCTGATTTCTGAGACCTTTTTAGGCATTGGGTGTCAGGGTAACAATAGTAATAGCTTCCGTCTCTTGTGTTTACTATATGCCAAGCATCACATTAAGTACCGTATGAGCTTGCTTTCCACAGGCCTATCTGTGGAGCAGGAAAAGGCGGCCTCAGTATAGGGAGACCCAGGCCTGAAGAAGGGAAGTTCTTTCTTTATTCAGAGTTATGCAGCTAAGAAGAACTGGAATCAGGATATGAGCCCCAAACAAAGCCTCCATTCTAAATCAAGGGTCCCAGTAAGACCCACGTACATCTCCTTTTCACTGGTGTCATCTGCATTATATTACATTTGTTGTCAATATTGCCTTGGCGTTGATAATGTGTGTTTTAAAATGTCTGACTCTAGCTTCACTCACACACGTATTAGGCAGTGTTTGTCCCCCTCTCTCCCACTTGTTAAAATGTATGTTTAGAAATTGTAGATAGGTGCTACTCAGTGTGTGGTCTCAACTTCACTGGGGGTGGTCTTATTAGAAATGCAGATTCTCTGTTCCACCTCAGGCCTGATGAATGAGTCTGGGGTTGACCCAGAGATCTGTGTTTTAACTAGTCTCCAGGTGATCTGGAAGTGTGAGCTGCGCTGGCATGGAGAGCTCTTTGAGCCACAAGGTATATAACCATGCCGGGAAGTGCAGAATTTAAATCCATCTTTCCCACATTGGTCCTCTCAACTCTTGGGATCTTCCTGCCTTGTGTTGAAGACCTTGCAATGCTCTTGTTTTGTGAGAACCCAGGCCAGACCTGTTACTTGGCTGAGAGCCGATGAATGAAGAGGGAACCATCCATTTCTTCTCTGACCAAGTCACTCCTCATACTCTGTTTCATCCGGCGACAATGGCAGCAAGCATGGCCACGCTCTGAAAGATTTAAATACTCAATTAATCAATGAAATATTCCATTAGTGGGATAATCAGTTGCCATTGGCCTGATCCATAGTTACATCTCAGCTGGGCCTAACAAATTGATTCGTGATGAAGTTCTAATTGACTGAACAGTCTGATAAAGGGCCAGTTGAAGTTTATTGAAATATCGGTGAGCCATCCCTGGGGCCCGGGCCTTTCTTAGGAGAAGGCGGTGGGTGGGGGTGTAGGGAGAGGGGCAGAAGAGCATAATTTATGCCCAGTTCTCACTACATCTTTTCTCCAGTGCAGTGTTTATGAGTCCCGGGTGCCGGGTGCGTGCTCGCAGCTGAAGTACAGGGATAAAACAGCCGCTCTGAGCCCATTGCTGCTCCAGGCGGCAGGTGGCCAGAATGGGATTTGCCCAGACATCCTTGGGGCAGTGGTTTTCAAACTCGAGTGTGCTTAACAATGACTCCAAGAACTTCTTAGGCTGTAGAGTCCAGGTCCTCGTCTCAGACATTCAGTCTCTCCGGGTCTGGGGCAAAGACCTAGGACTCTGCATTTTGGTCAGCTTCCCATTGATACCGATACTGGTGGTCTCCAGACCTCCCTTTGAGAAATTCTGCCTTGTGAGTTGGTGGCTTAGAAGCAGGCCGTGTCTCTGGGGCTCTGCTTCCCCGGGGGGGATTCAGTTTCTCGGGCTTTCTGTGTGGAGACAGATGAGCATGTGTACTGTCGAAGGCTCCCTATCTCTTGGTTGCCTGGCACCCTTTTCATTATCTTTCTTTCCCCACTTATTTTGAGTGATTTTTTCCTTCCACATAATCTACATTTACTGCTAATGGATTTGCCATCACATTTTTGATTGCTCAAAGACACAAAGTACGTAATTAAAACAGTATAGTATCACCTTTATTTGTTTGACTCACTAATTCACTGGCTTATTCTCAGACATCTTTTAACGATTTTGTGGCAGGCACTGAGGATAGGTTTTTTTAAAAACATGAAATCAGGCAAATATATGGTTCCCGGTTGCCAGGAGCTCATACTCCTTCAGGGAGACAGGCAGCAAAGTGAAACGTACACCTGAGGTAGGCACAGCACCCCGCTATAGGACTGCAGGGATTTAGTAGGTTTTGTTGCAGGGAAAAAATATATGATACCCATTATTATTATTATTATTTGAATTTGAAAATAATTCTCAGATCTCTGTATCTGTCTTTGAGAATTCTCTGAGCCCGGAAAGTCTCTGGCAAAATGAAGGCCCTGTCAATTAAAGATGCCCTTGGGTGATCTATGAGTGTCCATGAGGATGGCTTTTCTCTGCTCTTCCGGGGGTGGGGTGGGGCAGGGGGACTGTGGACACTGGTTGGTCTGAGGGGGCTAGATTTAGAAATAAATGACCCAAAATTCTGTGCATATAAAAAGGAGCTTGGGTTTGTCCTTATCATGAAGGAAGAATCACCGAAAAATTTCATGCCGGGAAGGGCCACGATCAGATTTCAGATTTCCATTTCCGAATCAGATTTCTCATTTTCCATTTCTTCCTGCCTTATCGCACCCTGCTCCTCTTTCTCGCCCCTTTCTTCCTTCTCGCTTTATACACTGTTTTGTATATATACCGCTTGGATTTGTGTTTAGATAGAAATGTTCAGTGTTGTCTCTGTGAAAATGCATGGTTGTTTTGGATGATGTGGGACAGGGTTTGGAGTCTGAGAATGTCTTCATGTGGCCCCGAGGCTATCGAGTGTGTTCAGTCCTGTAGACATAGCCCTGCCCCAAAGTGCCGTAGGAGCTTTTTGGTAGATGGAACCATTAGTGCGGTTCACCGTGCCGGCCCCGTCTCCTCTGTCATGATGTGCTGCTTCTGACAGAAACCGCCAACTAGGTCAGAGAAAGCTCCCAGCCATGCTCTCTCCCATCTTCTGTTTATTAAGTGACTCCAATATAAGAGGCACTGCAGGCGACGCGACTGTCGTCTGGATGTGATCTTGGCCTTCAGAGGTCCATCGCCTGGGAGAGAGGCCCCTGGGTGGGTGTGGATTTCACTGGTTGGCACTGCGGATGACTTATGGGAGAACACGAAGAGCTAGATCCCACAGTGGGAAAGATAATCATATACATATGATTATTGTACGTAGACTCATACATACGATCTGTATGAGTGTTTTAAAGGAAAAGTCTCAGTGTGGCATCCATGCACTTTTAACACTTGCTAGCCTCCCTTTTAGAAGGAAAAATAGCAAGTCTCAGGCTCAGAGCTTAGGAGGGACTGTAGATTCCAGCTGGTCTTCGATAAAATTGTAAAGTTATAATTGTATTTTTCTTCTGTTTGGCAAATGTGATGGCTGATTTTATGTGTCAGCTTGACTGGGCCACAGCAGGGGGCCCAGACATTTGGTCAAACATTATTCTGAGCGTTCCTAGATGAGATTAACATTTGAAACAATAGACTCCAGAAGGCAGACTGCCCTCCTTTCTGTGGGCGGGCCCCATCCAATCAGTTGAAGGCGGTGTGAACAGAACAAAAAGACTGACCCTCCCTCAAGAAGAGGGGATTCCCTCCTGCCTTGACCCCATGGACTATAGTGCTCCAGGCTCCTCTGATCATGGGGATTCTCCAGGCAAGAATACTGGAGTGGCCCTGCCCTCCTCCAGGGGAGTGTCCTGACCCAGGGATTGAATCCACGTCTCCAGTGGCTCCTGCACTGCAGGTGGGTTCTTTACCACTGAGACACCAGGGAAGCCCAAGAAGCTACATAAAATGTCCTTATTCAATACATTTATTTAAATTAAAAAGGACTTCACTTGAGCGCAGGCGGCTGCGGAGCCGGCTCACTTGAGCGCAGGCGGCCGAGAGGAACCACCCCGCGTCCAAGAGACAGCGGCAGAGAGTCCCGGGCTGTGACGGCGCAGGAACGGCTGAGAGGAGATANAAATAAATTAAAAAGGAGTCCATCTAAGGAAAGATACTGAGTGAAGTCGCTCAGTCGTGTTCGACTCTTTGTGATCCCATGGACTGTAGCCCACCAGGCTCCTCTGTCCATGGAATTTTCTAGGCAAGAGTACTGGAGTGGGTTGACATTTCCTTCTCCAGGGGATCTTCTTGACTCGGGGATCGAACCCGGGTCTCCCGTATTGCAGGTGGCCGCTTTACCGTCTGAGCTACCAAGGAAACATATTAAGTAAATGGTAATGGAGGTTGCACATGGGTTTGGCAAAAATGGTGAGAAAGGGTTTGTTTGGGAAATGCAGAGGTTAGGGCAGGGATGCAGAGAGCCACAGACCCAAGCAGGAATGAGGAAGGTACAAGAGGAGAAGCTGAAGTCCTGACCACTTGCCCTGCTCCCTGCCTACCCCCATCTGGGAATAGGGAGGGAAGCACAGATGACAGGGAGAGAGGCTGGGCTCTTTCTGGAGCACTAGACAAGTGAGGGGCTGGCGTTAGGCTCACTAACTGCTATCACGGTCAACCTCAAACCTCAGCAGCTTACCCAATCAGAGGTCATTTCTTGTTCATTCACATCAGCTCCTGTAAAGACCACGTGGGGAGGGGGAAATGATTCTGTTCTGGGCCCTGGTTCAGGGGTCAGATTCTGCTCAACAGGAGGTGCATAGAGCAGCACCATCCTAGGGCTTTATGCACTGATGAACATGTTCTGTATCTGCAGTTTGATGATGGAGTACTTGGTATGTGGTCACTGCCACTGAAAAATGGAATTTTAAATTTCCTTTCATTTTAAGTAATTTAAATTTGAATATCTACATGTGGCTAGCTGCTGCCATATTGGACAGTGCAGTCTGGAGCCCCATCCTCATTTGTAATCATTCAGGGAGAGGGAGGAGGGAGAGACTGAGGAAGAAGTTTTATGGGCTAGGCTTGGAGAAGTTCAGCACTTTCTCCCACATTTCTCTGGTCAGAATGCAATCATTTGGCTGTGCTATAGTCCCCAGAATGAAGTCTAGGTATATGCCAGGAGGAGAGGGGGATGGGTTTGGGAAGAATCTAGCCTGTCTGCCACTACAGGTTGGGCAGAAAAAGTGACGTACTTGGAAATAAGCAGCCTGGGGGTAGGCACTGGGCAGTGACTTAGTCAGGGGGCATCAGGGAGGTTGGGTCACTGATGGCAGAGTTCTTGTCCTATGACTGAGGTTCAGGGCTGGGACTCTAGTCTCCAGGTACAAGGAAGCCAAACCGTGGAGGATGTGGGGAACAGAGACTATTGATACATCTGAGGGGAGGTCTCAGGGTCAAGGCAACCAGCCGACCAGAACAGAGGCAAGGATCAGAGTGGGCCCTCCAGCAAGCTGTCCAGTCCGAGTCCTGCCCGTGGGAGGGCTGCCATAGGCTCCTTATAATCCCTCCCCTTGTTGTCCCCTTAGAGGTGGGGAAGGGCTGAAAGGGCAGGGGGGATCCGGAGGTTCTAGCATGGGAAGAGGCATGGTGGGGAGTCAGGCTGGGTATCTCAGATGGAATCAAGGAGGGGGGAATCCACAACTTATTTAACAAGCATATGGAAGGCATATTATGGGGCAGGCAGAGAACAGGAGATTTCAATGCACTAGTTTCAATGGTGAGACATTTCGATGTACTGAGAAACCAAACTTTTATACTCTCAGCTGTTTTCCAACTAAGAAATGTACAAACCAGACATCTGCACCTCATCTCCCAACGTCATCCCCTGGTCCACCTTCAACCATAGGGTGAGATTCAGCGATAGGATGGCAATTAGGATAAACCGGGGCTCAGGAATTTTAAGCATAGTCATGGCTGAGCCAAATCAGTTGCACTGCAAAGACTGCATCAGATTGATCAAGAGAAAATATCTCGCTTTTTCCAGGTACTGAGTGTGGGCAGTTTTGTGGGGGAGGTGACATCTGAGCTGGGCTTTGTGGATGAAGTGGAATTTGACAGGTAGAGATGGAGGCGGGGGACATCCCGAGTTGTCATTTGAATGAGCAGACTCACAGGATAGAGGAGGGTGAGTGTGTGCACAGGAGGTGGAGAGTAGACCAGTTGGCCAGAGGGTGGGCGTGCTGAGAAAGATCCAGCTGGAAAGATTTGCTAGGGCCAGGTTCAGAAGAGTCTTGCATGCCTGGCTAAAGGCATCACCTTTATTCTGGGGGCCATGGAGAGCCACTGGAGGGTTTAGAGCAAGGCACTGGCATAACCAACCTGGGTTTGACCAGTGGAGAGTGAGGAATGGTATGGGATCTGATTGGAGGCTGTTGCAGTGGTCTGGAGAGAAGCCTGGACACGTGTGCTGGCCCAGGCAATGGACAGGGCTGTGTGTGTGTGGCTGGTAGTCAGGGTGGTGGGGGGGAATGGGGAGGGGGATTAGTCATTCAAGGCCCTAATGTGGGATTTGCTTCATGTCCATTCTGTGCTTGCTTGGCCATGCCTGGCTCTTGGGTATGTGAACGGATCAAGACAGTGGAGGCTTGTCACACACCGCCATCCTTTTTCTATACGAAAAACTCAAGGAATATGCTGCTTGCTTAGAGGGGAAAGGTGGATGGTGTTTTTCTTGTAAAGGAGCCACCTCAACCTCAGAGCGAGAGGCTGCTTCTGGGATGAAAAGCCCATGATTCTGTGTCTTGAGGGGATTAAAAGGTGCCGCTCAGCGTGGGTTCCCATGGGAGCTACCCCCATGCATAGGGAGATGAGAGGCAGGTGGATGGAGAGGATGGGAGGGAAACGAAGCAGCAGCGCTGTGCCAGGTGAAAGCATGGAGGTGAGCAGGGAAACCCTCCTGGCTGCCTCGATGCTCGAAATGACAGCAGAGGCCTGATAGAACTGAGGGTTTCGCATCACATCACAGGACTGTGGCCTTCCCAGGGGCCACTAATGGTAAAGAACCTACCTGCCAATGCAGGAGACGTGGGTTTGATCCATGGGTCAGGAAGATCCCCTGGAGGAGAGCATGGTGACTCACTCCAGTATTCTTGCCTGGGAAATCCCATGGACAGAGGAGCCTGGCGGGCTACAGTACATGGGGTTGCAAAGAGTCAGACACGACCAAGCAGCTAAGCACGTACAGGACTGCCTGTGCAGGAGGCTGGGCTTTGAAAAGGAGGCATTTGGTGGTTAAATTTGAATCTGTGGCAGCAACCTGATTCTTTTTACTAAGGCCAGCTGGGGAGAGTGATTTTCTTTGCCACCAAAGACTTGCAGTGTGGAAACCAACGTCCCTCCAGCAGGAATAATAGCTGTTCATATAGGACCGAGAAAGCAACAATTTCCTCATTGTATGTGTTTCTGTAGCGGCTGGGAGAAATCCACATTCCCACCCTAGATAAGTGCCCAATTAGAGAGGTTTCAAAGAGGGGACAGTCTTCAAGGTACTTAGTTTTCGGGGCTTTATTGATTCAGTTTTTCTTTTTAGTTTTCATTGTGGTTTTAATCCCAAATGGAGCTGGCAGCGTGTTATCCAGGCATAGTTTATCTCCTGCTCATTACAGCACAGGGTGAGGCTGGCAGAGCCCCTCTTCCTCTCCAGTGTGAGTTGGTTATAAACGCATGGGTTGGGCTGGAGCCACCCAAGCACCTACTGTATCTGCAGAGAAACCCTGGCCCAGTGATCAGCAACGCACATCACATTACCTCCAGCTTCTGCAACACACTCTCTGCCTCCGAACCCACAGGGTGAGCCCGGACCTCAGGGCAAGGTCCCATAAACATCCGAGTGCCCCTGGCTAGGCTTTCTTCAACTTTCCGCTCCCATCTTTCAAGTATCGGCCCATCAGAAATGTGTGAGTCATTGTCATCCACAAATGTGTCTCTGGAACCTGAGCTCTGCTCTGTGACTGAGAAACTTGCTTGGCTTTCCTAAACTTCAGTTTCCTCATCTGTCAAACGGGTATCTTTAACAAAAGTCCAGTTCCTGGGGGTGGCGGCTGTGAAAACAAAATTGGTCCCAGGGCGGGGCTGGGGAGCAGGCAATGACCTTGAGGGTTGGGGTTTGGCAAGGCTGGAACCTACAGCTGAGTGACCTTGATGGAGCCGGGTGCACACAGCCTGGGATGGCTCTTGCCTGTGGCACCCACGAACTGTGGGACTTGGAACACGTGCTCTTAGCTGCAGGAACTTAATGTTCTTCTTCTCAGTAATGGGAGTAATAATAGTACCTGACGCCTAGGGAGGTGAGAGGATTGAACGAAGCCGTTGATGGACAGGAACAAGAAGGGTGAACACAGGGCACTTAGCATGTGTGAGGTACTTTTCCATCACTCCCCCTATGTCATGGCCAGCTGGCTGGGCAGACATCCAACGTGTATTACGCACCTTGGCACACCTGGCATTGTGCCAGGCAATTGGGACCAGCCAGGAATGCAAGATGTGGTCCCTGCCCTCCCAGGTTGGAGTCCAGGTGGGGAAACAGGATGATAGGACACAGGCCAGGAAGCGTGCTCAGTGGGGAGCATGGGCGCTGCGAGGATACAGAAGCGGGGCTCACTGTATCTGAGACGCACTCAGCCCAGAGGAGGAGTTAGGAGGCTGGCGTCGTTCTGGAGCAGCTGGCATCTTTCTGTAGCGCCTGGGGTCCTGAGCAGGGGCAGCTGGCCAGTGAGGGTGAAATGGGGCTGCCCTTTGAGTGGAATCTGGACTGAGAGGCGGGAGCACCCGAAATGCCAAAATCCGATTCCAAGAGTGTATGTTGGGAGCCTCCGTTTTCTTATCCCAGGGGTCTCATGAGGAAATGCTAGTTTCCCAAGCTCTGAGGGTCCCAGGAAAGAGCGGGTGCAAGGGATGCCTCCCCCAGTCCCCTCCCCACCCCATGGCTTGTGGGCTGCCCTCTCCCGTTAGCCTTGAGCAGGCATTTTGTAGCAAGCATCACTTCCCGTTCAGTTTCCCTCCCCGACCTGCAGACCTGCATTCCTGAGCAGCTGAGCATATGGATGGAATTCACAGGAGGCGGAGGGAGCGGGGAGGGGTGTCCAGCGCCAAGCGTGTCACAGATGCCCACGGAGAGTGGGGAGGATTAGAGCAAATCATTAATTGTCATTAATATGCTGGGGCTTGACAGCCCTGGATTTATTTTTACACCAAAGCCCAGACGTGCCTTGCACATGTCCCTGGGTTCTGGGCTCCAAGAGAGAAGGGAAAGCTGATTGCACTGGTCACCTGCCAGGCTTTCTCCGGGACTGGACAACCTGCTTTCGGCTTGGCTCCCTGGTCTGGCACAAACCATGACTTCCAAGGGTCCCCTGCCTTCCTTCCCTCCTTGGCTGTCCACCCTCCCCAGAGAGGTTTCCTGCCAAAGAGAACCCTGATTTCCATTGCTCGTGGACTGTGCCAAGACCCTAGGGAGGGATGGAGGAGCTGGTCAGAGAGAAGATGGATAATGTCACAGGGAGTGGTATTCAAAGGGTTAAACTGCCACCAAGGAATGCCATTATTTTAGAAAGAAAATACTGTACATCAAGGCTCCTAGAGATGCTACTGTCTCTATGGGCAAATGTAACTCTGGATTGCCTTTCCTTTCAAATAGGTACTGAGAACACAGGTTTGACTCCAAATTTGACCTGGTAGCACTTATGAGGGTTCCCAGGTGGCACTAGTGGTAAACAACCTGCCTGCCAATGCAGGAGACATGAGTCAAGGATTCAATCCCTGGGCTGGGAAGATCCCCTGGCAGAGGGCATGGCAACCCACTCCAGTATTCTTGTGTGGAGAATCCCATGAACAGAGGAGCCTGGCAGGCTACAGACCTTAGAATCACAGAGTCAGACATAACTGAAGTGACTGAGTGCACACCAGCCTTCCCTGTCCTTCACTATCTCCCTGAGTTTGCTCAGAATCATGTCCATTGAGTCGGTGATGCCATCCTGTTGGCATCTCATCCTCAGTCACCCTCTCCTCCTCCTGCCGTCAATTTCCCAGTATCAGGATCTTTCCAATGACTTCACACTTCACATCAGGTGGCCAAAGTATTGGAGCTTCATCTTCAGCATCAGTTCTTTCTGATGAATATTCAGAGTTGATTTCCTTTACAATTGACTGGTTGGATCTCCTTGCTGTCCAAGGGACTCTCAAAAGTCTTCTCCAGCACCACAGTTTGAAAGCATCAGGTCTTTGGCACTCAGCCTTCTTTATGGTCCAGCTCTCACATCCGTACACGACTACTGAAAAAACCATAGCTTTGACTATACAGACCTTTGTACGCAAAGTGATGTCTCTGCTTTTTAATAGGCTATAAGAGACCCAGGGATGTTCAGGCCCTGAAATAAAGGTTCTGTGAGGACACAGGAAGGTGGCCTTCTGCGTACCAAGGAGAGAGGTCTCAGGAGCAACCAAAACTGCGGACACTTCCATTTTGGACTTTGAACCTCTAGAACTGTGAGAGATCAATTTCTGTTACTACAGCCACCCAGCATGGTACTTTGTTATGATAGCCCCAGCAACACCTTGATGGGAACAACGTTCATCCTAGTCAACATCACCATCTTACCTGGCTCAGCACCCGTGGTGAAGGTTTTCCATTGACCTGCAACCTCATGACCCAGATGACCATCCCACCCACTTTCAACCTATATTCTTGTAGCTCTCGTTATTCAAAGGTGATTCTTTGGAACAAACATCACTTTCTCTGCCTGCATTTGTGTGGATTGCTTTTCTGGATTCTGGAGGAGTTATTGTGACCTATTTGAAGCTAGCCTTGATGAAACCGAGAACTACACATAGCTGGAAGTCTCCAGGATGTGGTTTATAGTAGGCAGAGTCAGGAGACCATTGCGAAGGTCACTTAAAACATTTACAAAATGAAGTCACTTCAGGTCTCATTTTTCTTACCTTGAAGCAGAGGCAAGATTAGATTAGGGATGGCAAAGTTCAGGGATGACCAGTTCTAACCAATTCTAAATGGCTGCATGGTACTAGTAGGAAAGAATCCTATAACCAATCAGCCACGTGTGCACAGAGAGAAAGGTAGTCCATAAGCCAGGGCTACCAACTCATGAGTTTTAAGATCTTCTCTAGCCCCCGGTTTCTTTTTTTAATTTAAATATATTTTTATTCTATAACACTGTATCAAACCACTTCACTAGGTAAGCCAATAGCATTATTTTGATATAAATATATAATGGTGTTTTGTCATTTGTCTTAATAGAACCAAGGGCAGTGTCAAAGATTTCTGGCACTGACTGTAACACTGTGATAGAATTTCCTATTAGCCTCCAGTTTAGCCCCAAGTTTCTAAGTCCCCTGTCCATCAGAGATCCATGCAGACCTAGGCTACAGACGTTCTCTGATACTGTGCCTGCAGCCGCATCCCCATCCTGCTCCTCGAGCCACCCAGGCCCTTGCACAACTCCTACTGTTGCTCTTTCATCGGCTGTCTTCCCCTGCTGGCACCTTCACCAGGTCCCAGGGCTGCCCACTGCAAATGTCCCTCTCGCTGCTAATTAAGGCAGGGGTCCCCAGCCTCCAGGACATAGTGCCTGATGATCCAAGGCGGAGCTCTTGTAATACCAATAAAGTGCACAGTAATGGAACGCGAAACCATCCCCCACCTCCCAACTTCTGTGAAACTGCCCCCTGGTGCCAAAAAGGTTGGGGACCTCCGAATTAAGGTATTTATACTGAGCCCTATTGTTTAGCAACTCACATCACCCCTTAACCCACAGCCCCCGATTCCCACTGGAATCCAACTCTGATTGCATTAAGATTTGCTCCATTGCCGATGGCCATCAGCATT
This sequence comes from Neotragus moschatus, assembly GCA_006410615.1. Taxonomy (NCBI): domain Eukaryota; kingdom Metazoa; phylum Chordata; class Mammalia; order Artiodactyla; family Bovidae; genus Neotragus; species Neotragus moschatus. The sequence continues at coordinate 476,125 of SJYA01002601.1, read as the reverse complement.
TGGTCAGGAACACCCTGTGAAATTCATCTTCACCACAGATCCAGTTGGGGAATGGGGGAGCTGGATTTTTTTCTCTTCTTCTTCTACTTCTTTCCTTTTTTAAAAAAAAAAAAAAAAAAAAACAGTGACACGCTTATGTGTGTGTGTGTTTCCCCCCAAAGAAAGCATTTCAAATGCTCGTTAGGCAAAAATATCTATTTTACATACACCGTAATTGTTCTACCTAAGATGAAATATGTTATTTTTCTGAAGTAAAGCTACAGGCAGTTTATTAGCAGAGCTAATTAACCCACAATCAGCAACTGGCTCACCTCTGATCACAGCCTGCTTGCATTCTTCGCAGGCAGTGTGGTGGTGGCACAGCACTTATATTTATAAATCCGTGCAATGCAATATGAACTATATTTATGCGGACAGCATCCATTTTTTTAGCCTCAAAATCTGACCTACCTAAAACAGATGGCAGGAGGACTGGACTACAGGTCTGAGGCTGGAGGCTAAGACCCCTCATCTTGATAGCCAGAGTCCCTTTATTTAAAAAAAAAAAACAAAACAAAAAAACCTTTTGGCCTGTTAGGTGCCTTTCCTCCTAACAAGGATTGCCAGGTGAAGGACTGTCTTGTGCACAGTATGTTGTGAGTGGCTGTCTCCTTGTGGGAGAGTGTCAACCTTTCCCATCCCTCTTTCATTTTCTACTGCAGGAAATGAATGGGGGTTGCCCAGCCAGGTGGGGGTTGTTGGGGGAATGTGGACAGGTCAGCTGGAGCTTGAGCAAAGATCAGGCTTGAAGGAATTCCTCCAAGCATCCAAGGAGGACCACAGGCCTGGCAGAAGTGTTCCATTGGTGGCATATGGACATATTGGTGGAGGTTAGAGTTTGACGGTATGTCTGCCAGAAGCTAAAGGCAAAGGAGAAAAGGAAAGATATACCCATTTGAATGAGAGTTCCAAAGAACAGCAAGGAGAGATAAGAANGCTACCTGATGTGAAGAATCGATTTATCGGAAAAGACCCTGGTGCTTAGAAAGACTGAAGGTGGGAGGAGAAGGAAATGACAGAGGATGAGATGGCTGAATGGCCTCACTGACGCAATGGGCGTGAGTTTGAGTAGGCTCTAGGAGTTGGTGCTGGACCTGGAAGTCTGGCATGCTGCAGTCCACGGGGTTGCAAAGAGTTGGACATGACTGAGTGACTGGACTGAACTGAAAGTTCGATGGTATGTCTGCTAGAGATGCGGGCAAGCTCGTGTCATGATCTGACGATCTTTTTTCTTTTTTTTGACTCTTCTTTTTGAATTGAAATGTAGTTGATTTATAATATTATATTAGTTTCAGGTGTACAACAAAGTTATTATTATTTTTTTTGGTAAGCCATAGATTATTTTTATTTATTTTTTAATTGGAGGAAAATTGCTTTACAGCGTTGCGTTGGTCTCTGCTGCACAACAGTGTGAGCCAGCCATAATTATACACGTATCCTCTCCCTCTTGAGCCTCCCTCCCTGCACGCTACCCCGCCACTAGGTTATCATAGAGCACCGAGCTGAGCTCTCCATGCTGAGCAGCCTCTTCCCACCACTGACAGTCTATACAAGTCAATGCTACTTCCTCCACTCGTCCCACTCTCTCCCTCCCCCAGCCTGTCCACAACTCTGTTCTCTACCTCCGCGTCTCCATTCCTTCCCTGCCAATAGGTTTGTCAGTATTATTTTGACTATTGTTTATTTCAAGATAATGAATGGGAATGAAGAACTAAAGGGAGAGAAGAACGACTTTACTGATGCTGGACTGATGCTGAGCTCTGTGGTGAAGAATGCCTTAAAGCCCCAATGCACATCTTCCGTGTCTACTACTTGTGACCATCTGAATGGAGGGAAAAAAAAAAGAGGGACAGCCGGGTCCCAAGAGGGGCCCCTGCAGAGACCGGAAGGAAGAGACAGCTGAGTGTGGATTCACAACCTCTAAAACTGGGGGCCCAATGCACATGGAGCAGCTGATGCTCTGTGCCTGGACCAATCAGATACAGAGCTCTTTCTGGGGTGAGGGAGGAGTGTCAGTGAGGAAAGCGGGAAGGGAAATGCTGTGGGAATCTGATCCCTCCATACATTATGATTTATTTGAAGAAAGAAGGGAATGAAGGGAGAAAGGAAAGAAGGAAGCAGAGGAGAGGGAGAGAAAAGACAGAAGAACATGATATTCAGAATCTACGATGTGTCAGGCAATATGCCAAATGCTTGTACGTTCACTATTTCACTTACCTTCTCAGTCTCTGAGTAGAACATACTACCTTCGTTTTTACAGACATGGAATTAAGATAGAAGAATCTTTTAAAAATGTGTTTGGTTATTTGGCTGTGCCAGGTCTTCGTTGTGGGGCATGCAGCACATCTTTCAGTTGCTGAATGCAGGATCTAGTTCCCTGGCCAGGGATCGAACCCAGGTCCCATATGTTAGGAGCTCAGAGTCTTAGCCACTGGACCACCAGGGAATTCTCAAGATAGAAGAGTCTTAAAAAAGAAAAATCAACATTTGGACCTGGGTCGACCCACACCTCTTTCTACTTCTCATTTTTCAATGTCCACTTAGGTGGGACAGGTCTGTATGTTAGCTAGTAAAACCACAAGTTTCTTAGCATAGTTTTAATCCAGAGTCTTGTTTTTCACATCGGTGGGGCAAAATTTAGGGCTTCCCAGGTGGCTCAGTGGTAAAGAATTCGCCTGCCAATGCAGGAGACGTGGGTTTGATTCCTGGGTCAGGAAGATCCCTTGGAGGAGAGCATGGCCACCCACTCCAGTATCCTTGTCTGGTGAATCCCCATTGACAGAGGAGCCTGGCAGGCAGGCTATGGTCCATGGGGTCACAAAGAGTCAGATAGTACTGAGCACAGATGCACCACGCTGGGGCAAAACTTACCTGTCAGTTCAAGCTGGGAAGTGTCAAGGTCTCACAGAATTTCTAGTTATGTTAAATCTGGCTCTTTAATGATTGGGTGATTTCATCTAAGTTAAAGGAAAATGTCAGGTATTGCATTAATTTTTCTAATAGACAAGTGTGGGTATAATCAGTCACTTTGGTTTTAACTTCCTGGCTAAGTCAAGAGGTGTCCTTAGGGACAGGAAATAGGGCATGGGGATTTCCCTAGGCTTGTGCAGTAAGAAGAACCTTTGGTGGAAAGGAATGGGAACATTCTGTAGAAGGTTTGTGCCAGTGTTTCTTGGGGCCCCTTTGTGGACCAGGATTGGGCAGATGGGAGGACAGGCCCTCTGGTGTAGTGCCCATCTCCCTTCCCTGGCCTTTAACTCTCAGGACTAGGACTGGAGGCAAGTGGGGTCTAAAGGTTAACAGCGGCAGTGCATTGAGCCAGAGTAGGAGTCTCAGACTTTACAAGGGGACACTGCGTTAGGGCTGGTGAGGTGTCTACAGAGTGCTGGGGGCCTGAGACAAAGGGTGGTTCCAAGCTGCAGTAATAACTCATATAGAATCCAGAATAACTGCAGCAAGAAGCAGTGACTCGGAATGGACGATCTGGAAAAGTTTCACAAGTGGGATCCAGTGTCCTCTGGAGTTTACGAATGAGTGTGTCCGTGGGGACACCTGGTTTGCTCTTTTTTCCATGAGAGTCTTAGGAACAAAAGCTCAGTTCTTTTGAAGGCCACATCAATTCACTCGGGTAAGGTTTTATTCTCTGAGACAGGGGCAAGTCATCACAAGGTCGCCCTGATGCCACCTTCTTTAAATCAGCATCCTTCAGACTTGTGAGGTTGGTTGGAAATGGGAGGAGAAAGAAAACAAATCAATAGGTAGCCAAGTTGTGCTTTGGGTCCAGGGACTCCTTTCCTGTATTTGGGGAGGGGAGTGGTTTTCTGGGTGGAGTCAGCATTGGATTCCTTGTTGCTTATCAGAAAAGGATTTTATTAATAATGGGGAGGTTTACCAGATGTATGAGGAGCCAGCTGCTTATTTCCAGAAGTATTTATTCAAATCTGCTGGAATTTTAAGGTGCTGGACCTATACTTAGAAATACAGATTCCCTTCTCTGAACTTCACCTTCCCCAGGTGTGAAATATAGCAGGTCAGTTGGCCGTCTCAGTAAGAACTGAAGCCCCACAGTTAGTAAGAATGTCCACAAAAGAGCTCAAAAGCTGTGCTGCACGGTTGAACCTTAAAAACGAGCTCAGTGAAATCAACGAGTCACAAAAGGACAAGTACCAAATGATTCCACTCATGTGAGGCGCCTAAAATAGTCAGATTCATAGAGAACAAAAATAGAATGGTGGGGAGTTACTGTTTAATGGGCAAAGATACTCAGTTTGGGAAGATGAATGGTGCCAATGGTTGTACCACAGTGTGAATATACTTCGAGACACCAAACCATAAACTTGAAAGTGGAAAAACCAATAAATTTTATGCTGTATACATTTTATCACACACATACAAAAAGCTGAGCTGCCTACAGTGGGGCCACAAGGTCAAAAAACCCAGTTTGCAGAACTGAGACATGTTAGTGGTTCAGTGCATAGGTCAACCCTTGTCCTAGACAAGGCTAATCATGGCCTAAACGGCACTTAAATTTTAAAAATAGTGATGAAATCTTTTTATCCTAAAAAGCAAAACTTTCTTATAGTCCCACTACATTAAATAAGCAATAGAGGGATTGGATTGTAGCTCAGTGGGGTGGTGGGCTGTGAACAAAATTCACAGTTGTTCAGAGCAGGATTCGATCGGCATTTTGTGCTCTAGGCACGTGGACCAGAAGTGAGAGGCCACTGCTGCCATGTGATGCTGGACCCCAAACATTCAGAGTCCCACATAGTAAGGGGCATACGAGAGGCTTGTGTCCACAACCCTTGGTGTCCATCAAGTGTGTCTCTCTGGCAGCAAGGAGGCGAGACCAAGGTGCAGTGAACCCTCCCTTTGGCCTCCTGTAGGACCGCCCTGTGGAATCAGCCTCATTGGGAAACCTTTCATCTGGCCAGTGGCCTTTCTGCTTCCCTAATAGGTACCGTCCGCATCAGCCAGAGATGACATCTTGCGAGGTCCTCTTTAACGGACATTTGGATGAATGAAGGCCCTTTGGGCCGCCAATGACAGAAGCTAAACCCAAAGTGGTTTAACCACGCCCCTGCCCCCCCCCCCACAGCCCCCCGTAAAGATGTGTTGGCTTATATAACTGAAATGTCAGGTACAGCTGGCTCCAGGGGTTCAAATAATGTCATGAGCTCACTCTCTTTTTCTCTCTCTCATACTCTATGATTTCTTTTCCATTTGTTTATTTCTCTTTCAGTCAGGCCCTTTCCACATGGTGGACCCTTGGTAACAGTAGGCTTATCTCATGCTTTCGGCAAGTTTGTCTACTCTCAGGCCCCTCCACGGTCATGGGCCCGGGGATGGTGTGATCTGATTGGCCAGGCCTGGACCGCTTGCCCGCCTCTGAAGCCAGAGGGTGGAGCCAGCATCACCCCCTCCCCCTAGACCCGCCCCAATCATGCGCTGAGTGGGGGTGGGGTGGGGGAAGGAGTCGGTCCCTGAAGGAGAAAAGTGGGCTATTACCAGAGCAGGTGGTGGAATCAGACCAGGCGGTGACAACAGACACGCCTTCACAGCGCCACTCATGACGTGTGGAGGTGGGCAAGAGCGCTACCCTGGTCGTGGGGTTTCTCCCTCCTTGTCCTTCCGCAGACAGTCTCCCCAATTTCTGTGCCTCATTTTGGCTCTTCTTGCCTCCTGCTCTCTTTCCAATTCTGAGGCCAGTGACCCCATTTCAGGTCATCTGAATTGGCACAAAGACCTCCCTCCAGACAGACCTTCTGGTGCCGCCCTCTACAGTCAGGTGCTGCCCCAGCCCAGACCAGCTGACCCTTGAGAGCTGTCCAGGATAGGGCCTCAGGGACAGCGCCCTAGTTTGGGGGAACTCGCCTTTGGGGAGAGTTCAGGCTCACCTCCTGTGCCCTGCCAAGACTCGAGCCTTAAACTTTTGTCCCCCTTCCGAGTTATTTTCTTCCTTCATCAGGTCCCTGTTGTGCTGTGCTGCGTTTGTTGTTGGGGGGGTGTCGGCTTGTTATTTTCACTCTGCTCTGTGCACTGACACTTCTCAGAGGTGTGGACACATTCTAAAATGATGATCTCCCCGTGGTTAGGAGAGCCTGGCCCTCTGCAGGGGTGGAGCGGCTCTGGTCTGCGGGAGAGGCTAGGGCTTCACTTGGGCCCTAGTGTGGGAAGGGCTGATGGAAAAGCATTTCCTCTGGGCATGCAGAGAGCCTGGGCTGGAAGGGAGGGGAGGGGGAAAGGAGTGAAGCAGGTCCAGGTGCTGGGTCTTAGAGAGACTGGTTTTCGGGGAGGCATCCAGTCTCCATCCCTTGTACCCCTCTCCCTAAAGTGAGCTCAAGGTCATCGAGGGCACCAGGCCCCGAAGAAACCTGGTATCTCATCTAAGCAGCTGCTTGGAATGATGAGGCTGATTTACCAGGGAGGATCTGGGTGGGGGGAGTCTTGGGAGCAAAAGCTGGACTCCCGGGTCATGCTGGCTCACACGTGAGCCCCACCTCGCTAGTCTCAAGGTTCGTTCTGTGATGCAGATGTGGTCCAATGTCCCTGCCGGTGGCATTTGCTCTACCAGATCCAAGTTTTGTTGCAAGCAGTTTCCTGCCCCTAAGGGAGTCTCTCCTTATGTCCTTACCGGAGGCATTTCCATGGCTCCCGTCAAAGGGTCTTTCTCCATGGTGTGCCATATGCCTGCCATTCCTGGACAGAGGAGATCTTGGGGCTCTTTGAAGATAAGCCCCATTTGCCAGCTTCTCACAAGGCCTCCCTTCTGTGTCTGGTTCTGGCCATGGCAATTCAGTCCATTTATAACTCAGTGGTATCTTGTGTGTGCTGTGCTAAGTCTAAGTCCCTTTAGTCGTGTCCAATTCTGATACCCTATGGACTGTAGTCACCAGGCTCCTCTGTCCATGGGATTCTCCAGGCGAGAATACTGGAGTGGGCTGTCATGACCTCCTGCAGGGGATCTTCCCGACCCAGGGATCGAACCCGTGTCTCTTCCGTTTCCTGCATCAGCAGGTGGGTTCTTTGCCACTAGCGCCACCTGGGAAGCCCTTGTTTAACATGGTACAGATACCCAGTTTACGACGAGGCTTCTTGGATTATAAAGAAAGATGGTAAAGGGTCAGGATGAGAATGGACGTGAGCTCTAAAGTGAGATGGAAAAGGATGTAAGTTCTGGCTCCACCCCAAGTGGAGTGGCATAGTCTGAGTGGCATCTTCTACAGCCTCAGCTTCTTCATCAGCACATTGTAAAGACAGAATTGTCTTCTTTCGAGGGCTGTTGCGAGGATTACATGAAGCAAACATTTATTCCTTCAGTAAGTATTTACCAAGTGTCGAGTACACGTTACACACTGTGTTAGCTCTTTGCTACACTGAAAAAAAAAAAAAAAAACAGTTCCCACAGCTGTAATGCATGTAATGCACATGAGTGGACTTACAGAGCCGCAGATCCTCCATGAAAGAAGGAGGGGCACAGTGATCCCACCACACGGCAGGTCACTGCTTTTGGAAGGGTTTACATTCCACTGAATCTGTTCGAGGCCATGATGCCTTCCCATCCAGAGACTGGAAGCACAAGCTTGCCATGAGGTGTGGGACAGAGTCTGCGTGTGTGTGTGCACGCGTGCTCAGTTGCTCAGTCGTGTCTTTGTGACCCCGTGGACTGTAGCCCACCAGGCTCCTCTGTCCATGGGATTCTCTAGGCAAGAATACTGGAGTGGGTTGCTGTGCCCCTTCAGGGGATCTTCCTGATTCAGGGATCAAACCCATGTCTCCTGCATCTCCTGCTTTACAGGCAGTTTCTTTACCTCTGAGCCTCCAGGGAAGCTCTGGGACAGAGTCTGCAGCACCCCTCATTCCAGTGTTCAGACAGCCCTGGCCACACACAGGGCAGCTTCCTCCGACCTCCCTGAGGTGGTGGGGAGAGGGAAGTGGATGGGAGGGATCTCCAAATTCCGAGAGAAGAAGAACCCAGTTGACTAAGATTGAAGATTCCTTTTGGGTTTGAAGCAATGGAGCAGCGCCTGGGAGGAGGGGCTGCTACAGATGGATGGTAACACCCTGTTTCTGGCTCACACTTGCTCCTCCCCCAGATCATCCTCACCTCTAAGGCCTTACTTCGGAGGTAGACTCTCTGGACCTGTCCTCCCCTCTTCCCACTAGGAAGGGAGCAGAGATGCTAAGGGGTGATGAGAAATGGAGACTGTGAGTTGCCAGTGGGGCAGGCTGGCAAGGAGGACACTGCCCTCCTGGGGCAGGATTTTCCTGTTCTTTTCATGTGACTCTGAATGGCCAAAGCTATGGTTTTTCCAGTAGTCATGTATGGATATGAGAGATGGACCATAAAGAAGGATGAGCACTGAAGAACTGACGCTTTCAAACTGTGGTGCCGGAGAAGATTCTCGAGAGTCCCTTGGACAGCGAGGAGATCAAACCAGTCAATCCTAAAGGAAATAAGCCCTGAATATTCACTGGAAGGACTGATTCTGAAGTTGAAGCGCCAATACTTTGGCCACCTGCTGCAAAGAGCCAACTCATTGGAAAAGACCCTGATGCTGGGAAAGATTGAAGGGAGGAGGAGAAGGGGATGACAGAGGATGAGATGATTGGATGGCATCACTGACTCAATGGACATGAGTTTGAGCAAACTCAGAGAGATAGTGAAGGACAGGGAAGCCTGGTGTGCTGCAGTCCATGGGGTTGCAGAGTCTGGCAGGACTGAGCGACGGAACAGCAACATAAAAAAAAATGAGGCAAGGGGTCAGTGCTCTGGCCCAGGAGCACTGGGCTTCTCCCTTAGAGATCAGGTCTCTCCCTTGCCCTGTGTCGTCTCCTATGGTCAGAAATTCAATTTGCAAAGATTTTCCCTGGTCTAGGCTCTGGCTCCTTTGCCTGGTGTCTCTGGCTGTTGCTGAAACTGGCCCCTCCCTTCCCTGTCTCCTTTCAGATTTCTTGGGTGAAATTTAAACCTCTCACCCCAATGCAGCTCAAAGCAGTAGGACTAGTGAGCATTTTCTTCAGCAAACTGTCTTCCTCGTCTGATGAGCAGTGACTCTTGAACCCTCAGATCTGGAGCATATGTGGGTGTGCCCGCATGCGCGTATGTGATGATGTATATCAAGGGGAGAAAGAATTGAAGGAAGGAGCACAGCCCTCCTGACAGGGGTGAATGTGATGTTCCCAGACTCAGCCCCTTTTCCGCCAGGACTGGCCAGGGCAGGATGGAGCAGCGGGCTCTGCTGTGATCATCTGCGTGGGCTACCCTTTCCCCCTGGAGACTGATGGAGGCAGACAGAGGACGTTTCCATCTCAGAAGGTGAGGAACAGATGTTTCTAGTGAAAACCCAGGCTTGTCATGTAAAATTCCTCTCAACGTCTCTCTCTACCCTTCAGAGGCTGTTGATGGGGCATTGCTAACGTCCATGCTATTGGTGTCTTTTTGGGTCCCGTGGTCCTGAGCATCTTACCTCGATGTGCAGGATCCCACATGCAGCCTGTTGCATTAGGTTCCCAATAGGACCCTTTTCCTCTGCTCTTCTGTGCTCCAGTCCTCCAGTCTCCCAGGGTTTCCAGAACCTGCCACATTCTTACCCACCTGTGCCTTGACTGAGTCCACCCTCCCACCTCCTCCGTCCTTTCTACATATCTCTTTCCTCTCCTCATTCGAGATGGTGGTAGCTTTGAGCTCTCTCCATGACATCTCTCTGGACCACCATCCCCATCAAGGTCTCTGACAGTAATTTGCCTCGAGCCTGCATCCTTCAATTGTCAGATGGGGCAGCATGCACTTTGGTGCCTTACCACTTACTCATTGTGTGGTGTAGACTCAGTTTTGTTTTCTGTTGTTAAGTTGTCTGAGCCTCAGCTTTCTCATCTGGAAAATGGAAATCAAAGCACCCACCTTATAGAATTATTATAAGAAATCCATGAAGTAATATACATGAATGTCGTAGAATGGAGACTGGCATATAGTTACTAGAGGATATTTATCTTTTCTCCAAAGAGAGTGTAAGGTTCTCAAGAGAAGCCACTGGATCCTATTGCATCTTAGCGTTGCTACAGCCTCGCATAAAACTCACTACAGAGTAAGTGCTGTGGACTGACTCTATGTGCGTGCATCCTCAGAGTGTCCAGTTCTTTGCAACCCCGGGGACTGTAGCTCACCAGGCGCTTCTGTTCATAGGATTTTTCAGGGAAGAATACTAGAGTGGATTGACATTTCCTCCTCCAGGGGATCTTACCGATCCAGGGTTCAAACCCAGGTCTCCTGTGTCTCCTGCACTGGCAGGTGGGTTCTTTACTCGTTGAGCCACCCAGGAAGTCCCCCTGACGGTTCATATCCACCTCAAGTTGTTCATTGAAATCCTAATCCCCAATGTGATGGAATTAGGAGGTGAGGTTTTGGGGCGGAGATTAGGTTATGAGGATGAAGCCCTCATGAATGGCATTAGTGCCCTTTTAAAAGAGACCCCAGAGAGCTCCCCCACCCCTCATACCATGTGAGGATACAGTGAGGAAACAGCCATCTATGAACCGGGAAGTAGGTCTTCACCAGCCACTGGATGTTAGAGTTCGCAGCCTCCAGAATGCTAAGAAACAGATGTTTGTTGTCTAAGCCACCCAGTCTATGGCTGTTTGTCACAGCGGTGATACCTCAAAGTTATGACCATCAAATATATCTCCAGGGGCTTCCCTGGTGGCCCAGTGGTTAAGAGTCTGCCTGCCAATGCAGGAGACAGGGATTTTATCCTGCTCCAGGAATATCCCACATGCCACAGGGCCACTAAGCCCTCAAGCTGAAACTACTGAAGCCCTCACACCCTAGGGCCCGTGTTCTGCAAAGAGAGAAGCCAGCACAATGTGAAACCCACGCAGCATAACTAGAGAGTAGCCCCTGCTTTCTGCAAATAGAGAAAAGCCCACGTGCAGCAACAAAGACCCAGCACCACCGTAAGTAAATAAATAAATCTTTTAAAATGTCTGCAGACATTTCCGGATGTCCCCTCAAGGACAAGATCACCTCTAGTTGAGAATTACTGCTCTGGAGCTTCGTTTTCACTTAGGTTTTTATGTAACAAATGCAGTCGCCTCTGCTTAGCACTGATTTCCCTTGTTCACCTGCCAAACTCCTAAATCACCTCTGGAAACCCAGGCCAGACATGAGTTCCTGGGAGAAGATCTCTGAGCCTCACTCTGATCCCCACAGAGGCCCTTTTCTGTGCTCCTGAATCCTGTATCATGTATCCCACTGTGCCAACCCACATTGTCCCCCACAGCAGCTGCCTATTTTTGCATCCCCCTCTTATCCACTGCAGTTTGACCTCTTCAAAGCAAAGTCTTTGATTTTTTTTCCCACCTTTTTATCTTCCGCACACAATACAGAGTCTGGAATACAGCAGATGGTTAAAGTGTGTTGAATGGATGAATGGAAGAATTGATGAATGACTGGGTGAATTGATGGACAGGTGAATGGGTGAGTTGATAGAGAAACTTGTAGGTAAGTAAATGGGAGAGTAGTTGCATGGAAAGGTGAACTAGTAGAGAGAAGGATGGATAGGATTTATGAATAAATTAATAAATAGGTGAGTGAATGGGTGTGTGCTTTGATGCTTGGATGGAGGATAGCTAGATGAATGGGTGACTGGAGAAATGACCAGGTAGATAAATGGGTAGGTGATTAGACAGATGGGTAAGTGGATGAATAGTTGGATGAATGAATAGGTGGAGGCTTGGGTTGATGGGTATGTGAGTTAATGGATGTCTGGGTGGGTGGATGAACAGAAGGATGGATCAACTTCATGACTGAGTCAATACACTGATAAGTGGATAGGCATGTGGTTTGATGAATGGATGGGAGGATAGATGGATGGATGAGTGGATGGATAGATAAAGGAGGAGATAAATAGGTTTAGTGGGTGGATGAATGTGTGTTGTGGGTGAGTGGATGTGGAGGTGGGTGAATAGGTAAATGTTTGAATGAATTAACCCAGTTAAGGAATAAAAGGAGTCAAGGAATGGGTGGATGAGTGCGTGGAGGGAGAATATGTGAATGAGTCCATGTGAAGAAGCGCACACATCCCCCTGTACTTGTCTCCTCTTTTGAACAGCCTGGAGGGAGAAGCTGAGTCAGCAGGAAGGAGGGCCTTCTGAGGATTGGGAACTGTGAAGGGACCCAGAATTCCAACCTCACATTTATAGACAGTCTTTCCATGTAGAGTCTCCTTTTGAGTTTTCTCTCTTTACAATCCCTTGTACAGTAGGTTAAGACAGACTCTTTTGAAAATTTATGTACTTTTAATTGAGGAATAATTGCTTTACAATGTTGTATTGGTTTCTTCCATACATCGACATGAATCAGCAATCATACATATATCCCCTCCCTCTTTTACCGCCCTCCGACCTCCCACCCCACCCCACCCCACCCCTCAAGGG
>SJYA01002601.1:440862-457833 GCA_006410615.1 Neotragus moschatus | reverse complement strand
GGGGGGGAAGGGGTGGGTACAGAAGGGCAGGGAGGGGGAGGCGGACAGCTTGTAGCTGCGTTGGCAGTTCTGCCTGTCTGGCTGGTGGCACTGGGGACCCGAGTCTGGGTATCCTGTCCTTCTTCTCCTGGCCTAGCTGATTTTTGTCTTTGGGTTCAACCCTTTCTCAAAACAGCTGACCCCTCCCATGGCCATCCTTTCTTGCCCTCTTTTGCCAATGGGTCCGAAAGTGCTGGAGAGTTGACAAGTTCAGAACACGTGAGACCTGACGGCGTATCTACTATGTTCTGGCCTCTTACTAGGAGTTTTCCATTTCAGCAAAATCTCCTGCTGCCTCTGGTTGATACACAGTCACCTGGCAGAGCTAGAAGGCTGGGCCAGTCAGTCTTCCCAGAGCTCCAGCTTTCTGATTTACCCCCATGTGGAGAGAACCCAGACCCCAGGTCCTGTGTCTAGAAGGTATGCTAGAAAGACTACACTGGTCCATGGATCAAAGGGAGGCCTGGGGTGGGGATGAATGAGCCTCATCTTCTGTTCTTCCTGAGGAATTCACATCCCTTCTAGCAGTTCCTTTTGTTGTTGTTCAGCGGCTCAGTCGTGTCTGACTCTTTGCGACCCCGTGGACTGCAGCACGCCAGGCCTCCCTGTCCATCACCAACTCCCGGAGTTCACCGAAACTCATGTCCATTGAGTCAGTGATGCCATCCAACCATCTCATCCTGACATCCCCTTCTCCTCCTGCCCTCAATCTTTCCCAGCATCAGGGTCAGGTTTTATGTATTCCAAACTATTCTTGGCTCGCAAACCCAGCCTCATTGAGCAGACCTTTGGGTCTGGTACCCTCCAGAGTGAGTAGAGGAGGGAAGAAAACATTGGAGGGCCAGCCCTCCTGCTGCTTATTCAAGCCAAGGGCTCGCCAAACCTCCTGGCCTTTGCTTTAGGGAGTGGAACCTGTTGTCTAATCTTTAACACACAGACTCTGTGCCTGCCTCTGACAAGAGAACCCTAAGCCCTGGGTAGATGCGGTAAACAGGATCAGATTCTGAAGGCTGATATCTAAATAGTGGTTACTAACACAGCGGAGCCCAAGAACTCATCTCTATTCATGGCAGAGCATTACTCATGAAGCAAAGGTACTGGGGGCTCCTTGGCAAGGGGACATGAATGGGGAAGGTGAGGAGAGGGCGAGCTGCAGCATTCCAGATCTGGATGGAGCTATAGAGCCCAAGACAGGGCTGCTGAGGGCATATCCTCTCCTTTGTTTGGGGTTGGGGCCAAGCTGGTGTTCAAGGTGGTCTCAGGAGACCCGAGCCCCAGTTCGTGACCGGTGTGTTTGCAATTGTTTGTTCAGCAGCAGTCGCAAATGGATGCTAAAAGGCTTTGTGGTTCATTGATGGTCATGCTCCTCTCCAGCCCATTCTTCATCCATTTCTTAGGTGAGCCACAAGCCCTCCACTGGCAGCCCCCACTACCGCTCTTGCTTGGTGCTGGGTCCTAAGCCCTGCCTGTTCTCGACCCTCCATGCTGGCAATCATAAGAACTGGACTCCTTTATACCTGTGCTTTGGAGACCCTTGGCAAGGCTGGGGTCTTGCTGGCTTCCCCCTGAGCTCTGAGCTTGTAGTAAGTGGCAGAGCAGGTCCACATGGGAGCAGCTGTGGTCCAGTGGAGGAAGTAGTTCACTCAAGACACCCACAAGGCACTGAATCACACAGGGAGAGAGGCCAGAGAGAGGGGCTGTTGGGAGCTCCATTCTCATTTCACTTTGGAGTATGTTGTGCAGGCTCAGTTGTGTCCGACTCTTTGCAGCCCCATGGACTGCAGCCCATCGGGCTCCTCTGTCCTTGGAACTTTAAGTGGTCCCTAAACTTGGACTCTTAATGCTGATCCCCCTCCGAAAGTCGTAGGTGGAATGACTGTGCGGGTGAAGGCAGGACCTCCTCTTTACACGCCAAGAGCATCTTCCTCACAATCTGGAACATATGGGGACTAAGCCAGATGACTAAGGGGTGGAGTTTCTGTTTCTTTCCGGGTTCTAGAAAGGCTGTAGAGACAGTGGCACAACTCTGCAACTATATGCACTAAAAGGCACTGAGTCGTGTACCTTAAATGGGTGAGTTGTATGTGATGTGAATTACATCTCAATAAAACGTTAAAAATAATTGATGCCCCCTTCCCCCCATCCAGTGGCCGTTTCCCCTTCCCCATCTCCCTTGGAAGTAGGTCCCTCTCTGGCTTTGTGCTCCTTCCCCTCAGGGAGAGACGCTGAGAAATATGAAACGCCTATACGTCTCACAGGCATTTGTGCTTCAAAAGCCTAAACCCCCATCAAAGTTAGATGAATTACGGAGACGTGAAAGGAAGCAGGAAGAGATGCTTGGGTACAAACCAAGTGTCTTAGAGAAGCAAAAAGGAAAGCTAGACTTTTCATTCTGGACCGGAAAGAAATCCTAGGCAGGAGCAGGGAGGAGAGAGGTGTCCCGGCGCTAGAGCAGTGGGGGCCCCTGCCCTGAGAGCCCCCAGGGAGGAGGGTCCCATGCAGGTGCGTCTGCATGGTGATGTGTTTGGTGAGCGTTTCACCTACTAATGATATGTAACAAACTGCTCTGAATTTAGCAAGATGTTTTGTTATGTTCACAGTCTCTGTGGGTCATGAATGCAGAAAGAGCACGTTGGGAATGGCTTGTCCAAGGAGCACAACGTCTGGGGAGAGGCAAAGGCTGGGGATGACTTGCCAGTTGCGGGGCTGGAATCATCTGAAGGCTACTGCCTCCCGTGTCTAGCACTTTCTCCTGTCTGTCAATGGGGAGTCAGGGGGGCTGTCAGCTGGAATATCCACAGGTGTCTTCTTTCTGTGTCTGCTTGGTCTCCCTCATGGGGGCTTCCTGGTAGCTCAGATGGTAAAGAATCTGCCTGCACTGCGGGAGACCCGGGTTCAGTCCCTGGGTTGGGAAGATTCTCTGGAGAAGGAAATGGCAAACCCACTCCAATGTTCTTGCCTGGAGAATCTCATGGACAGAGGAGCCTGGCGGGTTACAGTCCATGGGGTCGCAAAGAGTTGGACATGACTGAGTGACTGACATTACCACTTTGGAAAATATGGCCAGGCATATGGGATTATATGCAGCCTTGAGAAAGTGTCCTTGTCTCAAGTCCTGTGCAGAAAAAAGTACTGAGCCATCAGACCCAAAGGACCACACAGAGAGGGACGAGCAATGATCTGACAGCGGTCCTCTGTGTAGAGAGATGGCCAATGGCATCCGTCACACTGGGTAGCCCCCGTCATGTCTTGGCACAACTGAAGTCATGACCTAACCCCAGGGAGTTCGATTGGCAGGAAAGCCTCAAGATGGACTAAGATGGCATTTCTGCCAACTAGGAAGAAAGAGGCTCAGGAAAGGACACGATGTGGAGGGCTGGAATTGATGTTTGCAAAGAGCTTGCACACCTGGAGTCTGCAGCGTGAACTTTGTTCTTGCTCTGCGTTCATTCATCTCTACAAAGAGGTAACCACGGGACAAGGGACAGACGCCGAACGTGAAGCTAGCATTAAGGGCTAGCTCAGCCTTTCAGCCGCCCCATCTCAGTCCGTCGTGCCCCAGCATGCTGAGATTCCATGATGTATGATTCAGAACACGGAGGATTGCTCTCTCTAGCTCTGTGCCCAGAGCAGGATGAAGTGTGGTGTACGGGAGCGGTCATCACATCGCTGCCCTACATCCCAAACCGGATGCGGTCCCTCTTAAGTCTGAGGGAGTCGTATACCTTCCCCTAGAGCCTCGGAAGTTTGTCCAGAGCCACCAGTGTGTCCGCTGCCACTTGAAAACAACCTGTTCATTGTCAATCAGTGATTCTCAATGAGGGGCTGTTTTGCCCCGCCCCCAGGGGATACTTGGCCAGGTCTGGGGACATTTTTCATTGTCACAACTAAGAGGGTTGCCACTGGCATCTTTATTTTTTTCCTCTTTTTTCATCTCTCCATGCAGAGGACCACTGTCAGATCATTTCCCATCCCTTTCTGTGTGGCCCATTTGGATGGAGCTCAGGGACACTGCTAAACATCCTGCGGTGCACGACCAGCCCCTCAACAAAGAGGAATCCAGCCTAAAATGTCATTGGTGCCAAGACTGTGAAACCCTGGTCCAGGGTTCCCAACAAGAAATAGATCCTTAGAGGAAAGTTTTGAAACACTTGTCCACTTTTATCAGAATGCCATTCTATCAGAATGGCATCCTTCCTCTTGTCCCAAGTGTGTGTTCAGTAATGTCTGACTCTTTGCGACCCCATGGACTGTAGCCCGCCAGACTCCTGTGTCCTTGGGATTCTCCAGGGAAGAATACTGGAGTGGGTTGCCATTTCCTCCTCCAGGGGATCTTCCCGACCCAGGGGTGAAACCTTCATCTCCTGAGCCTTCTGCGTTGCATGTGGATTCTTTACCACCAAGTCACTGAGTCACATGGGGAAGCCCATGCCCTCAAGATGGTGACAATTTTTTCACTATTTTCCAGAAAAAAACCCAGCCAGGCAAAGTTCCTTGGGAGTATGAAATCTGAGTCAGTGGGTGACTTCTTTTTGCCTTTTGCAATCGTTCTCACGCTAAATATAATTTTTTATTTTTAAGGCATCATGAAATTTGCCTTCCTTATAGACCAAAACATTCTCCAAGGTAACAGTGAATTTTATAAATGGGAAAAATAAGGTTACTTGCCAAGTAAAGGGATAGCGGGACCAGGGGACCTCAGGGGATGGCGGGACCTCAAACAAGTGACTTTAGTTTGAGGTCAGAGATCATGAGTTTGGAGAAGCTGGAAGGAAGAACCTGGAATGACTCCTTGATTCTGGTTGCAGGGATTTCCAGGAAGGAGCAGTCAAAAAGGCTGACTGATAGAGAGAGTGGGGAGACAGAGGCTTTGAGAGATGAAGACGGCCAGCCAGAGGGGCAGGCGGTGCTGTTCCTGGGCTGTGTCCCCAGGAGGAGACTGGCCCTGGGAACTGTAGGACCAGAGGCGGACAGGCAGGTGAGCGGTGGCTTTGTGATGCTCAGAGAAGACAGAACTAGAGGATGGATTTGGCTCCTTGGGGAACAGAGAAGGATTGGAGATGAAGACAGGCAGAGAAAGATGGAGAAAAAAAGAGGAAGAAATGAAAGAAAGGAGGAGAGGGAAGGACATGAGAGGAGACAGACCGCAGAGGCAGAAGGTAGAGAGCATTGTCTGGAGATGGAGACGAAGCAAAGGGGTAAAGTGGGTGAGCTTGTGAATGACCTAGTGTCCTGTTTGGTTCCAGGTCTCTGTAAACCTGGGACTTCCCAGGTGGCGCTAGTGGTAAAGAGCCTGCCTGCCAGTGCAGGAGATATAAGAGATGAGGGTTCAATTCCTGGGTGGGGAAGATTCCGAGGAAGAGGGCATGGCAACCCACTTCAGTATTCTTGCCTGGAGAATCCCAAGGACAGAGGAGCCTGGCGGGCTACAGTCCCTGGGGTCACAAAGAGGCAGACTTAAGGTGCACACACACCTTGCCAAAGACCTTTGTGTCTCTGACTGACTGGCAGAGGGTGGTCTTCTTGGCAGGACCTCTACAGAAGGGGCAGAAAAGGAAGCAAAGACATTAGATCAAGATCAGGACATTTGGAAAAGAGCTCCAAGCCCCTAGAAGTCTGGGCGCACTCAGGGGTGCAGCCAGGGAACCTCCAGTAACCCAAGCCAAGTCCTTTGTGTTCAAGAATGGCGCTGATTTTCTGTGTAACAGAGACACACAGAGATGGGGCAGAACCCCTGGAGCACCCTCCTCTCCTCTGGGGAGTGTTTGTGGGGCTGGGTGGGCAGGCGTGCTGCTGTTCCACAGAACTTGCTATTTCGGACCCACCAAAAGTCTGTTTTTCCTGGGTCTCCGCTCAGACACGAGTGACAAGACACCTCGCAGCGATCTCTCTCCTTAACCCCTTTTACTGGGCCATCTGTTCAGAGCTCAGATGTGTGCTTCTCCTCGGAGTCATCATCCCATTATCCAGGCTTCTCACCTGCTGCAGACTCCGTCCTTCCCAACTGCTCCTGCCGCACACAATAAAGCCCAGCCACTTGCTGACATCCAGAGAGACAGAGATGTCTGCGGACCCATAGGCCAGCGGATCTCAGTTGGATGGAAATCCCAGAGGCCTGGTTCCCTGTTCAGCCTTCTTCAGATCTTAGCTTGTGCCTCACCTCCACCCAATCCCCAAGCTGGCTTCAAAAAATGTCCGTCCTCTGCGTGGCGGTGGTGCCTCCATCATGGTCAGTGGGAGGCTGCGACATTTCACAGCACACCTGACCCTGCTAAAGGGTCTCTGGGGGCCCTGCACTGTCCAATAGAACTTTCTCCTGTGATGGAAATGTTCCGTATCTTCCCAGTCCAATACGGTAGCCACTAGCCACCTGAGGCAATGGAACCACGAAATGTGGCCAGGGGGACCGAGCAACTGTATTTTAAAATTTTAGTCAGTTAAGTTTTAATTGACTGAGATTTCAACTTAATGTAACCTCAGAGCAGCAGCTTCCCATGTAGCTCAGTGGTAAGGAATCTGCCTGCCAGTGCAGGAGACAGAAGTTCGATACCTGGGTCAGGATGATTCCCCTGGAGGAGGAAACGGCAACCCACTTCAGTATTCTCATCTGGGAGATCCCATGGACAGAGGAGTCTGGCAGGCTGTAGCCCATGGGATCTCATAGAGTTGGACACAGCTGAGCACGCACGCATGCACGCAGAGAGGCAGTCATCACTGCAAACCTGGGAACTGGCTAGAAATGCAGAAACTGGGGCCTCACCCCAGGCCTCTTGGATCAGAGTCTCTGGGGCTGGGGCCCCGCCATCTGGGGCCCATGTTAACCCGCCCTCCGAGGGGTGTTTACACACAGAGTTGTTTAAGGAGGCTAATTCCACCCAAGTCCTCGGGAAGCCCAGCTCATCTCTGAACACTATCGCCGACGTCACCTGGGCCTTGGGAGAACCAGGGCTCCAGAAGCTGGCTCCGATCCACCTTTAGACCCTTGCCCTGGGTTTGCTGCCCACACCTCAGACAGAGAAAGCAAAACTGGCCTCCGCTGGTGCTTCTCACACGTCCGCGTAGCAGGCACCGGGCTGTGGCAAAGTCTGAGTAATGAATGCAGCGCAGAGGTGTGCTGGCTTTTTCCATTCGCTTGCTGAGTGCCTTTCCCTGTGGGTGGGGTGTGCAGTCAGCACCCACCCGGGAGCAGTCTTCCCCGAGAGAACAGGCCTGGCCCCCGCGTCCCCTCTCACCCACGGGAAGCTGGGATCTGGCTGGGGGCGGTGCGAGCCCTGCCTGGGAACTTGCAGCAAGGGGCCCCAAGGGTGCTCGGTCCTCTCTGTTCTTTCTCCCTAGCCAGTATTTATTGAGCTCATCACACAGGTTCTGGGGGCTTCCCTGGTGGCTTGGTGGGTAAAGAAACTTGCTGTGATGCAGGAGACACAGGAGACGTGGGTTGGATCCCTGGATTGGAAAGATCCTCTGGAGAAGAAAATGGCAACCCACTCCAGCATTCTTGCCTGGGAAATCCCATGGACGGAGGAACCTGGTGGCTACAGTCTGAAAGGTTGCATAGTCGGACTGGACTGAAGCAACTGAGCCTGCACACACACACAGAATTTCGTATGTGATTCACTTAATATCAGATCCCTTTGTCTCTTTTCTGTTTCTGATTTTCACTACCATCTTCCAACTCACAAGAGTGGAGTTGGGTCCCAAGCAGGATGCTTCCTGACTCCAGAGAGCAGCACAGGCAAGGCAAGCGCAGGCCCCCTTGACGTTAGAGGCTGGGAGGAGCCACCCAGAACGTCTGGAGAAGTGGCATTGTCCAGCCTGAGGGCACCTTTTGGCACTTGGCCTGCAGTGGCTGCCACGTGACCCGTTCCCAGGACATCAGAATCCCCTGGAGATGTAAGATGTAAGATGTAATCTTCCAGCACTTTCCAGGTCTGGTGCTAACCCTCGTTCACTCTCCATCTCTCCCCTGCGTCCTCTCCAGCTCCTCTCCCAGCTCCTCTCCAGCTCTGCCCTCTGTCTCATCCCCCCTCCTTCACACAGACTGCTGTCCTGGGGTATGGCTGTTCCAGCTGCCCCCATGGCGTCTTGTTTCCTTTGAAGCATCCGTATCACCTAGGACGTTTGCCTTCTGCCCTTGGGGTGGAAGACAAGGGTGGGGAGAGCTGGGATGAGAGGGGGTGTGACAGCCAGGCCTGAAGTGACTTCAGGAGGTTTTCCCTGTGTAGCCAGTAGGTGGTGCTAGATGCCAGCCGAGGCCCTGCTGCTGCGTTGGCTCAAACCACAGCCCCGGCTTACAGGAAGAGGGGCCTGCCTGCCCACCAGCCCTTTTTAATGGGATACCAGACACCCCAGGCTTCAGGGTTGATCTGGGACAGGCTAGGATAATGCAATTGCTCTTCTTCACCCAACCCAGTGGCACTTACAGGCTGGTCTCCCCTCTAGGACTTGGAAATGAGTTGAAAACACCTGCCTCACCTTTTCCTCCCCAGAGGGCTTATAACAACTGGGATACAGGACTTTGGCTGCACCCTTGCTCAAATATCACCTCCTCTAAGTGGGAGCAGTCTCTCTCCTCTAGGAGCTCAGAGCAAGTTTGACTTCACCCCACCAGGCCACTTTACACAGGGCAAAAATGAGTTGTTTCCATGGTTCCCTTATTGTCAGCTTTTGGAATCATTTCCTTTTTTAAAACTTTTTTTTTTTTTTTAATTGGAGTATAGGGTGGCTCATGATAAAGAATCTACCTGCAGTGCAGGAGGCCTGGGTTTGATCCCTGGGTCAAGAATATCCCCCAGAGAAGGGAATGGCTACCCACTCCAATATTCTTGCCTGGAGAATCCCCATGGACAGAGGAGCCTGGCAGGCTACAGTCCAGTGGATCACAAGGAGTTGGATATGACTGAGTGACTTAACGTTCTCATTTTCATAGTCGATAAACAATGTTGTGATAGTTTCAGGTGGACAGCAAAGGGACTCAGCACACATGTGCATGTATCCATTCTCCCCCAAACTCCCCTCCCATCCAGGCTGCAACATAACATTTAGCAGAGCTCCCCGTGTTATACAGTAGGTCCTTACTGGTTATCCCTTTTAAGTATGACAATGTGTACATGTGTATCCCAAACTCCTGGGGGTCATTTCTAATCATTCTGCGTATCTACATAACCTTCCCAGGCCTCTGTGCTCAGCACATGCTCAGAACCGGGTGCGTGATGGAGGGAGTGAGTCGATGACTGCACAGAGGCTGTATTACCCTTCCCCCTTGGGGGTCTTTAGAACTGAGGTTGTCCTTCTGCCTGGAGGTTTTAGCCATAGCCCAGTGGAGAAACAGTGGGAAGGATGGCCCTTGAAGGCCCTGGGAACCCAATGCCTAGCTCAGGACTTGAGACGTCTGTTGAATATGCTTTATTTCCCTTCATCTGACATACATCTCTCCAAGCAAAAAACCTCCTTGTGTCTACAAAGAAACCTCCCCACACCCTCAGGAAGAGGAACGACAAGAAGCCTGGGCACTGGGGCTCTGGGACTTTGGTCTTAGCTCCCCAGGTGGTAAAGAACCCGCCTGCCTGTGCAGGAGACATAAAAGATATGGGTTTGAGCCCTGTGTTGGGAAGATCCCCTGGAGAAGGGCATGACAATTCTCTCCAGTATTCTTGCCTAGAGAATTCCATGGGCTCGTGGCTCCCAGGCCTGCTTCTCTCCACCTAAAGAGCTCAGGTTCCTTCGCTGGTTTCTTGAGTTTTGACTCTGTCCTGCTTGTTCCCCTCAGTGTCTGTTTCAGTGCGTCGCATCTTTAAAAAGGCAGCGCTGTCTCTTTGTGGGGACATACAGCAACAGAAATCGGAAAGTAACAAAGGGAGAAGGAACGGAGGAGAGGGCTTCAACACGAGCTGGCGTTTTATCCAATCCCAAGACTTGGACAAAATAAGCCAGACGGACTTGTAGCCAACATGAACTGGGCGAGGGGGAGGTGATTTTTCTGGATTTGCAAAGATCTGGACAGACAAGAACAGAAGGATGGAGCAATGAGGTGTGAAATAACAAAGATGAAAGTCAAGTTCTGCCTCTAAAGCCAACTGGATGCAGGAGGCAAGGCTTCTGAGCTGCCAGCAAGAAAAGGCTTTGGTGTTTCTAATTGATCATTGGAATGACTGAGGCTGAAACTCCAATAACTTTGGCCACCTGATGTGAAGAGCCAACTCATTAGAAATGACCCTGATGTTGGGGAAAATTGAGGGCAGGAGGAGAAGGGGGCAACAGAGGATGAGATGGTTGGATGGCATCACTGACTCAATGGACATGAGTTTGAGCAAACTCTGAGAGATGGTGAAGGACTGAGAAGCCAGGCCTGCTGTGGTTCACGGGGCTGCCAAGAGTCGGACATGACTGAGCGACTGAACAGCAACAACTGAGCTGGGACAGCCGTGGGACGGAAGCGCAGCAGGAACGAATGGTCAGAGTGAAGACCGGAGCTCTGACCTGCTCTGACCAGCCACCCTCGGGATGTTCTGTTCAGCTCTAGGAAGCTTCCTGTGTGACCTGTTTCATGCCAGCTCGTGTTGAAGCCCTCTCCTCCGTTCCTTCTCCCTTTGTTACTTCCGATCTCTGTTGCTGTATGTCCCCACAAAGAGCCAGCGCTGCCTTTTTAAAGATGCGACGCACTGAAACAGACACTGAGGGGAACAAGCAGGACAGAGTCAAAACTCGAGAAACCAGCGAAGGAGCCCGGGCTCTTTATCGGGGGGCGGGGGCGGCGGGGAGCCAGGCCTGGGGGCCACGAGGCTGCAGATGAGCCAGTCTACACAACTTGTGATGACCGCTGAGCAGACGCGACTGTGGAAGCGGCAGAGTTCTCTGGAGGTTTGCCAGCCCAGGCTGGGGTTGAGTTTCAAGCCCTGAATTTCCCTCCAAGCCAGGGTCTGCCTTGGGGCCACTAAGCCACGACCTGAAGCAGCTGTAAAGGTCAGTGGCCTCACAGCTCGGTGTCTCCCACTGGTCCTGTGGCTACACGCCAGCGATTTGCTGGGCCTGGAGCTGCTAACTGTGATGAATTCCCGTGCATCTCGGGATGAGCACAAGGGCCATCCGCAGAGGTTCCGTCCTCTTGGGTCCCAGAGGGACAGCTCAGATACGAGGCTTTCTGTTGCTTACCCTCAACCCCTTCTCAGCAAGGAGCTGGGGCTCAAATTCTAGCTCGGTGATCCTAGTCAAGTCAGGGATCTTGGTCAAGGCGACCTCTCTTCAGCATGGGTGGTGGCAGGTCCCCTCTACATTGACCATCTTTAGGAGCCACCTCCTCCACCTGCCATACTTCCCAGATGAAGGCCCTGCCCAGAGACTGCTGTGTCCTGGCCTAAAGTCAGGGGGACCCACCTGCCTAGTCTGCCCTGGAAGGAGGGCTCCTGGGATGCAGGATTTTCAGTGAAAACCTGAGAAGTTTCAAGCGATCCGTTGAAGGACAGCTCAGGGCTGACACTGAGGACCAATGCTCCCTCCTGCCCTTAGAGTTGCTTAAATCTTCGCACAGCTTAGGGACCCAGGGCAGCACCTCTCGTGCTAGGGGCTCAGCCTCCCTTTCTCATTTGCCAGCCATTCATTGCACCCTGGAATGCCTAATGCATGTGGAAAGGAGCCCGAGTCTCCCCCTCTGGTCATTCCATCCTGGGAACCAGTGCCTTGTGGTGTCCACTGCTGGGGAGGAGGGAGGAGTGACCCTCTCAGGCCAACCTTGCAGGAGGACAGCACAGCTTTGTTGCCCTGTAAACACTGGTGACTGTGTGGCCCCTAGGTGTCCGGGCTGGCTCTGGCCAACACTCAATCTTCCGGGATGGACACAGTTGACTTTGAGCTCAGTACCCGACTATCCTTGGAGCCAGGAAGTCGTTGTGGTTGCTGGCTCTGTTCTCAGATCCTTTTACCTCCTTTCAGTTTGTCCCAACGTCCTGCAGGAAGAAGAAGCCCATCTCTCTATGCCCAAGAGACCCCACGTTGCGGAGGCTCCTTCCATAAAAACAGATGCTAATCTCCCACGGAGTTGGGTAGGGTGTTCAGCCCCCATCTGCCTTCAACTTCAAACTCTGTCCAAAGACCACACTGCCCAGTTTGCACGTTTTGTCCCTGGGACCGCAAGAAAGATTCTGTTGGAATGGAAGATGGGGGAAGGAAAGAAGAGGACTTGTTATTTTCTGGTTTAATGTTCTAGTTTAATTCAATGCATATTAGATTGACATAGACTCCTGGCTCTGTGCAAATATAATACATCTGGTTTCAAGGCACCTAGAGTCCTGGAAGGAGGCAGAAATATGTCTGGCCACCTCAGAACAGGAGAGGTCACAACAGATGAGCCGGCACCCTCTCAGCATCCAGGGGGGCGAAGAGGTTAGCAGGGAAACTTGGGGAGGCTTGGACATCCATCCAAGGTGGGTGGATGTCCGGGGCTTTGAAAGCAAGGGAAGACTCTCATAGACTGAGGCCATGGGGCCCCGGGAGCCAAAAGGCAGAGGTGAGTGAGAGTAGGGACGATGAGGCAGGGAGTGAGCTTGGCTCGGGGACCGGGGCAGTCTGGTGACCAGAAGGCCCAGAAGAGAGGAAGGCTGGATCCTGGAAAGCTGGTTGCTGAGTGATGGAGCCTGGACCAAAGTCCTGTAGGTCCATGCAAGGTTTTAAATCAGGAGAGAGCTGGAGAGGAAGCCATCTTTTGACCAAAGGTCCACCACCCTGCCACTTCTGCCCCTTGAGAGTTTTGCATTTTAATAAGAAGGAGTTGGTCCAGCTTCCTCCTCAATCTTCCCTCCCTCGCCCCACCCGCAATCACAAAGCAGCAGCTGGAGGCCTTGGTCTGTCTGTCCCTAGGGAGGTGCTGGCCCCCGGGGCTGTGTTTACTCCCAGCAGCTGGAGTTGCCTGTTCTCTTTTTGCATCCGATGCAGGTGGAATCCATGCCTCTAGAGGCACCCAGCAGAGGGCCTGCCCTGGAGAGGACAGAAATTCTGCATGCCTTCCCCTGCTCGATCCTCAGCCTCATTTCCTCCCCCTTATCCTGACGGCGGGGACCTCCCTCCCGCCCCCATCCTCTGTCCACTGGGTCCCTCATCCCTAGCCACTCAGGCAGGGCCTTGAGGTCAGAGCGACCCAAGCTCGTGCCTGTCCTCGCCGTGTGACTTCAGTGTCAACCTCTCCAAGCATCTGCTTCTTCACCTGTGGAGCTGGGCCAACAAGAGGGAGGTCCCTGTGGTTGGGAGTCTGCTGGCGCCTGTGCCGCTGGCCTTGGTGGCCCACCCTCTCCTCCCGTCTCTCCCAGTTTAGGCTGGTTCTTGGCCCTTCGGGGGGTGGGTCTCTCTGGCTGAGGGGCCAGTGGGGTGTGGGGCTCCTTCCTGGGCCTCCCAAGATGCTGATGGTTTTTTTAGTTGCTTCTCTCCCAGGATAAACACGGGCATAAGTCAGGGGACGTCAGTGTTCATCTCTGTACTGGGGTTGATGGCATCCTTTCGTAGTGGGGCTCGAGACCTGTCTGAGGAAGACCAGCCAGGGAGGACCACGCCAGGCCCAAGGGGGCCCCAGAGCTGTGTGAGGGGCAGCCAGCTGTGACTCCTGCACGTGCCCTCCTGTCTGGCCCACATCAGTCCTGGATCAGAAACCAGGAGCTGCAGACGGGTGGAGAATAGAACCTTTTCCCCAGAATCAGTTCAGTTCAGTCTCTCGGTCTTGTCTGACTCTTTGCGACCCCATGGACTGCAGCATGCCAGGCTTCTCTGTCCTTCACCAACTCCTGGAGATTTCTCAAACTCATGTCCATCGAGTCAGTGATGCCATCCAACCATCTCATCCTCTGTCATCCCCTTGTTTTCCTGCCTTCAGTTTTTCCCAGCATGCCCCAGGATGCCATGCTGCAAAGCAGAGACCCCTCAGCTTGCCAGGGATGGTCTCTGACAGAAATGGGAGAGGCAGGGTCTCTACCGGAAGCCTTGAGGGGAGAACCCAACAAGGGCAGGGGACCCTTCTGCTTCTCCTTCTAGGGACTGGGAGGGGGCCGGAAGTAAGGCCGGCTCCACGAGAGTCAGCCAAGATAAAGAAGGATGCCACAGAACCTCAGGACTTGGCAGGAGTGCCCTGGACTTCTGCCAGGACCCAGCTAGCTCACTGTCCCAACTGGGAGGGGTTTGTCGAATCCTCCAGTTTCAACCTGTCCATTTTGCAGATAAGGAAAACAAGGCCAGGCAAGTACCATACTTGGTGATGAGCATCTTATTCCCGAAGCAGCTGCAAAGGATCTCAGTACACAGAAGCATGCCCAGCAAGCAGGTAAATGAATAAAAAGAACGGAAAGAGTGACTCCCCACACTCAGAATTAACGTCTTCTTCACGTCCCCTGCTTTCTGCTGCACATCACAGGTGACAGTCTGCTCTCCTCCTTGACTGGGCAGGCACACCCCAAGTTGTGTGAGACTAGAGACCAAGTCTGACATTCCCACTAACTTGCCTGGCCTGTGGCTTGCTCTCAGTCAAGCCTTGTGATGGTCCAGGATTCTTTTTCACATTCTCCGTGAGTCAGTCTGAGGCAGGGGTCCCCAACCTCTGGGCCCTGGACCGGTGCCTCCTGTCAGATCAGTGGCAGTATGAGATTAGAAATAAAGTACATGAGAAATGTAGATGACCTTGAATCATCCTGGAACCATCCCCCCTGCCCCTGAGTCTATGGAAAAATTGCCTTCCATGAAACTGGTTCCTGATGCCAAAAAGGCTGGAGACCGCTGATCTGAAGTGAGGGATGCTGGGAGTGAAAGGATATTCCCATCATGCCCCACTGCAGTACAAGAGTCAGCTGGAGAGAAACAGGCAGCCTTTCTGTTCACTGCCCCCCAGCACGGAGTCAGCAAATTGGCCATCCTTAGGAAAGGTCAGCTGAATCAGCCCCCCTGCATGAAACGTGCTTGGTATTTTTAGAAGATTTTCAAGCCTGCACTCCCAAGCTCAGCAGGAGGTACTCAGAATCTTTGGCTATCCACCCCCAGCCCTTGCCCAGCCCAGCACAGCCCAGCCCAGCCTAGCCTGACTGTCATAGCTCAGGCTAGTGCAGGCAGCTACCTCTGCACTGAAGGTGATAACAATCATTTTTGAGGCCAAGTGGGTAAAGCCTGACCTCTTTTAAACTGTATAATACCTGCTTGAGATCCTGTCCAAATCACTACCCCAAATCTATCCTGTGACCTTGAGAAAGTCACATTCCCACATTAGCCCCATCTTTTCGATCATCATATTTATCTGTGAATCCATTTTGGAGAGGAGGCTGGGTTAATAACCCAATGTATTTGAACATGTTCAGTCGTGTTTGACTCTCTGTTACCCCATGGACTGTAGCCCTCCAGGCTCCTCTGTCCATGGGATTTCCCAGGCAAGAATACTGGAGTGGGTTGCCATTTCCTTCTCCAGGGGATCTTCCCGATCCAGGGATTGAACCCACATCTACTTCATCTCCTGCATTGGCAGGAGGATTCTGTACCACTGCACCACTGGGAAGCCCTGCTGGATAAACAGGAAGCCAATAAACACCAAAAAATTGCTATGCTCCACTGAACTCTGGGAGACTGTTGGAAGGCCTGGGTGCGGTGGTGGTGGAGAATTTTGTGTTTCTTGGAANACATCTACTTCATCTCCTGCATTGGCAGGAGGATTCTGTACCACTGCACCACTGGGAAGCCCTGCTGGATAAACAGGAAGCCAATAAACACCAAAAAATTGCTATGCTCCACTGAACTCTGGGAGACTGTTGGAAGGCCTGGGTGCGGTGGTGGTGGAGAATTTTGTGTTTCTTGGAAAAACCTGCTTAGAGAGATGATGTCATAAAAATCTGTCATAAAACACTATTGTGGTAAAAAGGTAGCTTTCCGTTGGGGGAGAGGGGTATGTGGTCCGGAGGGGCCAGCTGTATTTGGCACGTGAGGTTCTGAGAGCTACAGGCTAGAATCTGGTTTTTGTTGTTGTTTCCTTCTTTGTTTGAATGGCAGGATGGAGGCCTTAGAATAGAAGCCTTGGGGTGTGGTCCTAACTAGCTGTGTGGCCTTAGGAACTTAACTTAGTTACCTTGGGCCTAATTTTTCTACCTATAAAATGACAGGATGGGAGAGGAGAGGCTTGGGCTAAATATGTGCTTCTGAAAGTGGTAAGTTTCCACCGACAGTTTTGTGTTAACACCCCAGAGGTCTTTGAGGACACGAGTGATACACATACCAGGATCACTCATTTTACTCCATGGAGAGATTTTAAAGCATCAGTTCACACACACTCACACACACATACCCAGAAGTATTATGCAGTAGAATGATACACTCAAATTTTTAAAACACGTTTCAGGTCTGCTACAGCCCTTCTCCCACCTCTTCCTATCCCATCGTCCCCTATGGTGGTGGATTCGTTTTCCTCTGGGCTTGGGGCTTCTGCTTGGGGAAACAACAGGCTGGTTAATGTAAGATTTTGTTTCAGACGTTAGCATTCTCTAGCGATAGTGTCTAATTTATCACTGTGGTTATTATTTTGGGTATGTGTGCAGAAGGAGGTGGGGTTCATGATAAACTGACCTTACAGAAGACGACTAAATATTTTCCTTCTTCTCCCAAGAGTCCCGGGAATGGAAACTTCCAGCAGACTTAGAAGTTGAAGGGAAAGTGAACCGGCTTCCTCAGGCGGCAGAGAGTGGCAGGAGGGAGAAAAGGGGGAGTCAGGAAGGAGGGTTGACACTTAAAATGTTCCATGCCGCTATCTTCCTCTCTGAGAGCTACCAGATGAAAAGCTCGGCACCTAACCCTCTCTGGCACGAGGGGGCGGAGATTCCCCCGGACACCCCTGATTAAGCAGCATTATTTACCCCCCCGT
The DNA here is from genome assembly GCA_006410615.1 of Neotragus moschatus. Classification (NCBI taxonomy): domain Eukaryota; kingdom Metazoa; phylum Chordata; class Mammalia; order Artiodactyla; family Bovidae; genus Neotragus; species Neotragus moschatus. Next base: position 440,930 of record SJYA01002601.1, on the reverse strand, counting down.
CCAGCAACTGCCTTTAGCACCCACCCACCCTTGGCCCCCGCCTTCCTCCCTGCTGCACACGTATGTGC
>SJYA01002601.1:429004-439284 GCA_006410615.1 Neotragus moschatus | reverse complement strand
CCCCCCCACCCATTGCTGCTGCTCACAGCCTCCCCCAGGCTTTGAGCACACACTTGCTCACCTCGTGGAAGATCAAAAATAAACTCTCCCTGGAACGTGTTCAAAGGCTAATGTGCATCCTCTCTTAATCATTGATTTGTTTATTACAGACGCTTGGGTAGGACATTCAGTGAGGCCGCTGTGCCAAGGGTCCACCTCTAGAACTCATACCCTTCGCCAGGAGGAAGCTGGGACAGCCGTCTCCTCCTGGGAAGGGGTTAGTTGTGTATTAGGTGAACTCACCCACAAGGCGGCACGCAGACTGATCACTCCCTGTCTAAGCCCGCCTGGGCCCTGACCCAGCCCAGAGTCTCCCCTCCCTCCGTCCCTTCCCTGCTATGTGTTTAGTCTCTAAGTCTTTCCTACACTTTGCAACCCCACCCATGGACTGCAGCACACCAGGCCTCCCCGTCCTTCACTGTCTCCTGGAGTTTGCTCAGATTCATCTCCATCGAGTAGGTGGTGCTATCCAACCATCTCATCTTCTACCGCCCTGTCTCCTTTCCCTTGTTACTAGGGGTAGACAAGTGATAGGAGAGGGCTGTCAGGGTGCAAAAGGGCAGGTGGCCCCTCTCCCCTGCAGAGGGGCAGCCTCCTCTCTCCTTACCACCTTACTAAGGACCAGTTTAATGTCAGAGGTAGTTTGATGCAGTGGGTATGTGTTTAGAATTTTAAACTGGGCTCGGGGACTTCCCTGGTAGTTCAGCGACTAAAAGACTCCACACTCCCAATGCAGGGGACCTGGGTTCCATCCCTGGTCAGGGAACTAGATCCCACAAGCTGCAACTAAGAGTTTTCATGTAGCAACTAAAGACCCCGCGTGTCACAACTAAGACCTGGAGCAGCCAAATAAATATCAAAACATAAGCCGAATGGAACTCACACCACGTACCAGCTGGGCGACTCTGGACAAGGGGTGTAACGTCTCTGGCTCCGTTTCCTCATCTGTAAAATGAGGCCTGTGAGGATTCAGTTAAATCATGTCTGTAAAGGCATAGTAAAATGTCACACACAGAAGCCAATATACTGTGGTTGCAGCTGCCACTATCTTCATGGGCAGCATGATTTTGCTTGTCTTCATCCCCAGAATCCCAGGACCGTAGGAAGTGGCCTGCTGTGGTCCAGGGTGAAGCTATATCTATCGGGACCTGCCACATTGGGGCACGGAGCCTAGCACAATCATTAACTCTTCAGGAAGGGGCTGGATCCTTCAGACCAGCATGCTGGGGAAGGCCGCCCAGCCTGGGCAAGCAGACGGCAGAGCTGTCCCTGTGCTGAGGAACCACAGCCTCAGACACAATGGGAAGGGGTCACAGCTGTCTATCCAGAGGGCTGTGCTCTAAGACACTTTTTCTTGGAGTCCTGAGGATGGTTCTAGAACTTGACACCAGGAAGAGGGCACCGAAGGGAAAGACCAAATATTCCCCCCCTTTAGACGTTCATCCAGCTTCTACCGGTTGGATGAACTCCTGGTGTCTCCCAGATCTGCCTCCTGGTCAGGTTTCTGAGACTCTCTCCCCTACACTGAACCCTCTTCCTATAGCTCTGGCTCTGGCAGGTCTCTGGGATGCCCNAGGAAGAGGGCACCGAAGGGAAAGACCAAATATTCCCCCCCTTTAGACGTTCATCCAGCTTCTACCGGTTGGATGAACTCCTGGTGTCTCCCAGATCTGCCTCCTGGTCAGGTTTCTGAGACTCTCTCCCCTACACTGAACCCTCTTCCTATAGCTCTGGCTCTGGCAGGTCTCTGGGATGCCCTCCCGAACACTGCACCCTTGCGCCATAGCTCTGGGGGCTATACCCTGGCTCTGGCAGGCCTCTGGGACCCCCTCCCCAACACTGCACCGTCGCCCCATAGCTCTGGGGGTTATACCCTGGCACTGGCAGGCCTCTGGGACCCCTTCCCGAACACTGCACCCTTGCGCCATAGCTCTGGGGGCTATACCCTGGCTCTGGCAGGCCTCTGGGACCCCCTCCCCAACACTGTACCCTTGCCCCATAGCCCTGGGGGTCATACCCTGGTGCTGGCCAGGGCTCATCAGGGCTGCTTCCCCCCCAGCCCCACCTCCACCCCTCACTGTCACCTTCACTGCGTGCCCCACCCCCATCCCGGAACTCCCAGGGCTGGGCTTTTCTTTCCCTGGTTCCCAGGCAGTGCAGCTGGTGCTGTGGGCTGGGGAGGGGGTGGAGGACGAGGCAGAAAGCCCGTGGGAGGGAGCTGTCTCTTAGTTCCAACGGGAGGCATGGCTCCCTAGCACCCCCCTCCCGATATAACACTCCCCCCAAAGTCCCACACTGGTGTCTCAGCAAATAAGACTCTTTTTTTTTTTTTGGTTTTCTACTTGCTCTTGATACCCACTTAACTGGGTGCACACGCACTGTCCTCGGTCACTGCCAGCACCAGAGGACATTGGAGCCAGATTGGTGGTTTCTTGCTTGGAATCCCAGGTGTGCTGGGATCCTTCTTCTTCTCTGGGCCTGAGGACTTCGGGGAGTCACTTCTTCAGCTCTCTGAGGTGCTGGAGATCTATGCGGCTTAAAGAAATAGAAGCCCAGATGGTTCCTAGCTAACAGGCAGGGCAGAATTTGTGAGCACCCTAATACGAGGTCTGAACCATCTGGTGAATGTTGGACCAGACCCCCCCACCCACTGCCCTAACCCAAGGAAGAATAGAAAGAAAAAGAAGGGAAAGGATAGCTACTGTATGCCAAGCCCTACGCTAGGTGCCTTCAGCACATTTTATTACTGCATTCCCAAAAATAGGTCTTGGGGGAAATATCCATGATCAATGTCCAAGAGCACATTTCTTAGGTGAAGAGCACGAGGCTCAGCAAGGTGACATAATAGGCCCAGATCTCCAGCTCGCAGGTGCTAGAGCCGGGGTCTGAACCACATTTGCCTGGGGCTGATGCTCAAGCTTTAGCTGCCCCCTTTGAAGAGGGGATGTAATACGTGGTGTGGATGCAGGCTGTTGCCTTGCATTTCCCTCTCTGAGATCAGCTGGTTGGTAACTGCAGGCAGGTTGGATACGAAATACTGATAGAGTATGCAAAGGTCCTGGGGTCAACCCCTACTTCTTAGGAACCTGTGTCTGTCATTTGCGTGGTGTTCAGGGAGATCAAACCAGTCCATCCCAAAGGAAATCAACCCTCAATATTCACTGGAAGGACTGATGCTGAAGCTGAAGCTCCAATACTTTGGCCACCTGATACAAAGAGCCAACTCATTAGACCCTGAGGCTGGGAAAGATTGAAGGCAGGAGAAGAAGGGGACAACAGAGAATGAGATGGTTGGATGGCATCACTGACTCAATGGACATGAGTCTGAGCAAGCTCCAGGAGATGGTGAAGGACAGGGAAGCCTGATGTGTTGCAGTCCATGGGGTTGCAAAGAGTCTGACATGACTGAGCGACTGAACAACGACAACAGTGTTCATGAGATGTTTTCCTGTATAACATTTGATTTAATCCTTGGGATCGTTGGGCCCCCATGTTGCAGAGGAGGATGTGGAGGATCAGAGAGGTTAAGTAACATGCTCAAGGGGACACAGCCCAATAGGCTTTTGATACTAAATGAACAAATTCGTGCAGAGGTGAGTCTGAAAGCTGACGTTCTGTGAGCCTGAGCCAGGGCAGGGGAAGGTGTGACACAGGCTGCTTTGGTGAGGAGCAGGTGGAGGAAAGGGCACCGTGGGAGGTGGTGAAGGCATAGCAGCGGCCCAGGCACTGAACAGGAGTGGGCTGGCTTGGCTCAGGAGGACAATGGCATGGAGTGGGCCCCTGGAGCTGGGGAGGAGGGTTTGGCTTTCTGCAGCATGGAAGCCACAGCAATAGGGCTGCTGGGCCTGGGTGAAGGGGGGCCTGCCTAGGGCCCAGGATGTCTGGCATTGCCCTAGAAGCTGCTCTTGCCAACCTTCTGACTTTAGAGCTGAGAATAGGAGCTTATCTTTCTGCTATTTGTCCCACTAGAGACAAGTCTGTAGCCACAAGCGTAACTCCGGGTGTGGAGGAAGTGGTCCCCCCAAACTTCTCTTAAGGACACACGTGAGGTTTGGGGCAGCAAAATGGTTCATTAAATCACCTGCACTCCTGAGCTGGCCTGGAGGTAGATTCTGGTTTTCTCAGTGCTCATGGTCCCAGGGAAACAGACTTGGAACCCTCATTTACAATGTGGTGACTGGTTTGAAAGTGCGGTGCCTGTGTGCGTGCTAAGTTGCTTCAGTCGTGTCTGACTCTTTGCGACCCCATGGACTGTTGTCCACCAGGCTCCTCTGTCCATGGGATTCTCCAAACTGGAGTGGGAAATACTGGATACTGGATATGGTATCCAGGATACTGGAGTGGGTTGCCGTACCCTCCTCCAGCGGATCTTTCCAATCCAGGGATCGAACCCACGTCTCACATCTCCTTCATGGACAAGTGGGTTCTTTACCACTAGCGCCAGCTGGGAAGCCCTGACAGTTCAAGGGCTTGTTCGATAAATACACACAGAGCATCTATTACATTTTCAGTATCATTTCAGGGGCAGGCAAGTCAGAAAATAAAGCGGCGAGGTTCTTGTCTTCAAGTGACTTACATTTTAAAAGCTGATAACAGGAAGAAAACTCCCTTGAGAATCAGAAAGGCGCCAGATAGATCTCTGCCCCACCATGTCAATTTCAGCTCACTCCTCTGCCAAGTGAAGGTCATGGCCCCTGGCTGCCCTCTGGTTGATAAATAGGTAAATGGCTGGGTATTCTGCAGAATGAGGTGTGATGTAAGTTACTGTGGAGAGCTTATCTGGGAAGGCACATGAGGACGATGTCTATGGTGAAGAGCGGGTGTGTGGGTGTGTCCTGGGTGTGCAGGTGGGGGGTCCTCCGGGCCAGTGATGCTGCCTGAAGCCTCTTGCTCTCACTTTTCGGGAGCTCACCTGTCTGGCTCCCTAGATGCTTGGTGATTCCTGACACCTTGATTTTATTCTGGAATCATTCTATCTGCTCTGAACTCTGCCCTCTTTGATGCACAGTGGCCCTGCCCTGGGAACTCCCATGTGCTTGGACCTAGGCCACACTGAGTTCTCAGCCCCATCCAGGAGCTCACAGCCAGTGGTGAGCAGGAGTTACCCCGCTAAGGGCAGACCAAAACCAGCAACCCCTCTCCCGCCTTGACCCACTCCTGCAGGAGCAGCAAGCTGGCAAGGGAACCAGGGAGGATCAAAGGGTTCTTTCTCAAAGGAGACATACATCAGCTTGGCCCACGCCTTTTTCTGCAGGGACCAGGGAGTCAGACGCTCACCATTCATGACTCTGGAGTCTAGGCATTGGGCTGGAAGCATCCATGAGCAACAGCTGAGCCCCTCAGCGCAACACAATTCACGAACTTGCTGAGGTCACTGCTCTGCACATGTGCAGGGTGAGCTTTATGGGGGCAGTGTTTCTGGCTGAGAGTGGAAAGCTGGTGCGGGCTTCCTGGGCAGGGCAGCAAAGCCCCCTGGGAACCTCAAAAGTGGAAAAATGAAGTTAACACTCAGCAAGTACTTATTGTGTGTCAGGCACTGCTCAAAGGGCTTCACTGCATGATCTCATGATAACCTTGTGAGGTGTTGATGTTTAGTGGCTAAGTCATATCTGACTCTTTTGCAACCCCATAGTCTGTGGCCTGCAAGGCTGGCTCCTCTGTCCATGGAATCCTTCAGGCAAGAATACTGGAGTGGGTTGCCATTTCCTTTTCGAGGGGATTTTCCCCACCCAGGGATCGAACCCACGTCTTCCGCATCACAGGTGAATTCTTTACCACTGAGCCACCAGAGAAGTCCAGAGACTATGAATCTATCAGTCGGGGTAGGTAGAATAAGTGGACAATCACCTGGGCAGCATTGCTGATCCCTAAAGCCCTTCCAGACACTCCAACCAGGGCTGGAGAGGAGAAACTAGGTATCCTTCAGGGAATCTTCTTTTTGTAAAAACAATATTTCATTTATTTATTTGACCGCACCTGGTCTTAGTTGTGGCATATAGGATCTAGTTCCCCAACCAGGGACTGAACCTGGGCCCCCTGCATTCAGAGCACAGAGTCTCAGCTACTGGACCACTGGGGAAGTTCCTAGGGAATCTTCTTTAATGGACAGGAGTGAGAGGCTCTGACCCTGGCAGGTAGCTCGAGGGCTTGGTGGACCTGTGCCCAATATCTTGGGACTTCAGTCAGGGTCCTGAGCTGGGACTTCTTGTGGCTGGATTTTCCTGCTTCTTTATACCACCTTGGCGCTTGACCATCCCTCCTCATGGGTGGGCTTTAAAAAAAATTGTTTATTTATTTGGCTGTGCCAAGTCTTAGTTACAACACATGGGATCTTTAGTTGTGGCATGTGGAATCTAGTTCTCTCACCAGGGATCGAACTGGGGCTTGCTGCATTGGGAGCGTGGAGTCTCAGCCACTGGACCCCCAGGGAGGCCCCGTGGGTGGGCTTTCACTCTCCATGTATGGTTGAAATTCCCTCCTTGGCGCTGAGCCTTCTGGATACCATTACATCTTCTCAGCCTCCAACCATGCCTTTTCATCTTGCATCTTGAGTGTAGGCCACCCAGGAAACAGGACTTTCTTTGACCCAAGTCCAAGCCTGCCAGCTCCAGTAACTCTTTGGAACAGCAAATTCTCCGGGGATCTAGTTTTTGCTTTGTTTCCTCCTGGGCTCCCCCCTTTCCCACCCAGTCACCACCCAGAACCACAGTTCCCTTCCTGGCTCAGAGTTACAGTGTCCCATTTCTGTTCAAACTAGAAAGTTCTGTAGCACAGTTCTTGGATTGAGGCTGACATCTTAGGAGAGGGGCATGGTGGGTAAGTCTGAAATGTCTGGAGTCTGGCTTGCATCCCAGTAATGTGGTGGCTGACTTGGAGGTGGGTGTTCACTGGGAAAGGGGAGATGGCTGAGTTGGAAAGGGGGCAGACATGTGGGCAGTGGCCCAGCAGGGGTGGCACTGGGGCAGGGGGTGATGATTCCCGCACAGCGTTTTGTCTGTATGTCTCTTGATTGTCCACTCTCCTCCCTCCTTTTCTCTATGGCATAAAAGTTGGCTTTGGGGACACCTTATAAACACATAATCAAGGAGAAACCTCAGGTGTTCACACAGCTGGTATATGCCCTTTGGGATGAGACATGTTCAGTTTCTCTAGATGTCGGGAAGGTTGGATCACTGTGCTCTGGAAGGCAGCCCCCTACTTTGTCCTGACCCGTGGACAATCACATCCAGATCTTAGGAATGTTCCTGTCTTCTCCACACCCCTGGTACCAGAGGGTGCCTGCTCAGCATTAAAAGGTTTCTGCACAGAGTTGGACACGACTGAGCGACTGAACTGAACTGAACTGAACTGAAGGTTTATTTACTGTTCAAAAAACTCTGCTCACTCCTGCCTCTTGTTGATCAGCATGGCATCCACTGATAAGTCTCCTCATTTTTAAGATGCTAGTTGCAAGAGATGGGAGGGATTATCCCCTGATTGGCAGGTCACGATATCTCTAGAACCGAGTGGCTGGAGGCTAGGAATCACGGTGATGTGACGGCCACTCTTCCTTGTCAACCAGGACATTCTCGCCAAGCAGACAAAACACCCCAGATGCTCTGTACCCCTGCTGGCCAAGAGCAGGGTATCTGCACTGGACAATTTCTCCTGCCCCCTCTTCGAGATCTGACTGTTCTCAGAGATTAAGAAAGAATGAAGGATGAGAATATTCTCCCTTCCACTTGTAGTGATACTTCACGGGTCTGTTTTTTGACAAGGCCCTTGCATCTGAAACACCCAGTTTTTGTCACCCTAATTGAATAATATTCTGAGAATCCACACCACTGTAACCTCTTTTTTTTTTTTTTTCCTCTAAAGTCCCCTCCACCCAGGTCCATGTAGAATCAGAGACTACCCAAGCGAGAAGGGACTTCGGGAGTCATCTCAGTACCTCTCACACTGTAATGTGCTTAGGACTCACCTGGGGAGTGTGTCAAAATGGATTTTCTGGTTTACTTAGTCTGGGGTGGGATCTCAGATACTGCATTTCTACCAAGCTTCCAGGTGATGTGGATGCTGCTAGTCAAAGGATCACACTTTGGGCAGCGTGGACCAATCTCGTCATTTTTACAGATATGAAAGCTGAGGTCTAGAGGCCATACATAAGTGATATCCCTACGCTCCCAAATAGAATGCTGCTCTCTCCGCTCCTGGACCATTCTGTGAGCTTTTAAAACTTCCTCCTTGTAAGCTGCCACTTCCTGCTCAGGCCTGGAGCTCCAGCATAAAGTCAACACCTCATCTTAATCCCATCACACTGGCAGGATGAAAGGCTTCTTGTCTCATCAGGGCCCCTTGCTCCACAGCTGCCCTTGTACCAACTTAAAGAGGTTTTACAAGTGTTTTAAATTTGTTCTGATTTATGGGTGCCGCCCCTTCGCTGCTGGAAGTGTTAAAAATTATTTCTTTCTCAACAAAAGTGTGTGCGGCACCTTTAAGACACAACCATCTTAGTTCCAGGCCGGAGAACTGAGGCTGGGCCAAATCCACATGGCGCACCCTGCCTACGGGACTTTCCCCAGACCTAGTCTGAGAAAGGTTCTCCGTGTTTTTCTGATACCGCCTGAAAAAAGGCCAAGGGACAGCTTTGAGTACGCCTCAGTTTCCCTGATTCTCAATCAAGAAATTCCAGAGCTCATCACAGACTGGCACTGGAGGCTATCAGAGATGGCCTTGGGCCAGTAGGAACTGGTTTGAGAGTCTATGGAGGTCTCCACTCTCTGTCCCCTCCTGCTGGCGGGAGGGCAAAATGCCAGTCTGGTAAGGAGGCCACACTGGCAACAGGGGGTAAAAGTCTCACCGAGGCCAAGGGAAGGTGGAATGTAAGAGGGAGTCGGGAAAAATTGCCTTTTATAGACACGTTCTTTTCTTTTCTTTTTTTTTTTCTTGCCTCCAAGTTTACTCACAGCGACAGAGCCACTCGCAGGCGCCCAGCCAGGCTGAGACTGCGCCCGGGTCGGGCCGGTGGCACCCGCATCTCCCCCATCCCCCCGTCTTGCCCGCAAGTTGCATGACCTGCATCGGAATCCACAGGGGGGCGGGGGAGAATCCTTTCAGATGCTGGATGCAGCTGAATTCAGCGTGTTCGCTTCCTCGCCTGCCCTCCTCCAAGTCGGCGAGGAGAGCGCCGCTTTCTTCTGCGTGTGAATGCTGTAGTGTGTCTGCCTGCTCGGACTTCCCTAACCCTTTCTTCTCCTTTCCCACCGCGAATGCTCCGGTTGTCTCAGCAAACATCTCACACTTGGTATTCTGACGTTTGATTAAAAAGAAAAATCGCTACCAAGGCGAAGAACGGGGGCTCGCCTCCTCTCCCGCGGGGAACCGAGCTCGCGTGTCAGGCTGCACCTGCTTTGAGCCCCTACCAGGAAGGGGTGCTTGTGTTGGAGGAAAGGGGGGGAGGTCCTGTACCCCCGAATCCGGAGAAAGCAGCTCGCCCACCCCTCGCCCGGCAGCCAGCGCAGCGCACCGGATCGCCGAGCCCGAGAAGCCGGCCTCTGACGGTACTGGCTTGGTGCTTGCCAAAAAATGCCCCTTGCATCTCAATTTCCCCGGCGGTTTTTCTCGCACGCACGGTTCGCCCTGAGCCACCTCGGATCTCCATCTCAGCCCTTTCGGCGCTAGTTTCTTCCTTCCCGGCTCCCTGTCTGCCCAAGGACGCAAAACCCGCCGCCAAGAAGGCGCAGGGGGCGCGGGGGCACCTACCCAGCCGTGTCCTGCAGTCCCCTCCCAGCCGATCCTAGCTCCCGGAGCCTAGATTACGGAAACGAGTGTGGCGTAGACAGAGGACCGCGCATTCGTGGCGTGGGTCCCTGGCCCTGGGCGCCTCTCTGGGGTGCCTTTGCGCCCTCGCACTCCCGATCGCCGTCTTCGAGCCTTTGCCCCTCCCCAACCCCAGCCGGGCTTGGGAGCGCTCCTCGGTCACCTCGGCCGCGTTCATTTCACTTCCTTTCGCGGTCCGGATTGCAGCAAAACCGGGCAGCGCGAGGGCCAAAAAGTGGAAAGGAGAGCGCCTTTCCGCGTCGCGCCGCAGGCTCGCCATGTCCCTCTCCCCAGTCCAGACCCTCGCAATCCCAACTGCAACTTTTTCCCTTCAGTCTGGCTTTTCCCTGGGCTGCGGCGAGCGGGCGCCGGGCCGCTAGGCGTGGAGGGGGCGGTCGCGCGGCTGCGGGTGGCGGTGCGGGCGAGCGCCGGGAGCCGGAGAG
>SJYA01002601.1:364703-428905 GCA_006410615.1 Neotragus moschatus | reverse complement strand
GGCCACCTTCAACCAAGCTGGCCCTGCGGTGACAAAATAAACAGCCAAGGGTGGGGTGGAAGGGAGGGCAGGAGAAAACAGGATGGACCCAGCGCAGCCTCTCCCCCCTGCAGGCCACAGCATCTCAGCCTCCCTAAGGATGTAGTGAGGAGGGTGGGAGTGAGATTGCCAGGGAGACTCTGCCTTGGAAGTACACTCTGGGCCAGTGTGTGGGAGGGAGTGGGTGGGGGGGTTTCAGGGGATCCTAGCAGTGGATTCAGGAGGTCAGGAGCTGGACCTGGAGATTTTCAGGGGATGGGGTGGGTCAAGAGCTGGAGAGATGGTGGCCCGGGTGCCCACCGTGGGTCTCTGGAAGCTGGTGAGCTTCACTCAGCCTGTTCTGTGCTCCAAGGATGTGTGTGTCTGTAGGAAGCCAGTGGGAGGGAGGGAGGGTCACAATCACGTAGGCTTTTCATGGCCACACAGCAGTCCTCTGAAAAATGGTCCCTCTGAAGAAATGAAGCTTGGGGAGGCAGTTTGATAAGGAAGAGCTGGTTGATCTTTCCAGGCAGAGGGTCTAAGTTGGGACTGCTGGAAAGGTCAGTGATGGGAAGGAAGTGGCTTCTTATCCCCTGTGCCACTGAAGGACCAAAAGGGCAACTGGGGGGACAGGGAGCCAGGAGTAGATTGGGAGTCCGTCTGTCAGTGTCTCCATCCTTGTGTCAGGACTCAAACTCTTTACCTGGGAGTTGGGACTCCTTTCCTTGAAAACACTCCAACACCTCAGAGCTAGGCAACTGGATTCCCACAGGAGCTGTGCTGAGCGGCAGGTGGGGGAAGGTCAGAGGTCACGGGTGGGATGACCCTTCCTCACCCCGCCTTCTCCCCAGTGCCCTGTTATATCCATGGCTGGTACTGATTGAACTGGGGAAGGGTCCAGCCTCCTGGCCTGGAGGCAGATGACCGTGGAGAAAAGGAGGGGAGGTCTGCCCGCCCTGGGAAGCAGATGTCACCCCTCCGTATCTTATCCCATGAGGGAGGCTTTGGCTGCCAAATGGCTCCTGGGGGTGCACAGCCCCAAGCAGTGAGTCAGGCTTAGATCTCTGCAGGACTGAGGTCCCACCCCAAAGCTCAGGCCCCCCACTACGCAGGGCTGCGCATGGAGGCTTGAGGGCAGACAGGAGCCCTCCAGGCAGAAGGGGGCCTTGCTTTAGTGGGACCCGGGAGGGGGGCTTCACTCCAAACCTGGGCTTTGCTGGAAAGGAATGTGTTCCTCAGATGTCTGATGGTATCAGAGATAAGGCGTCAAAGGGGTACCCCAGCCCTCCATCAGCCTGAAGCCCTTAATGCTACTGTATGTCTGGGGGTGCAGCTTGGACAGGCTCTGGGGGCTGAGGAAGAGGCTGGGGCACATGCTGGAGTTCCAGCAACCCTAGCTAAGGGAATCAGGGTGACTGCCACCCAGCCACTTGCTTGTTCCTGGGGCTCTGGGGTCCTGAGGTTTTTCCTTCAGGTGCTGAACTGATGATACCTGAGTTTTCAGAGGAACTATAGGTTTCCTGTGATCCTTCCTCTTTCGACTGGCATGTGGGTTGGTTCCCACCTCCCTCGTGGGAGGCGGACTGAGGGTGCCTCTGATGGGGAGTTGGCAGCCCCACCAGCGTCAGGAGGAGATCAGATGCAGGGCCTCGAGGCAAACGCGTGAGTCTCACCTCTGTCCCTCCCCAAGTGCCCTCCCTTTTGGCCTCCTTCTGTTCAGAAGGCCAGTCCTTCTGTGGTTGAAGCTCCTGACAAACAGTAACCTTACCTAGAAGGGTACATGCGCAGCCGTGCCCAAGCCGGCTCTGACGTCACAAAGGCAGAAGGGTGGTGGCGGGGAGTGGGGCTGTCTGGGCGTCTGGAGACCAAGCCTGCCTGGGGCTGGGTTGGCAATGTGCATCCTCGGGCTGTTAGAAAGACCAGGGTGAGAAGACAGCACCTCTGGGGGGTGTTCTTTGGCTTGAGAAGAGCACGGGCTCTTGGCTGGGCCCTGGGCCACCAGCAGGGCCCCTGGTGTTCTCAGGGCTCTGGTCCCTTCATTCCCCGTCTTCCTGGAAGGCCCTCCCCTGTCTGGGTGAAGAGTCATTTGGGGCTTTGCTTGCTGCTGCACTGACTCCTTGATTCTCAGTCTTTCTGAGGGTCATGGGCAGAGACAGCCTTGACAGTTACCAGCGAGAGCCGGACTGCAGGCAGCGGTGGGAGCCAGGCCCCAAGAACGTCCTCAGTCAAGAGCCCCCAAACTGAGGCTAGGCCTGAGGGAGGTAGACAGAGATGTGAAGGGGTTTGGGGGTGAGATTTAGAAGGGGGAGTGGGTATAGCCCTGGAGAGAAGCTGGGGACCACAGATTGCAGAGGCCCCGAGCTTTTCTGTGGATGCCAGGCTGTGGGAGGGTGGTGCCAGGCCTTCCCTGGAGGACCCTCCCTGAAGCCAGAACCCTGAACCCAGCTCAGTCTTCTGAGGAGCACCCTGGGGCCCAGGACATCCATCTTGCAGCTCCAGGGGACCTAGCATGTGACAGTTTTGGATAAAAACAGCCCAGCCTGGTCCTAGCTTTGAGAGAGCTTGTTCCGGCCCCCCGAGGGCTGAGCCTGGAACTCGGTTGTCCGCTCAGGATCCTGTAAGAGGCGGACCACCCTCCTGTGTGGCGGAAGCTGAGGCTGTGCAGGGGGAGGGGCCTGATGCCACCTGTATTCTTGCCTCACTGGTCTCTGCCTGCTGGCCCCTCCTCTTTGACTGTCAAGGGTGGACTCAGCCCCTGCCCCAGCTGGCCCTTTGCAAGAGTGTGGGTAACCTGTGACTCTCCCTCCGGGTGGCCTTTGACCCCAGGCTCATGGCATCTCTGCTGCTGCCTGGGGTCCCCCATTTCGAGGGCTGCGTCCAGTGGCTCATCCTGGGACCACAGACACCATTTCCAGCCTCCCTTTGGGGCATCCAGTTGGCCAGTGGAATTTTAGGGTTAGAGAAAGGGATGGGACATGTGAGTCAACCCCCCTAGATTGTCCCTTACCCTCTGTGGACCACAATAGAAGACTGTAGCCCTTCTGAGCCTGGAAATTCAACTATGAATTGAGACCATGGGGCAGTTTCCTTTCCGGCTTGGACATATGCCATCCCAGGGCCCAAGGAGGCTCTGCTAGACCACTTCTAAGGGCACCACCCCCTGGGCTTGGTGCTGACCCCCATGATGCCACCCTGAGGAGGGCAGCAGGTGCCACCTTGCTGGCCACTGGCTACTGGCCACTGTCTCCCCTTCCTTTCCCTTCCCCCTCTGGAGGACTCTGGGCTCCCCAGCGTGGAGTTGACTGCCAAAACCAAGTGTCATGCTTAGCAAGAATGCACCGAAGCCTGTGGACTCTCACTGGGGACCTCTCATGAGCCCCCCTTCTGTACTGTGAGCTCAAGGCGGGGAATTAGCCCCTGCCAAGCTTCAGCTCCTTGCCCAAGCAGGGGCCTCTGCTGGATGTGAGAAGAAAACGTTAGAACTTCTATTTCAAGTTATTCTTCTTGAGAAAAGGGAATAGTTAATATTTAATGTATGGATGGAAGATGTATAAGCATATAATTTAGTAAATAGGCATGTTTGGAGGTTACATGATGAAATTTTTATTGCTTAAGCATGCATAATTAGAAAAGCTCAGGGCCCACTGTTGGAATTGGAAGGGCCTGGGCCAGCATTAGGAGAGGTGGTCCTGAAGCCCCTCGCTCCCCTTGGCTCTGTCCCAAGGGAGGGTTGATGAATTGGCAGGGGGAGCAGCAGTGTGGGAGGAGGGGGCAGGATGGCTGGCAGGGGGATCAGGATTCCTAGGGCCCCCTAGACCCAAGGCCAGGCCAGTGCTCAAAAGACAGTTTCCAGTAGCCCTCCGGGTCTTTCTCTTTGTCCCTTGTAGCAAATCCTTCACCTCCATGAATCCACCCCATTCATTTCTGTCTTGGTTTCCAGTTTCCAGTTGTTCCATTTATTTTTGCCACAGCTCCTTGAAGAAGCAGGGATTATTAGCCCCATTGTCTTGATTTACCAAACAAAATGAAGGGGAGAACTTGAGTGTCTCACAGAAGGAAAGATCTGGAAGAGTCTTGAGCCCCCGCTCCCCACTCCCCCACCCCTGTCCCCAACCATGCTCCTTTCGTGGCCTCTCTGGCTCCTGAGTCACGCAGATCATTTTTTATCCAGAAAGTTCCTTTTCTGCCTAGGGGCAGCATTAAGGCAGCAGCCCATCTAGGAGGACCTTATGAAGGGCAGCTGAGTGTCCTGGCAGCTGGGTCTAAGTGTGGCCTGAGCAGAGGTGGGACTTGGGTCCCCAGCTCTATTAATGGCCCACTGAGCCCTCAGCTCAGGTCGTCCGTCATCCCTTGAGCCTTGCTGGCCTCCACTTTGAGAAAAACAAACACTCCAGGGCTGGGCATGCCAGCAGCCCCTCTTTGATGGATTGGCTCATCAGACCATCAGGGATGAAGGCTCCAGAAGCCCAACGCCCAGTGGAACCCCTACAAGGATTTTCACATTTCTGCCTACCCATTGAGGGCAGGGCTCCCTGAAATTCAGAGCTGGAAAGGACCTCTTGGGTCAGCTTCTCCCTTACGTTCCCTGCGAGGGTCCCAGGAGAGGCACAGAGAGGGGCAGGGAGTTGTGGGCCCTCCGGCTGCTGGAGGACGTGCCCGCCCAGGTGCCAGCCCATCTTCTCCCACTCGGCTCTGGCACCCTCTCTGGGCACTCTGTCAAAGCCAGAGCCTCGCCCACGACTGTGTCTCCCTCTGGGGCGATGATTCCAAATCCAGGGTCCCCAGAGGCAGCAACTATGCAAGGCTGGCAGCCCCAGGCTCTTCGGAGCCTGCAGCCCACGCCAATTAGAACTGCGTTCCGTGAGGCCTCTGCTGAGCTCTATTTACATGGAGGGCTCCAGGATCTGTGGGCGCAGTCGGCCTGGAGCCTCTCCTTTCTGACTTCCCCTTGCCCCTGTCCTTGCATCTGACTTGTCCCATCGAAAGTGTGCCCCATTTGGGTGGTGGAAGATTCAGGATTCTCTCCCCAGACAGAATCATCCAGTAAGGAATAGAAGCTGGCAGCTGGTTTCCCCATCAGCTCCCCGAGACCTGGCCTTTTCCTAGCTCTGGACAAACCCCTTCCCTTCTCTGGGCCTCAGTTGCCTTCTCTCTGAGATGAGAATAATTACAACTACCTTTATAGCAGCACTCTGAGAGTCAGTGGCCCGTGTCATGCCGGGTAAGGAGAAAGCTATCGATACTAGTGGTAACTCATGACAGCACCTACTATGTTCCAGACACTGTTCCAAGCACTTCGGAGGCAATAAATACCCCATCGTGGCCTCAAACCAACTCTCTGAGATAAGCACTATTATGAATCCCATTTTACAGCTGGGAAAAATGAGTCCAGAGTTGGCATGTGACCTGCTTCCTTTCATACAGCCAGTCAGTGGCAAGGGAGTCTGACATTCAGTGTTGCCTATTCTCTTTTACAGTACTCTTTATGGACGTGAATATATACAGCTATACACATATATTCATGAATCTATGACCATCCAGATAAATTAATCATAAAATAAAAGGTTTTTTAAAAATGATTTTATGAAGGTTTAGGAGGATCCTTTATAACTATCCAGTTCCCTAACTCCCCTGGCTGGGCTTGGAGAGGAAGGTGAATGACAGAGTGGTGGGTCTGGTGTTGGCCAGTCTGCCGTGGCCATGCTGACACAGACGGGATGTAATGATGGGGGAGACTTGGGGTCCTCCTGTCCTGTTCCCGACAGCAGCCTCCCCAAGGCTATGTCTCAGCCAAGCCCTCTCCCCAGACCTCCTTGGCCACCTCCTGGTGTCCCGGTTTCTGAGGTCAGGTCAATTCCCCCAGGAGACCAGGTGCCAGCTGAGACTGGCGGAGATTCAGGAAGCTGGCCGCTGGTCCCTGCCAGCTCCACTCTGGGCTGAGACACGGTCAGCAGGACTGTGTCCCTGATTGCCCATGGCCAGAGACAGCCTGGATGGGAGAGCGGAGGGCGGGGCGGCTTCTCCCAGTTCAAGTTTGGAGTTCCAAGGCTGCCACTGGATGCGGAGCACAAGGGGCTGTCTGGTGTCTCTGTCTGGAGCTAGAAGCTGATGTTTAGAGTATCTTCCTAGAGGGTGAATTCTAGCTCTTCCTGATGTTTCTCTTGCCTCCTCCTCAGATGAGCAGCCTTTGCCTCCCTCTACCCTTTCTCTTCCTAGAGAAGGAAATGGCCAACCCACTCCAGTATTCTTGCCTGGAGAATCCCATGGACAGAGGAGGCTTGGCGGGCTACACTCCCTGGGGTAGCGAAGAGTTGGATAGGGCTGAGCGACTCTCTCTCTCTCTCTCTCTCTCTCTCACACACACACACACACCCTTCCTCTTGCCCTGTGTCTCAGTCCCCCTTGCTCAGGGATGCTGTCTCTCTATAGGGATGAACACGGTGGGGTGGCTCCAGTTGTCCCCAGGGAGAGAGCTGGGGTCCCAGCAAACTGCTGAGACTGCAGGGCAGGAATCTGGGAACACCCCATTTTGCTGCTGCTTGGCTTGAAGAGTTCACCCCATGTGGGAGTCGCTCAGTTTCCCCTTCTGGGAGCTGGGATCACCTCTAGAAACTGGAGCCTGTCTCCCTCTCAGGGTCCCTGCCAGGTCAGGGCGATCATATGCACACTCCATACACTCCCAAGCACTAGGGCGCCACGTTGGTTGTTTCCATTTCTATATGTCCGGGAGTGTTTCTGAATTATGAAAAAAGGTCAAGACTTTGAACCATAAATCATCTGACCTGGAAAGGGGCTCAGGAACAATTGGGGCCAAACCCCGTTTTACAGAGCGGGAACCTGAGGCTCCAGAGAAATGAATAGACTGGACTCAGTCACCCAGCGAGTTCCTAGCACAGCGAGACCAGAAAGCGCAAGGCCGCCTCCCCAGCTGGTGAGGTTCTCGTCCTCCCGCCCTCTGCCAGCATCTGTTCAGGGGCTGAGGGATCTAGGCTCTTCCAGAGGCAGGGAAAGGAGCCCTTAGACTCCTGCAAATAGAGAGGGGATGAAGGGAGCAGTCTTAGACTCGCAGTCCTAATCTGGGCTGCCTCCCACGGTAAAACGGGCTGTGTGCGCGCATCGGGGGCGTCTTTGCGCACGCACAACTGTATCTCTTCCGTGTTCTCTGCACATCACGACTGAGGTCCCCGTAAACAAGCCTTGACGCCTTTGGCTTCCTGCCTGCCGGGATCGTCTGCGTCTAGGCTCCCAGTGGCCACCAGAGGGCAGTGCTGCGCACGAGACGATCCACGGCTGCCTTTGCCGGGAGCTGGAGTTGCGGCTCTCTAGTCCGGTGAGATGTTCACTGGCTGGCCTGGCTTGCAGAGCCTTTCTTGAGCAGAGAGGTCGGTCTCTCCCCTAGGCGGGGCCTCCCTCAGCAGAGCTGGT
This sequence comes from Neotragus moschatus, assembly GCA_006410615.1. Lineage (NCBI taxonomy): Eukaryota > Metazoa > Chordata > Mammalia > Artiodactyla > Bovidae > Neotragus > Neotragus moschatus. Next base: position 421,462 of record SJYA01002601.1, on the reverse strand, counting down.
CCTGCCTGCATCATATCTACAGCCCAGACACTTGAGTCTCCTGGACCTGAGCTTCCCCCGGGAGGCGGCTGGGAGAGTGCCCTGGGTGAAGGATGTAGGCTGGAGCGCCCTCCTTCCCTCCAAGTCTGTCTGAGGAGCAGCAGGAGGGGTCAAGTGTATCTGCTCAGGGGTAATGGAGATGAATGAACAGGACATGGTTCCTGCCCAGGAAGATCAGTCTTGATGGGGACACAGAGAGGCTGACAGACGGCTACGATATGGAGTTAGTGTCATGGGAGAAGGGAGCCTTATGACCTCCAAGGCATCTCTCCCCTTTCTCTCCCTGCACCCCACCCCTGCCTGGTCCCACTCCTTAGCGTTGAAACTACTTACACACCAAGTAACTGCTCAGGAAGTACAAGGCCCTGATATTTACCAGATGTGAGAGCTTGGTGCTGTCTCTCAACCTCTCTAGACCATCACTGTTCTCAGAGACACCCATTTACATTGATGAGTATCAACGTGCTTTGCAAACTGGGGTCCTGACCCCTCCCTGGACTGGCTGGTTGTTGTTGTTCAGTTGCTAAGTCATGTCCGACTCTGCGACTCCATAGACTGTAGACCATCAGGCTTCTCAGTCCATGGGATTTCCCAGGCAAGAATCCTGGAGTGGGTTGCCATTTCCTTCTCCAAGGATCTTCCCAGATCAGGGACTGAACCCATGTCTCTTGCATTGGCAGGCGATTCTTTACCACTGAGCCACTGGGGCCTATTTCTGTTCTGTGCATGCTTTGGGCTCTTTTCTGGCCGTTCCAGGCAGTCTCGTATCTGAGCAGGTGCTGTCTTGTTCTGTGCACTAGTTGGTTCATGAAACAGCTTTGTCCCACAGTTACCAGTTTTGGAGACGGGATCTCCCACTTTTGTGATGGAGCCTGGGGCCATGGGCTGGGGCCTGCAGCTCTGCCCTGAGGGCCATCTCCTGGCTACTGGACCCCAGGCTGCAGATAGGACCCTCTCTGTTGTGGTCAGTCTTTCTCCATCTACTTATTTCTGGTACTTTTTAATTGAGGCTGATCCTCTGAAGAGCAGGGATGAAGATAACATTTATGGCTGTCCTACTGGGTGGGAGAGTATTTGCCTGTATAACCTTGCTTATGAGTGGTACCTGCTGAATTGAGCTTGGGTTCGCAGCCCTGCCTCTTCCCAACCGTGTGGCCCTGGGCTGGCTACTTTTTTGATCAAAGTTTCCTCACCGGAAATAACACTGATAAGATTTTGATGAGAATGTGCACGCGCATGTGCGTGTGTGTGCAGAACTCTTCACGCTGGTCTCTCTCATTCTTTTCTTCTCATCACCATTCTCCAGAACGTCACCCCACAGGCGTGGATGCTTTTAATGACTGTCATCTGCTCTTCCTGAGTCCAGTCTCCCCTCCTCCCAGCCCATCCTACATTCTCTACCAGATGCATGTTTTATTTTTTTCTTAAAAAGTTTTAAATTGGAGGATAATTGCTGTACAATATTGCGGTGGTCCCTGCCATCCATCAACAAGAATCAGTCATTATATGTACACACACACACACACACACATATATATATATATATCCCCTCCCTCTTACTCTTCCCTTCCCCCACTCCATCCCTCTAGGATGTCACAGAGCGGGCTGGGGTCCCTGTACTGTACAGCAGCTTCCTACTAGTCACCTATTTTACGCACGATAGTGTATCTATGTCAACGCTACTTTCTCAATTTGTCCTACCCTGAATTAATCTTCTAAACCTAGGTCTTCCATTAGAACAATTCTTGGGCCCTGAGATTTTCAATGGCTCCTTTGCCTGAAAGGCAACTCAGTGTCATAGGAAGAGTAGTGGCTTCTTTGGCCAGATTGCCTTCGGTTTAAATCCTGGCGCTGCGGCTGCTGCTGCTGTGTGAGCTTAGGCAGGTTACCTAATCTTTCTGAGCCTCCATCTTTTCATCTGAAAATTTAGGCTTCCTAGATCCACCTTCCTAGAGCAGCTGATTAAATGATGTTGCAGTAGGTGCCTGGGATCTGGTGGGTACACAGAGGCCAAACTGGCAAATATACAAGTCAATTCTCTCAGAGGTGAAGGGCAGGGGTATTTCTGGGTCCGTGAAAAGTGGGAATAGAGAGGAGCTTGGGACCTGGGCCAGAGTATACGGAGGCAGCAGAATGATCAAGGTGGCGTGTAGTTAGGAAAGTGACAGGGTGGCTGAGGCACGCGTCGGCTCAAGAGCAGGGAGACTGTTATGGTTGCTACTGATAACATCAGTTGGGAAACCAAGTTTCAGCCTTGAAACTTTAGGTGCCAGGAACCTCCAGGCAGGGGAACTCAGGAGCACCCAGCCCCTTGCAGCTGTTGTTCTGTGCGGTTTTGCTGCTCTTCTTGCCCAGTGTAGCTTCTGGCTCTCTGGATGATTCTCTTCTGGTTATTGTAATTTATGAGGCTTGTCAGCTACAGATGGGGCTCCAGGACCAGCCCTGGGAGAAAGAATGTATAAGTTCTACGGGAAAGGGGTGACTACCAATCCCTCCCATTAAGAGCCTTCCATGCACATTCATTCCAGTTCCATGATCAGCCACAAGAGGGCACTAGACCACGATTTCTGCAGGGAGGGAGGCGCTATTCCCCGGGCCCTAATATGCTCACCAGGTGGCTCAGGGGTAAAGAATCGGCCTTGGATGGCAAAACCGACTCAATGGACGTGAGTCTGAGCAAACGCCCGGAGGTGGTGAAAGACAAGGAAGCCTGTTGTGCTGCAGTCTATGGGGTTGCAAAGAGGTGGACACGACTGAGCGACCNTATTCCCCGGGCCCTAATATGCTCACCAGGTGGCTCAGGGGTAAAGAATCGGCCTTGGATGGCAAAACCGACTCAATGGACGTGAGTCTGAGCAAACGCCCGGAGGTGGTGAAAGACAAGGAAGCCTGTTGTGCTGCAGTCTATGGGGTTGCAAAGAGGTGGACACGACTGAGCGACCAAACAACAGCAACAATGCAGGAGACGTGGAAGACACGGATTCATCTCAGGGTCAGAAGGTCCCCTGGAGGAGGAAAGGGCGCCCCGCTCCAGGATTCTTGCCTGGGAAATCCCATGGACAGAGGAGCCGGGTGGCCTACAGTCTGGAGTTGCAAAGAAGCAGACCCGACTGAGCGACGGAACAGCAACAAATGATTGTGCCTTTGAACGAAACTGCTCATGAACAAAACTGGGAGGTTCCCTCCCAGCACCTCTGCAGAGCATGGCAAGCCAACTTGATTTAACCTGAACCCCTGACACCGAGTCTGGTGTCTCAAGGGAGGCCAAAGTGCGTAGTGAATGGTCGTGAAATTTGGTGTCAAACTTGGGTTCCAATCCTTGTCCTCCTTTTTGCTTGGTTTTGTTTTTGAACTTTGAATAAGTTAATTTCTAAGGGTCTCATTTTCTTCACTTGCAAAGTCAGGTGTTGCTGAGAGGTGTTCCTGTGAGAATTAAATTACTTGATGTGTGCCAACTGTCTGGAACATGTTGGATACTCCATGGTGGACCATCTCTTTGTTTCTGGAAGAAGGGTGAAATTAGGGCACAGTGCAGAAGAAGTTTATGGGATCCTGTTCACCTGGGGCGGGGGAGAGCAATAGGAGGTTGGCTGGGTCGTTTTACTCCCCAAGGAGCCCTCTATGGTTCCAGTTCATTAGGGGCAGCAGTGACACCAAGTGGCCAGAATGGAGAACAGCAATGTCTTCTGACCTGGCGGGGTGGCAGTGGTGGGCATCATTGGGCAGATGAGACTGACTCTGCTTCAGCCATCAGAGGACCCATCAGTTGAATTTCTCTCCCTTTCTGATGCCAGCAGCTAGAGATGGTCCCCTGAGGACACGAATGTGATGATGGCCATGGGCCACGTTTGCTGCTGGGTTGATGGCATGAGGCTACGCCTGCGGACCATACCTGTGTACCAGCCTGACTTCATTGTGGCCAGCCAATTCCGGCATCCAACAGCCTGACTCTTCCTGGTGTTTTCCTTGGGTGCTGACTCTTCTTGAGATGCTTTCATCCTGGCTCTATCTGATTGGGCTCAGTGATGAGATGCAGGATCTCTGAGGCTCAGTGTGTTTATCTGGAAAGCAGGGTGGGGGCGGATGGTTGGTCTGGTTGATGGGGAGGGCTCGTCTAGCTTGGATTTGAGTGTCAGACATTATTTCATATCCTTTACTCAGTGTGTGTGCATCCGTGTGTGTGTGTACGTGCGCACATGGGCATGTGTGTGTCTAGGGTGTGGGATGACGTGGGAAGGATTTACTTTAGGCTTTCCTCGTGCAGAAACTCTGGCCCGGAGAAGGAAGGGGCTTCCCCCCATGGAGGCGTGGCTCTGAGGCTGGAATCGGGGTGCCGCTGGCTCCTCATCTTTTGTAGCTTCTTTATTATCCACCTGAGATCCAGGAGGGAGCCTTGGCAGACATGCCAGGCTCAGGAAGTTATTTAATATCAGCTCTGCTCCAGATTGTGTTTCTGACTCCTTGCCACCTCCTAAGTGGCAGTCATTTTAACAAATGTGGCGACAAGACACCAAGTGGGAAATAACATGAGGGATGGGGAGGGGGCAGGGGCGTGGGGGAGGGGCAGAATCCTAGTCCTGCGGCAGAAACCTTGTCTTCGAGGCCCTGGGAATGAGTGAGGGCTCTGGAAGCCCCTGGCAGTGAAGGAGAGGGCGTGGAAAGAGGTGCCTGGCTTTCTGGTGCGTGTGGCCTGTGGACGAAGTGTTCCCTGTTGCTTCCGGCGTCCTCTGGGGGAGTCTGGCTCCTGTCCCTGCGCGGGAGTTGAAGGGGGAGGCCTGTGCTCTGTCTTCTCAAAGGACTGACTCCCAAGTGCATAACAGACCGTCGACAGAGGCCTGGTGCTGGTGTGTGTTCCCCTCACCGTGGAGGTTGAGCTGTGTCTGGCCCCAGGCCGTGGGGGCCCAGGTGTCTAGCTGCCCACCTCCCCTGCCCAGGCCTGGCCAGCCTCTGACCTCTTGGAAAAGCATGGGCGGAGCCACTGGCTGGGCTGGCAGGCCCAGGAGAGAAGGGGCCAACCCTTTTTGTCCCAGCCCTGGACTCCAGCTGTGAGCCAGGCACGGTGCTCAGCCTTGGGGTGGGACCCTCAAACATAGAAGGCCGTGGCCCCTCTCTCTTGGAGTTTAGAGTCAAGTCAGGGTGGCAGCTCGGAGGGCTGTCTCAAGAGAAGCAGGGAAGACTTTTAGAAAACCTATTTAATGGAAAATTTGAAAGAAAAGCATAGAGATATGAGAATAGAGCTTCCCCAGGAGGAACGGGGACGGCTTTTTCTAAATGGAGATTTAAAAATTCTACATGTACCTGCTTTCGAGTCCGTCTGATGGGACACAGGGGCCCTGGCTGTGACCTTGACTCATCGTCCTGCTGTCTGTCCACAGAGGCCCCGTGGGATCGTAGGGGAGGCCGCAAACAGAAGTCAGGAGGGGAGAGCCGTGCTCTTCTCCTGTCACCTTCTGATCATAAGAGACAGAGGTCTGGGGGCCGGTGGTTCACCGGGAAGGTGACCCTGGGGCACTCTGGGGGAGGGAGTGAGCTGGAAGGGAGGAAGCCAAGAACATTGGGTTCCGGGAGGTGTCGCTGAGCCTCTCCCCAGGCACTCGCTCATTTCCTGATTTCTGCATTTATTCAGCATGTTTATTTGAGAGCCGCTGCTGGGCCGGCCCCTTTTGTGAGAGCTAGGAAAACGGCAGGCAGTGCTTGCTGGGCAGCTGGGTCTGTGTTCTCCTGTAGTTACAGGATGTGTAAGGTCAAGCCCCCTTTCCTTTCCACCTGGAGCTGACCTTCGGGCTCTGGGGACGGTGGGCTGGGCTGCTGAGTGTATGGCCAGGGCCCCGTGGGTCCCCAGGCCAAGTTCCTGGGAGAAGGTTTCATCAGAGGGTGACCAGGGGGTGGGAGTGGATCAGGTGATGGAGTGAGCGCCTGGGAGGGCAAGTGAAGACTGGTCCGGGATTGAGCCCAGCTTCCCTCTGGCAGCACCCGGCTGACCCTCTGCCCAGCCCATCGGGGGCCTGCCCTTGTTCTCAGCTCAGAGCCATGCCTGGGCCTGGGGAAGCTGCAGCAGAGGAGGAACAACTTATCCCCTCCTGCAGGCGTCAGGATCCCGATCACGTCCTGTCTCCATGGAAACGGCTGCTCCACCCTTTCCTTCTCCCTGTCCTACACCGGACTCTCATCGGGAGTATTCTGACCTTGGAACTCCACTCTGTTATCTTCCCAGGTGCCTGCCCTCACCTGCCCAGGTGGGTCACTCAACCAGCATCTTAGTCCCGCAGAGACTCCCTGGCACCCACGTGCCCTGGCTGGCATCAGGCTCCTGGACCTTTCCTCCCTGTGGATGCAGAGGGCTGTAGCCGGCACCTCACAGGGACTCCGGAGAGACTTGTCGAATGGGACGGGCTCATCCCTGCTAGAATCTCTTGCAGACCCACTGCAGATCCCAGCTTGTGGACTGTGCATACACCTGCCTGGGGCACAGGGCACCTGTTTCTCACGGCTCCCACACCTCTGTGGGCCCTGGCTTTGCCTTCAGCAGAGCAGCTGCTGGAGGAATCTTCTAGGGAAACTTGACTGATGTCGGGGAGGGTAGGCACTGTGTGCTGTTCTCAGGACAGTCTGTTTTTTTTTAAATTTAGTTTTAAATTTTAGTATAGTTGAATTACAGTGTTGTTTGATTTCTGCTATAGAGCAGAATGGCTCAGTTGCACACAGATATACATTCTTTTTATATATGGGACAGTCTAAATCTAATCCTGTTTCACTCTTAGCATAATCCAGTGATGTAGGTTAGCATTAGCATCCTCATCTTATGGGTGGGGAAACTGAGGCACAGAGAGGCTATCGCACTTGTCCTGGGTCACGAGATCAGGAAGTGGCTGAGCTGAGGTTTGAATCAGCAGGTCTTCTCTGAAGCCTCTGCTCACACCCCCCACCCCCCACCCACCCTGTGTCACAGACCCTCTCAGTTCCTGCCCACCCACCCCTGCCGGTCCTGTGGCTTTAGTCCTAGACCCAGCCCCCTGCCACCGCAGCACCCATCACCCCTGGCCAGTAGGGCACGGTGAGTTCTGCGGTGCTCTGTTTCTGACACTGGTGCCAGGAAGGAGGGTGGGCAGGACGGGCCCTGGGACCCAGTGGTGCTCAGCGTCCCTGAATTCCGTGGGAGCGAGTGTCTTGGCCACATCCTGAGAATGTCCTCTGAGTGACAGCACCCAGGTGCAGTCTGCGTGGTCTGTCCCGTCATGGCCTCGGACTCAGTGGGTGAGACTGGGCAAGGCACTGGCCGCCTCTGAGCCTCCGTTTTATTACATTTCATCCTGGGGGCTTGACCGGGTGACTTCTGATTCTTCTTCCGGCTTTGACCTCTCATACTTCTAACGTGGGGGTTGTGGACGGGGTGGAAGGTTAGGGAGTGCTGAGGATGCAGAAGGATGTCTCGGGGCTGGACTCTGTGGGGAGGAGGGGTGTGGGGTCAGACCCTGGGGGTCCTCACGCTTCTGTGTGCATCCTCTGGCTAAAGCCCCGGCTGCCGGACCACAGCCCAGAGTGTCTGATTCCGCCGTGAGGATTTGCGACGGGGCCGGAGGAGGCCATGTCAGTGCCCAGGTGAGGCAGATGCTGCTGGCCCAGGGACCACACTTCCAGAACGACTGTCACACTGGCAGCTTTCAAACAGTGCTCTCCACAGTGAGGTCGGAGCTGCTGTAGTATTCCGTGGAAGGGATTTATGATGTTTGCAAGCCTGCTCAGTCGCATCCGACTCTTTGCAATCCCATGGACTGTAGCCTGACGGGGTCCTCTTGTCCACGGGATTTCCCAGACAGGAATCCTAGAGTGAGGTGCCATTTCCTTCTCCGGGAGACCTTCCCAACCCAGGGATCAAACTTACATCTCCTGCGTTGGCAGGCAAGTTCTTTACCACTGCGCCACATGGGAAGCCCTTTATGAATTTTGCCAGGCTACAGTGTTTGAATATCTTATAGCTGAGGAACACTACCTGCCCTAAGCACGCTCTGAGGGTGCTCCCTGGGTGCTGGGTTCTCTTTCCATTCCCCTTTCGTCTCCTCCCTGCACTCCCCCCAAACGATGCTTGGTTCCGTGCTGACCTTGGCCCCCACTCGCCTTTTCCCAGCGGGGCTGGGCTTGACCGAACATGCTCCGACCTATTGTAGCTGATATGCAATCGAGAAATGAAAGGACGGCTGTGTTTTGGAATGCCTTCCAGGCTCAAAGTTGACTTCAAAAGACTGGATGGCAGGGAAGTAATTCGGTGACTGCAGCTCAGGAACCCCAGTTGGGCCCTAATTGTTCCCGGGGTGAAGTTGAGCCTTCGGCGTTCGTGTTCAGGATCTCGTGGCTTCAGGATCTCTCTGTCTTATCTCCCATTCTCCCCCCATGAGAACCGTCTGCCCCAGCCAGACTCATCAACTGGGCAGCCCTGAACGCCCCCGGCCACTTCCCACTCTGTCTTCTGCTTAGGCCACTGCCCTTGCTCGGAAGCCCTCTGGCCTTCATTGTGTCCCCCCCCGAGTGCTGCCTGTCACTGGTCTCATCCTCGAGATGGTCTTCGTTGTCCAGACTTGTGTTTACTGATTGCTCTCTCTTTTCAGCCTCTGAGGCACACAGTAGGTCGAGGCGGCTGGTTTTGAGCCCTTGCTCTGGGCCAGGCAATGTATGCAGCGCCTCATCTAATCCACACCATCCTATGAATGGTTTGCCACTGCAGGAGACACAAGAGACGCAGGTTCCATCCCTGAGTCCAGAAGATCCCCTGGAGGAGGGCATGGCAACCCACTCCAGTATTCTTGCCTGGAGAATCCCATGGACAGAAGAGCCTGGTGGGCTACAGTCCACGGGAGTCACAAAGAGTCAGACATGGCTGAACGACTAACACACACATCATGTGAGCGGAGAACTGCTCTGATTTCACAAATGAGGAGACTGAGGCTGAAAGATGCAAGAGCTTGTGTAAGACCATAGCTGTTCATGGTGGAGTTAGGACTCAAACCCAGGCTGACTTCAGAGGCCATGGTTCCATGTTCATTGCAAACCAACTGGGAACCAGCTCACCACGTCTTTAGGAGGGAAAGGATGAGGGGCCCTGTGCACATTAGGCTAGAATCTTGCATAGCGTTTGCATTGAAAACCTTGTTCTCTGTATAGTAACCTGGCTACACTTAAAAAAAAGTTGCAGAATGACATACCATATATGTAAAATATTCAATATTCCATGATAAACCATAATGGAAGAGAAGAAAATAAATGTATACACGTATAACTGAATCTCTTTGCTGTATAGCAGTAATTAACACAATGTTGTAAGTCAACTACACTTCAATTTAAAGACACCACAGTGACCGATATAATGTATTGTTCATACACAAAGATATATAGTAAAAAGATAAGACCATGGGCTGAATACAGAGTGATTTCATGAGAGGCTGTCTCCAGGAAGAGAAGGGGAAATGAAGGGGAAACACAGGACTCGTAACTTCATCTGTGATGTGTTCCTTCTATTTTGCAGACCTTCGCATCTGACAAAATGGTAATATGTGTTAATTCCAGGTAATGAATAAATAAGGTGTTTAATGTATAATCCTTTGTTTTTTCTCTATTAAGATGACACTTGAAAGGCTTCAAGCAATAAAAAGATGACCACACCCACCAGATTTGTAGTTTAAAACAGAACCAACCTTAAGCCTCTCTTCTTGATAGCCTTTTGTGTCTTCCCGTGGTCTTTTCTGTGTTTGTGCTCTAAGTCCTTTCACTTTATGACTTCAGTCATAATGCGTTAGAGCCTGATGACCCCATTTTAACTTAATTATCTCTTTAAAGACCTTACCTCCATAGAGAGTCACATTTGGAAGTACTGGGGCTTAAGAGGTGAGCTTATGAATTTTGGGGGGATACATGTCAGCTTAGAACAACCATGTGTGTGTGTTAGTTGCTGAGTCGTGTCCAATTCTTTGTGACCCCCATGGACAGTAGCCTGCCAGGCTCCTCTGTCCATGGGATTCTCCAGGCAAGAATGCTAGAGCGGGTTGCCGTTCCCTTCTCCAGGGATTTTTGCAACCCAGGGAATAAAACCAGGGTCTCCTGCATTGTAGGCAAATTCTTTATCATCTAAGCCGCCAGGGAGGCCCTAAAACACCCATAAGACAGACAATTTGCATGTCTGCTGAAATGAAAATAGAGTCTTAGACTTTTGAGTGCAGAGAAGCTGGATTTTCCTCATTTTTTGGTGTCTCTGGCTGCTGATGCTTTCAACATACCTGCTTGTTTGGCCCTTGTGAGCCAAGGAGCCCTGGGGGGGAGGTTGTGCCCTCACAGGAGAAACAAAGGGGCAAAGGGAGCCAATGCAGAGTGTGAAAAGGGCCCCCGAGGACAACTCTCTGGTGGTCTGATGTTTAGCAGGTTGCAGATGGAAATCGGAAAACAGCCCATATCAAATGCACTGTGCACCGTCTCTCTTATGAATTAGCTAATTTAATTATTTCAGCAATTACTGGTGAGTACCTGATTTGTGTCACCACCAAGTTAGACACCTGCTCCCCCCACCAAAAGTCTCAGTGGGCTGGGACCGCAGCGTATCTGGTTAGCAGAAAGGAAGAGCTTCCTCGAAGTAGGGCTATAAAATTGCTCTCCTTTGTTTGCTGTTATTGCTGTTCAGTTGTTGTGTCTGACCCCCTCTGACCTCATGGACTACCGCATGGGCTGTCTCCCGGAGTTTGCTCAAACTCATGTCCGTTGAGTCCATGATCCTATCTTTTCTTGGGGCGTGCAAGTATGTAGGATTCTCTGATATCTACCATTTCATCATGAAAATTTTTACAGTGGACAGCCATATGCCCACCCTCTGGAGTCTGCAGTTAGTATTTCACTTATTTGCTCTGTGAAAAGGTCTCTCCTTCCCTTAGTCCTTCTGGCCACTCATTTCCACCCTATTTTTCTGATGCACCTCAGAAGAAGTTGTAGATGTTAGTACATTGTACTCTCCCTGAACACTTTCGCATGTGTATCATTACACTGGGTTTCAGTACTTGTTTTCACTGCAGGTAGTATTCTAGTCAATGGAATGTGTGAACTGCGAGTGTTTATTCTGTGTTTTGACAAATGTATACACCTGTGGACCCCAAACCAGGGATCCAGGTGATTACCCTTCATCCAGAAAGCTCCCCCCATACCTCTCCCTAGTCTCTGCCCCATCTCGCTAGAGGTGGCCACAGCTTTGGTATTTTCCCACCATAAATTGCTTTTATCTGAGTTACATCTTCACATAAATGGAAACGCACAGCATGTATTTAGCAACATGTTTTTGAGGTTCATTCATGCTGTAGACAACAGCAGGCTGTTCTTGTCTATTGCTGAGTAGTATTCCATGCAATACCCGAGTTTGTTTAGTCTCCGAGTTGTTGGAACCCTGACTGTTCCCAGTTTTGGACTATCATGGGTAAATCCGCTCTGAACATTCAAGCACAAGGCTTTTTGTGAACAAACACTTTCATCTCTCTTGGGTCTGTCCCCAGGAGTAGAATTTCTGGATTGGATGATATTTAACTTTCTAAGACACTGCCAGATCTTTTGCCAGAGTCATTGCACCCGTCTACACAATGGGGCTGCTTTTGGTGAATCTGGGTTAGGATAGACACACGTACATCACTCATCACTCATCGAAACAGGTGCTGCTGTAGCTTTGTCTTGCAGATGAGGAAGTTGCGGGCATGGGGTGGCAAGGTCACCCCGCTGGTAGGGGGCAGGGCTGGGAGCCTGTCTGACTCAGAGCCCGTGGGGTTTCTAGGTGACATGCTGCTGCTCCTGGGAACAGGGCTGAAGCAGGCAGAAAAAGCAGGGTGCTCTCCTCGGGAGCACCTTCTGGTGTCCACAGCCCAAGGATGGTCCTGGTTCTCCCAGAGCGCCCGTGTTCTCTCTGACACCGTGGAAGCCAGGGCCGGGCAGGGGTGTGGTGCTCTCTGGCCTGGGGTTGGCTTCTTTCCTTCGTGTTTCCCATCACCCTAGTTGTTTGCCCAACTCAGTTCCCTGGGCTGGGTCCTGTGTGCCGTGGACAGAGGAGGGCCAGACAGCAGCCCTGGTTCTGCATTTCCCCCCTGACGTGATGTAACCAGGGGACTTTCCTTGGTGGTCCAGTGGGTAAAACCGCGCTTCCACTATGGGGAACATGGGTTCAATCCCTGGTCAGGGAACTAGGATCCTGCATGCCACGGAGCCAAAAAAAAAAACCAAAGTCATTCTAAAATAATGTAACCGAGAGCCCTGCTTGCTGAGCGCTCAGACCTTGGGTGTGGGGGCCCCAGCCCACCTCTCAGTCCGAGGTGGGTGCCGAGCGCAGGGCTGTCGCATCGGCCGGATTGGTCCTGCCTCTCAGAGCCTGAAGATTAGTGGCGCGGCCATGGGTAGGGACACAAACAAGCTTCATTCCTTCATGTTGGTGGTGCCATGATGCACAAGACAGACAGAGTGTCTGGCCTGGAAATTCAACGGGCAGGGGCCATCAGCGTTGATATAAATCGCTCAGATACTGTCCGAGAGCCGTAGGTTCTAGAAAGGAACTGAGCAGAGTGATGAGGTGAGAGAGGAGAGGAGATGAGAAGCTTGACTGGGAGATGGGAAGTGGGCGCTGCTCCTGGTTTGGGGTGGGGGCGGCTCCAGCAGGAAGCAGCAGTCTAGCTCTCACCTGGAGAGTGAGCAAGAAGCAGAGCTTCGGGAATATCCCCGAGGGTGGAGTTTGCTGGCAAGCTCGGCACTTTTGGTTGGGAAAGGACTAGATGTTGTTGGGATGGGAAAGAGGCTGGAGGAAGGTAGGGCAGGTGGGATGGAGTGAGCAAGGGAGGGGGGTGAGGCAGGTGAGGTTGGAGGGGTTGCAGGCCATGGGAAGGGGTTTCAGCTTTAATCTGAGTGCAGTGAGAGGCTCTGGAAGCCTTTTCCTTTTAAACAGGAGTTGATTCAATTTACATCTTAAATGGGCGCAATAAATGTGTTGGAGAAAGTTCACCAGCTTGTGAGTTCAGATAGCTGGGGCTTGTGGAGAAGGTCCCCAGAGGAAGGGACCACTGAATTGAAACCTGAAGGGTGAATTAGACCCGTGGGGGGCGGGGGGACACGTGCGATGGATGCTACTCCAGGGTGAGAGAACGGTGTGAGGGAGGCCCTGAAAGCATGGAAACCTTTGAAGAGCTTGAGGATCTTCATTCTGGCTGGAGACGGAGGGAGGGGCCAGGCCAGGCAGGGATGATGGAGGTAGGCTTGTTCTTGGGACAGTTGTGAGCTTGTTGAGAACTGGGGTTTGGTCTATTTTTTTAAGTTTTTTTTTTTTTTTTATGTGGACCATTTAAAAACTCTTGATTGAATTTATATCAACATTGCTTCTGTATTATGGTTTTTTTTTTTTTTTTTTTTTTTTGGCTAAGAGGCATTTGGGACCAGGGATTGAACCTGCGCTCCCTGCCTGGGAAGGTGACGTCTTAATCACTGGACCACCAGGGAAGTCCTGGGGTTCCGTCTTGATTATTACTTTCTTCCCAGTGCTCAGCAGCTGCTTGGCTAAATCAGTGCTGGGGCCACACGTAAATGAATGAATCAATGAATTAATGAATTCGGGGAGTTTACGCAGGGGACCTAGAGGTGGTGGGACTTTTTCAAGGTCAGGGGAGCCGACTGGGAGCGTTGGGTCGTGAGGGGGGCAGATGTGGCTGCATGGGAGGTGGAGACCGTCACCCCGTTGACTCTGGGTCCGGGCTGCTTGACCTGACTGCCTTGGAAGGGGTGGTAGGCCTGAACCTCATCTGCCCTCAGCAGGCTCCCGCCCACCTGGCAGGCCCTGAGGCCCATGGGGGAAGGAGCTCCAAGTCAGGAATGCTACTTGCGAACATCTATTTGTTTATTCAGAGATTTAATTAACATGTTTAAATATTAAAGAGTAAACAACGTGTGTCTAGTGGGATTCTGCGTTTACCAACAGGAGTGCTGACTTATTTAATTATTTGTGCTTTCTCGGCCCTCAGGGTCTTGTTTCTGGCTTCCTTCAAGGGAGGCACTATTCTCCCAGGAGTGGGCGGGGAGTGGGGTTGGAGGTGATGGTGGGAAGTTAGGGGGAGGAAGGGAGGAGGGAGGAGGGGAGTCTTCTGGGGAGGTGCAGCTGTCCAGGCCCAGAGGAACCGAGATGATGGGTGGCTGGCCTGTGCAGAGGATGGAGGGAGTTGTGAGTTTCAAGACAGTGAACTGGGGACTCTCTACAGCTGGGGGATTGGAGGGTCTTGGGGCCTCCTCTGTTTTCCTGTGCTGACGTTTGTGGGGGGCAGCTTATCACCACGATGCCTAAAGGACCTGAGGCCAAGATCAGAGCGGCCCTTAGTTCGTTCCATTCACCCAGAGAAGGACCTGGGTGGATGAAGAGGCCCCAGCCGCCACCCCAGGGGGAACTCTGAGACCAGAGGTGTTTTACAAGTGATCTGCATTATAAAATCTCTGCAAATGAAGTCCTGGGTGCTGAGAGATTACACTGGGGGTTATTTATTGGCAATGTGCACTATGGTTTTAATTTTTTCTTTTTGCTTATTCAGGCTTTAGCTCCAGAGGAAAATAGCCTGGGGTGGCTCCGAAATAGATTCTCTCTGCCCCATTAACTTATTCAGTGAGTTTAATGGTCCTTTTTCCCCTCAGCCTTGAAGCCATCATTAAAAGGCAGAGATTTATAAAAGCAAAGACACTGAGCTTTAGTCAAACTTTTGCTCTGAGGTGGGAGAAGGGCAGGGGTGGGGGCAGCTGGGGTCCCCTGGGCCCCTCTGCTGTGGGTACTGTCCATGAGTGCGGAGTGAATCCTAACTCTCAGACAGAAGCTCGAGGCTGGCTGGCTGGTTTCTGAGGGTTGGGGGAAGTGGCACCGCCTAATTAGGGGTGAGTGTCCTCCTCCAGGCTTTCCCCAGCTCTCACTGGGCTGGGGTGTCTTGGAGTGCTTCTGCAGAGTCGTTGAAGGGCCAGGGTTGAGCTTCCACAGTACTTAGGGGTCTCCCGCTCCGCTCACCGTCTGCTCTGGTCCATACAACAGAAAATCAGGTCACTGCATGCAGGGAGCAACGTGTCAGAAGGCAGTCCCCCGAAAGCCAAGTGACAGAGAGCCGGTTGCCCAAATGATCGAGGAGCAAATGGCCAACTTGCCTGTAGGCCACTCATGGAAAGCCTGGCTGGGGCTCCAGTTTGCCAAATTTACCAACACTTGGATTTAAGGAATAGAGTTATGGACCCAAGTCAAGCCAGGGCTGTCCAACTCATTTCAGTCCAATTGGATCCACTTCACTTGCTCCATTATTTGAGCATCTGTGGTGTGCAGAGCTGGATATTGCAGAAACTGCAAAAGAGAGCTTAACTATTGTCGGGGGAGGTCAGACTAGATAGATCCTCAGTTCCTCCAAGGAAGGTGCCTGAGAGGAGCAGGGTCACCACAGAACGGGAGGTGGTGGGGGCAGAGTAGGGTCAGGAGGACTTGAATGAAGCAGACTTCTCAGGTGGCACTAGCGGTAAAGAATCTGCCTGCCAAGGCAGGAGATGCAGGTTCGTTCCCTGGGTTGGGAACATCCCCTGGAGGAGGGCATGGCAACCCACTCCAGTGTTCCTTCCTGGAGAATCCCCATGGCCAGAGGAGCCTGCCAGGCTACAGTCCAGGGAGTTGCAAAGAGTCAGACACCACTGAAGTGACTTAGCATGCTTGAGTGGGTTAAGCAGCTGATATGGGGGTGTCCCTTGGTGCACAGGTCAGATCTGGGTTGGGAAGGAGGAGTGGGGGCACATTTTGGGCTGAAGTTACAGTGAAAGTGCCCGGTGCTTTAGAGGAAATGCAGGGTTCCCATTATGGAGTACGGAGGGGTGTGAGAGATGCAGACAGACGCGCCTGAGACCACTCTGAATGCAGGGCTTTGAATGCTCAACTGAGGCATTTGGACTGGATTGGATGAGTGATTGGAGTCGTTGAAGGTTTCACAGGACAATCTTTAGATATAGTTCAAATGACTTCACAAAACAAAATGTATGTTTGTTAGTGGAAAATTAGAAATAGCCAATAGTAGACAAAGAAATCACTCATAGTCCCAGCAACCTGGAAAGAAAACCATGCTTTGGGAGGGTTTCCTTCAAGTCTTATGTTAGGATTGAGTCTAGAGCCTGCTTCAGGCAGAAAGTAACCCCTGAAACACTTTGTGCTCACATGGGAGCTGAGGCCAGCCAGGGGTACAGCAGTGGAGTCCTAGCTTAGTCTGATAGAGGTTCTCATCAAGTGAAATGGGGACTGAAGCACCAGTGGCTTAAAATAGTTTTTATTTTCCTTTCTCACTCTTCCTGGATACATAAGCTAAATGGCATAAATTCAGTGTGTGGACTGATGCTGAAGCTCCAATATCTTGGCCACCTGATGCAAAGAGCTGGCTCATTGGAGAAGACCCCGATGCTGGGAAGGACTGGAAGCATGAGAAGAAGGAAAGACAGAGGATAAGATGGTTGGATGGCATCAGCGACTCAATGGACATGAGTTTGAGCAAACTCCAGGAGATGGTGAAGGACAGGGAAGCCTGGCGTGCTGCAGTCCCTGGGGTCGCAAAGAGTCAGACATGACTGAGCGAGTGAACGACGGTATATGGAAGAAAGCACACCATTGTGTGTGTATGTGTGCACGTGTGTGTGTATGTGTGCACGTGTGTGTGTATGTGTGCACGTGTGTGTGTATTTGCGTGTATGTGAGCAGGTCATTTTGATTTGTGTTTTAAGAAGAAGAATCGAAATGACAGGTATACCATGGGTTGAGGAAGAGGAGAGGTGAGTGGTAGAGAAAGAAGGCAGGGGTGAGTGCGGTAACTCAGGGATGATGCAAAGAGGGTGGAGAGGGAAGGGATTTCAGACAAGGACCTCACTGGTGGTCCAGTGCTTAAGACCCCTCACTTCCAGTGCAGGGATGCCGTGGGGCTCAAGTTTGACCCCTGGGTGGGAAACTAAGATCCCATGTGCTACATGGTGTGGCCAAAAAAGGAAAATGCATATGGAATTTCAACTTTTCAGAGAACTCTGATCACACTTGCTGAGTGAGTGATGGAGACGTGAAGGGATACTGAGGTGTTTAGAACTTGACTGAGGGGAGGACATTGCTTCCTGGAGCAGGTTTAGTTGAGAAGCTGAGATGGTGACGTCTTCTGGGGACACCTGAGTCCCTGGGACTTGGGAGAGGTGCTGAGGGTACAGGTTAGGAACCCGAGCAGGCCTGGGTGTCCCTGATCGGGGCCCTTCTCTGTGAAGTCTCACCAACTGACGAAGCAGCTGGGGTACTTGTTAAAAAGGGGCTGTGTCCACCACCAGGCTTCTCAACGGCCATCCAACCAACTGGCATGTCTTTAGGAGAGGGTCTTTTGCCTGGGAGAGTTTTGTTAGAAACAGTAGCTCCAGAAACAGCTCACCTTTCTGTATTTACGAGGCCCTTTGGGCTTCCCTGCTCCTCTCTCCCTTCTGTCCCTCGCCTCACCACTTCTGTAGGTAGCATCCTGCCTCTTATCTCAAATAAGGACAGCAAGGTAACAGGGGGAGTCATGATGCTAGCATTTGGGTGGAATAACAAGGAACCTGGTTGCTAGATGGATGTTAGTAATCGTGGAAAAATTCAAATGATAATCACTAACTTACACTCAAACGCCTATGACGAAGGCTGGCCAGAGCTTACCGTCCCGTTTCCCAGAGAAGGCAAATGATTTATCGCAGACCTTCTGTCTGTTAAGAGGGGAAAGAATCCTTTCCACAACTTCCAGTTTTCCCACGATCATGTTCTCTGACTCCAGAGTGAGAACACGTGGGCACACTCATGAGAACAGCAGGACCCCATATGTGAACTTGGGAAATCTGGAATCCTCTCATCCTCCTCTGAGCTGAAAAGTTCTTATAAATAATGATGCTGATGATGGTAATGATGACAGTTGTTAATAAGAGCATCACCCAAACTTGGGCGCTTACTATATGCCAGGCTCTTTGCTGAGTGCTTTTCATTCCATGGCTTTGATTCTTAGATGACTGAATGTAGGCATTATTGGTCCCATTTTCTAGATGAGCAAACTGAGGTGACAGTGAGAACTTAGTTTGTATATGCCCATGATCACCCAGTTTAGCAAGCAACGAAGTGGATTGGAGCTCAGGCAGCCTGACTCCTGAGCCCATGCTCCCACGCCCTCTGTTCTAGATGACAGCCTCAGGTCTTTGGACTTCCCGTCCAGCCCGTACCCAGGGTTGCTGGGACTACCCATCCCGTCCCAGCAGTTGCCTTATAACTCGGTTAGCTTTTCCAAGCGGGAACAGATGTTCCTCGTGGCAGTTCAATGAGAAATTCTGCTCCATGCTCCCTGGGCTACATTGATCCATTCACCTCAAATAAAATAAACCGTGTGGGGAATGAGATAAAATATTTGTCCCATTGATTGCTTCATTTCGTGTGGTTGGGACGTGGGAGGGAGCAAGTGGCTGTGAGCAGGTAAGGGGAGGCTGTGCCGGCCTGTGTGCAGAGAGCAGCTGGGACAGGGCCTCGGGCTGCTGAGTCCCCTGGGCATTGCCTGGTGCACCCAGATTGACTCTTGACAAGGGACTGTTGATAGCCCTGGTTAGACACCACAGTAGCCACCGATCTGGGCACCTTCTTTTGCATGGGGGGGGGGCGAGCGGATGAGGATGAGGGGGAAAGCTTGAGGAAGATACAGCCCTTCTCCATATCTCTAAGGGGTCCTAAAGAAGAAAAGGGCTTCCCAGGTGGCTCAGTGGGTAAAGAATCCACCTGCAATGCAGGAGATGCAGGCAGTCATGAATTCAGTCCTCGGGTTGGGAAGATTCGCTGGAAGAGGGCATGGCAACACACTCCAGTATTCTTGTCTGGAGATTTCCATGGACAGAGGAGCCTGGCGGACTACAGTCCATAGCGTCGCAAAGAGTCAGACATGACCGAAGCAACTGAGTACAAAGAAGAGGATTTGGTTAAGTGCACGGTCTTTTTGCTCATTGAGTCACTCAGCAAACATTGGAATACCGCACGGCAGGAAGCAGGTCAGAAAGAGGCTGGGTTTACGAGTCAGGCAGATTTGACCTGATTCACCTACTCAGGCTCTGAGATGCTGGGCAAGTCACATAACGTGCTTGAGCTTCAATTCCTCTGTGAAAAATAAGCAGCCATGCTGCAGGGTCACTGTTAAGTTCAGCAAGATCACTCTTGTGATACTTGGCAAGAATACTGGAATGGGTTGCCATTCCCTCCTCCAGTGAACCCTGTTTTGTCAGAACTCTTCGCTATGACCTGTCTGTCTTAGGTGGCCTGACATGGCATGGCTCATAGCTTCACTGAGTTACACGAGCGTCTTCACCGTGACAAGGCTGTGATCCATGAAGGGGATCTAATAGCAACAGCTGTGGGACACAGTGGAGGACAGGGGAGCCTGGTGTGCTGCAGTCCAGGGGGTCGCAAAGAGTCAGACATGACTTAGCAGCTGGAGAACAGCAACTGAAAACTGGCTTGGGTGCTTTAAACGCACAGAGGTGGTGTCGGTCCACTGGGAGGGAGAGTGAAGCCTCTGGTTTCTCATGCTGGCTTTGGGTTTGGCTTGGAAAATCCACAGGCGTACATCTGGCTGGTGGTTGGAGTTTCAGGGCTGGCCTTGGGCTTAACTGGAGGTTTGCAAATTCTGTGCCCAAAGGTGAGAGCTGAAGCCAAGGGTGTGAGTGAGCAGTGAGAAGGGACAAGGGCCAGGGAGAGAAACTGAGCTGTCTCCATTTGGAGGTGGGAGTAAGGAGAGGGGCCAGACAGGGCGCGGGCTCACAGGGAGAGTGCATGTTGTGATTGCCAGGGGGGTGCGGCCTTTTGGACCAAAGAGCAAAGTGCTCAGCCAAGGCCATGGCCAAGTGAGGGTGGATTGAAGGGGAAGGAGAAGGGCATGTGAAGCAGTGATGCAGACCCTTCCTCCAAGGGCTTTGGTTACCCTGATGGCCTGCCATGCCCATGGAAGGCAAGGGAGGGATGGAGCCCTGGGAGGCTGATGTAAGGGCTGGAACAACAAGGCCCAGATGTGGCCATGAGGTAGGTTGGAAAGAAACACTTCTTTTTCTCAAAGGCCTGAATGTGCTTGTGGCCAGAATGGAAGGGCCAGTGGAAAGAAAAGGCTGATGCAGCAAGAGACACTGACAGGGAGGAGAAAGGGCTCATGGAGTTGGAAGTTAATGAGGGACACAGGTGGAAGCTGTGGTTCCTAGCAGGCTGGACACTGGTTTGTGCAGCTAAATCTGCCAGATATCATACAATGCTGGATCTTGAATGAATAAAAGAAAAGGGACCCTCTTTCTCTGTGAAAGGAAGGAAAGTGGAAAAGGTGACTGTCCAGATGCCCTAGTGAAGCAGAGAAAAGATGAAAAAGCTCACATCAGGTGTCCTAGATCTTCTCAGTGAGTTATATAACTTCTCCAAGCCTCAGTTTCCTTATCTGTAAAATGGGGATAGTATTCCTAGCACGTTCTCAGTGAGTTATTGGGAGGATTAGGGTAGATAATTTCTGTAGAATGCTTGACACATGCTGAGTGCTCTTTAAAAGTTCTGTATTATTACTGTGATTAATTTTGTTGGTAGTGGAATGGGAAATAAGATCCTTCATTGATGTGGAATGGGGAATAAGATCCTTCATTTGATGTGAGTGTGAGCCCAAGGGCAGGGATGGGGATTCAGTGGCGATTTGCATCAGTCACAGGGGGTACGCAGCCCAGAGGTGGCTCAGTGCTTCCCTGGGTACCAAGGGTGGGCCTGAGAGCAGGGAAGAAGGGCTTCTGAAGCTGAGCATCCCAGGTCCTAAGATCTCCCGTGGTCATAAGGGCCCTGGGCAGCTGACGTCCTCTGGAAACCTCTGTCCATCCACTTTGGGCCATGTCTAGAACAATCTGTGCCTGGAACTGCAGGGGCCAGATAGTTCTCTGGGAGGTTGTTTTTGTTCAGTCACAAAGTTGTGTCTGACTTTTTTGTGACCTCATAGACAGTAGCCTGCCAGGCCCCTCTGCCCATGGGATTTCCCAAGCATGAACACTGGAGTGAGTTGCCATTTCCTTCTCCAGGGGATCTTCCCAACCCAGGTATCCTGCATTGGCAGACAGATTCTTTACTGCTGAGCCACCAGGGAAGCCCCTCTCTGGACTGAGAATATAGTAAAACGTGTGATCCACACACTGTACCCTGATCCCCAGCCTTCCTGGGCCCCTTGAGACTTATCCCATCCACTCACGCCTGGCACTTTCCTTGATCTACCCTCAGCGACCCTTGATGATGTGCTCAGGGGCCGGAGCCCAGGGGTACAGAGGGACGGGCATGGGAGGGGCACTGTGCTTTCCTGGGGCAGCTGGCCTGTGCTGCTTGAGTCTTAGACCTCTCTGCCTCAGAGCTGGGGACCTAGAGATGGTCTAGTTCTCTTCTCTCAATCCACAGATGAGGAAACTGAGGCCCAGAGAAGGGAAGTCTTACCTGGAGGCACAGTGTGGACAAGACACTGTGAGAAGTCACACCCACAGCTTTGACTCCATGTCTAGTCCTCTCTGGACTTTTGGGCTGTTTCCTGGAATGCCCTTGGCTTGTCATATCTGCCCTTTGCACAGGTCATCTGTCTAGGGTAGAGGGGCTCAAGTCTGGGGCAGAAGCAGTGGTGGGCTGTGTATATCAGAGCAGCCAACCACAGCTGACCTCAGTCTATAAGGCCCTCAGGACACATTTGGGTCTTGTTGCTCCAGCACTTACCTCAGTCTCCCAGGGCTCCATCCCTCCCTTGCCTTCCATCGGTGTGCCAGGCCATCAGGGGTCCTTGCATTTGAGGATCCGATCTGTGGGGATCTGGCTGGTAACATCAGCATTGTCAAGAGAGTGGAAGTGGACTGCGCCCAGCTGGTTCTGATTGCTGGGATCCTGCTTTATGAATTGAGATTGTGGAGTGACTTACAGCAGAGATGTCGAGAGAAAGAGAGAGAGAGGCCTTCCCACGCTCTGCAGCCCTGCCCCAGCTCCTCCTGCCTCTTTCCCTGACCTCCATTCGCTTCACACTTCATTCATCTGCAGCTCGCTTTGGGGGGGCCTTCTCTGAATAGCATCCAGGGGTTCCTCCTACAGAGACTAGAGCATTCTTGGGGTTTGCAGAGAGGAGGCGGGGGGAGTGGCCTCTGCAGCTCTCACTGGTTTGTCTCTTTCAGATCAGGCAGAGGGTGCAGCCCCTGGTCTCCCCAGCCAAGTGGAGAACCCACAGTGGTATGAACCCTGTATGTGAGCTTTTCTGTGCAGAAATGTCTTCTCTTACTCAAGCGAAAAGTGAAAGTTGCTCAGTCATGTCCAACTCTTTGCAACCCTGTGGACTGTAGCCCTTGAGGCTCCTCTGTCCATGGAATTCTCCAGGCAAGAATACTGGAGTGGGTAGCCATTCCCTTCTCCAGGGGAATCTCCCCAACCCAGGGATCGAACCTTGGATCTCCTGCTTTGTAGGCCAATTCTTTACCATCTGACTCTGTGATCGGAGGGGCAGTGATCCATTGGGGTTTCTCAGCGGGTCCTCCTCTGTTTCATCTTGAGGTTCCTTCCCTCTAATTCTGGGGCATCATTCGCTGGCCCAGGAGCATGGCCCCCTACACAGCCCCTGTGAGAAACCCCATCTTTCTTGAGTCCTCTTGGCAGTACTGGCTGACATTTAAAAGAAAAAAAAAAAAGATTAAATACTCAGGGAGAAGAAAGTGGGATAATTATAGGGGGAAAAAAGCAAACATTATCAAAATAGTCATCATTTCAAAGAAACGGGCTGCCGTTGTGCACTTGCTGAGCCCTGCTCCCCGGGGGTCGATGTCTTTGTGTAGAGCGTGCCCCCAATCCCCAGAGGCTCCCTCCTGGAGTGTGGGGGCTCGTACACACCTCTGCCCGCCTCTGTGGTGCAGGGTGCCTTTTGTAGCAGCCTCCCTGTCGAGGCAGGGACTCCTCAAGGTCAGGGGCAGGTGGGTCTGAGCAGCACGTGGCTTTTCAGCATCACAGCTCTTCTTTGTGGTGGGCGACTGGGGCCTGCATTCCTGTTAAAGAAGGGGCATCAGTTACCACATAGCTAACAAGAATCACGGTGACTGTCGTGAGAGCTGCTATTTTGTTGTTGTTCAGTCGCTACGTCATGTCCAACTCTTGGTGACCCCATGGACTGCAGCACACCAGGCTTCCTTGTCCTTCACCATCTCCTGGAGTTTGCTCAATTTCATGTCCATTGAGTTGGTAATGCCATCCAACCAATCTCATCCTCTCTCGCCCTCTTCTCCTCCTGTCTTCAGTCTTTCCCAGCATCAGGGTCTTCTCCAATGAGTCGGCTCTTTGCATCAGGTGACCAAAGAATTGGAGCTTCGGCATCAGTCCTTCCAATGAATATTCAGGTTTGCTATCCTTCAGAATTGACTGGTTTGATCTCCTTGCTGTCCAAGGGACTCTCTAGAGTCTAGTACTGGCTGCTGTTTATTGAAGTCTTAATATGATCCAGGCCCTGCTACCTATTTATGGAGAGGATCTCAGGAATTATTACCATGTTGCTCTGAAGTGGGAATTCATAGTCATTAGCCCCATTTGACAGATGAGGAAGCTGAGGCTCAGGGAGGTTTACTGGTAACAGGCCTGAAGTCAGTCAGCTGGGAGATAGGGGAGAGAGTCCCTGGACCTGGCTTGTCCAGGCCCCAAAGTGCAGCCCGTGGGGTCTTGTGTGTGGTTCCAGCAGGCAGGGGTTTGAAGATTCCTGACTACTTGCTATGGGGGCCTTAGACTCTGACCCCCTAGCCTGCCCTGATACCCTTCCCCAGTTCTAAGTCCTGAGCTGTGGTGCCTGGCACAGGATCGCCCCCTGCTTTGCAGGTAGAGCCCTAATCTGAACTTGAGGCCTCCTTCCTCTGAAGGCCAGATGCTCACAGAGGGCCCTGATGCTAACACTGTGCCGTCTATAGGGCAGGGGTCCTGGCTGCTGTGTTACAGTCTCTGCACCTGTGCGGAAAGGCAGAGTCTGAGATCTGAGCTCGGCGGGCATGATGGGTCCTCCTCGCTATGGGGATTTGGGGGTGTGTCTTCTTAACTCTGCAGGTCTCGGAGTCCACAGAATGAATGCCCCTGACTGCTCCACCCTGTCTCCAGCTCTGTCTCCCCTACTTCATGTCCCTCGACTCCTCTATCTCTGGTCTCTAGGCTGTAACTTTCCAGGTCTTCCCCTCCCACCCCATTAATCACAATAACGACTGCCTTTCATTAAGCACCGTATCGTGCCCTTGGCATGCAACATCTCATCTACCCCTCCCGTGGTCCAGAGAGGGCAGATGACCCTGTGATGGCCATTTTCCACGGAGAGAAGTAACTGGAGACACAGGGGTTCTGGCTAACTTTGAGCGCACAGAGTATCAGAGTGCCCAGTGCTGGGCACCTGGCCACCCCACCGCCCTCTCGCTCCCGGTGCAGCCCTCCGCCTGCCAGCTGCTCCTCTGCCTCTGAGCCTGTGGGTGGAGGGGCTCCGGGAGGACAGGGAGCAGCAGGCAATGGGGCACAGATGTGACTGCCCCGCCTCCGGGCCCTCACGCCTGGCAACACAGGCCAGCGAACCCTCCTGGGTGGCCTTGCTGCGACACTGTGCCCCAGCCAGTTGGTCAAGGACAGTCCTTTGGAAAGGTCACTGTATGCCGTGGACCCCGTGTGCTAGGGGCATTCCAGCTAGACCTGAGGGCATCTGCCTTCTGTCGACTGAACCCCGGACCCCTCCCTGGCCTGCAGTGCGAGGGCAGATGGGGAGCGAGGGCCTTGTTACCTCACCCCTGCCCACCCGCCGGCCTCCTGGCCTTTCCTCCCCTCCCCACAGCTAGTTCTGAGCTCTGGGCCACTGAGTGATGGGGTGAGGCCATCCAGCATCCTTAAAGGATCCTGGTGTCCCCACAGTGACCCTTTAGTCAAACTCAGCTGCTGCCCGGGCAGTGAATGTCCATTAGGTCATGCCCTCTCCCTGGGCCTCGGGTTTCCTTGTTTGCTTTTTTTGTTGTTGTTTATTTACTTGGCTGTGTTGGGCCTTAGTTGTGGCATGCTGGGTCTTCAGTTGCAGCATGTGGAGTTTAGTTCCCTGACCAAGGATCGAACCTGGGCCCCCTGCCTCGGGAGCACAGAGTCTTAGCCACTGGACCACCAGGGAAGTCCCTATTCTTTTTTTGCTGAAAGGCCGTTTCAAGGGCAAGAGCACAGGCTGGCACCTGCCTGAGTTTGAATCCTAGGACTGCTTCTGGCCAGTGGTGTGACCTTTCTGTGCCTCAGTTTCCTGATCTGTCAACTGCGGATAATAGTGGTATCTGAGTCACAGGTTCTGTAGTGAGGTTTGAGCACCGGCTGTGTGCCAGGCTCAGAGTCAGACCATGTGTTGGGGGGATGTGTAGATTCGGAGGGTGTCAGAGTTGGGCTCTGGGGTCGGAACGGACGCCTGTGTGGCAGAGGAGGTTTGGGTCTCATGGCAGGGCCCTCCCTGGGCTCAGAAGTTTGCTTTCTGGCTCCTGCTCTGAGGCCAAGAGATTCCGGCTGCATTTAAGGTCTGCAAGAAACCCTCGCTCAGGTTGCAATCTGTCCAGTGCCACATAGCTGTATTGATCGATTCATCTTGTATAGTTGGGACCAAGCAGCCCTGTAATCTTTCCATTGTGCAGCCTAATTGGTCTCTAGGCCTGTGCCATTAGCTTGCTTGTTTGTAATCTGACTCCCTGGGCCGGCCTTTGTGAGCCGGCGACAAGAAGACCCCAGCCTGGCCTGCCCCATTTGCCGGTCCCGGGGTGGGGGCTCACCTTGGTGCCCCTTCATCCTGGCCTGGGCTCCTTGATAAGGTGCGACAGGCAGGGGCAGGTGAACTCCTTGGGTCAAGGGGTGAACTTAGCAGTGGGATCACTGGACCTGGGTCCCGGCCCCGCGCTAGGCACTTATCAGCTACTCACCTTGTTTATTTACTGTGTTTGAAATCGCTCCGTTTTTTCATCTTTATCGATCTTTCCTGTGAATGTGTAATGACATTATAAAACACTTAACATAAAATCTAAGTGAAGGAAAGCTAGGATTCAAGTTGTATATCCGTAATTCTCTCATCTGCCCAAGAATGAAGATGAGGGAGGGTGCCCCCAGTGCCGAAGGTGGTTGTCTCTGGGAGACGTGATTATAAGTGACTTTAATTTTCTTAGTATCTTTTCATTTTTTCCCCAAACTTCCTGCAATGAGTCTGTATTACTTTACAACCAGGAAACGAATCATTGAAATTAGTCAGCATTAGGTTCAGCAGTGATAGATTTTCTTCATTTATAAAATCAAAGCGCTGGACTAGATTCCCAAACCTGGCTCTCTGTGCATGAGCATCCCAGAAGAGCTTGCTTGCTAAAAATTCGGAGGACTGAGCCCCGCTCCAGGGACTGTGATGCCGGCATTTCGGATGTGCATCGAAGGTTTAGAACCTTGGATGTGTTTCTCTCTTGGACTCTTTCTAACATGATCATTCCCCATGGATGCGTTGTTTTAGACTGTGGGTGGGAACAGGGAGCCCTGTGGCCAGCCACCTCCCTGGCTTCAAGAAGGTGCTTTTCGAATGTTCCTGCTCTAGCTGGGAAGAACCTGGGTTCTGGAGTATGTGGCCTTTGGCTACAAATGGGTGGTCCCAAAGGTGCGTGGGGTCGTGGCTTTGCCCAGAGGGGGACCCTTCGCTCAGCCAGCAGCTTCTCAGAATCTTGCAAGATAGAGTCATTTCCCTTCTGACCACATTTCATCCCCAATAACTTACACTCTTGGGGTTCCTCTCCCCATTTCTGACATAGGAGGCAAAGGAAAGTGAAGCGACTTGCCCAGTGCCAAACAGCTGCTCAGTGGCAGAGCCTGGATTTAAACTTCCAGCAGGTTCCACTGGGGGCTGGCTCTCAGGTCTCCAGCTTGGGGGTCTTTGAGGTCCTAGCTGTCCCTATGAGCAGCAGAAGCTGGGATTTTATTTGTGTGGTTTCTCTGGTGGGCTGTCTCCCCTCTCCTTGCCTCCAGCAGGACCCCTGGCTCAAGGAGTCTCCCCCTCCCTGCCCCCAAATGCGGAAGCTGTTTTCTTGTTTGGGGAACTTTTTCGGTGTCTCTGTGTGTGGCCCCGCGCCACTGCCGTTCTCATTGTCATCCCTGCCATTGGCATTCTTTTTCTTTCTTATTTCACTTATTTTATTTTCTCTTATTGTATTTTGGTCTTCTGATGACATCAGCTCTTAAACCCAAGCCAGCTAAATTATAGCCAGATTTGCTTGGGGATTTTCTACAGGCTTTGAAGCGCTTCCCTCTAGGCTATAAACAGGTGACATTTTAGGCTGGACTAGTAGGAGCATGGGAGGAGGTTGAGGGCAGTACTGGGTTGGAATGCAAGTTTCCCATTGAGGGCTGTGTTACCTCGGGGGTCCCTGGTTTCAGTGTGTGTGCAGTTTGGTAATGAACATCCGTCTCAGTGGGGTGTGCAGAGCAGGGTTGTAATTTACTCAGTTGCAGAGCCTGGGCCTGGAAGTGCTCAGTGTTCGTCAGTCACCACCATCAATGCACTTCTGGTCTTGATTTTGGGCTTCCCTGGTGGCTCAGTGATAAAGAATCTGCCTGCCAGTACAGGAGATGCAGGTTCGATCCCTGGATTGTAAAGATTCCTTGGAGAAGGGAATGGCAACCCACTCCAATATTCTTNCGTGGGCTCAGTCGTTGAGGCTCGCAAGCTCTAGAGCGCCAGCTTAGCAGTTGTGGCGCGTGAGCTTAGCTGCTCTGTGGCAAGTGCGATCTTCCCGGATCAGAGATCAAACTCATGTCTCCTGCAATGGTAGGCGGATTCTTTACCACGGAGCCACCAGGGAAGCCCTCCACCCTTTGCTTGATCCTGCATGAAATGGGAGTGCTGTGGGCCTGGGGCCGCCGGCACCCCTGGTGCAGGCACTGCCCCCTGCTTTACTTACGTTTCCTTCTTCAGGTCTCATAACCTAAGGAAGACTGCGGATTGTTTCCTCCCTGGGCCTTGTGCCTTGCAGGATCTCAGTTCCTTGACCAAAGAATGAACCTGGGTCCCTGCAGTGAAAGCCTGGAATCCTATCCACTAGGCTACCAGGGAACTCCTTTCATTTTCTGACAGAATAGGGGTTAAGAGCAAAAACCTTTTCTTCTTAGCCTGTGTCATTCTTTGCAGCTCAGGATTCAAAAGGTACAGTGGAAAGTTGCCCTTCTAACTGCCAGCTTCCTTTCCCGGGAGGCACNAATGAACCTGGGTCCCTGCAGTGAAAGCCTGGAATCCTATCCACTAGGCTACCAGGGAACTCCTTTCATTTTCTGATAGAATAGGGGTTAAGAGCAAAAACCTTTTCTTCTTAGCCTGTGTCATTCTTTGCAGCTCAGGATTCAAAAGGTACAGTGGAAAGTTGCCCTTCTAACTGCCAGCTTCCTTTCCCGGGAGGCACCCGATGGCAAGTTTCTTACCAGAAGTGGTCCACCTTGCACTCGGTTTGCAAAATGCCTCTGAGCGTCTAATACTAGCGTTAGATCTGGAATTTCTCTGTCTCTCATTGTATAGGTCCTTAGGCCTTGTTTCTTCTCCTCTTTCATCCTGCATTAGCC
The DNA here is from genome assembly GCA_006410615.1 of Neotragus moschatus. Classification (NCBI taxonomy): domain Eukaryota; kingdom Metazoa; phylum Chordata; class Mammalia; order Artiodactyla; family Bovidae; genus Neotragus; species Neotragus moschatus. The sequence continues at coordinate 392,766 of SJYA01002601.1, read as the reverse complement.
TGACTCTGCTGAAATCTGCCTTTTGACCCTTTGAGTTTCTCTCCCAGCAGCTCCCTCCTGGCATCCTGGGAGGCAGCAGCCAATACTGAGCGTTGCAGGGGGAGAGGGGAGGCGTGAGTAGTGATGGCGTGATGCAGGGGTGAATGCGTGCACAAGTAACGGCTCAGAGAGAGAGGGTGATGGGGACCAGGAGAAGCCGATGAGTGTGCGTTTGCCCTGGAGCCAGGCTGCTCCGGCCATCCCTGCTGATAGCAGCTTTCCTTCCCGATCCCCAAGGATGATGCTCCGTTCAAATATGGATTTGCCAGCGAAGCTGTGAACAAACTGGGATGTTTTCTCTCTGATAAACTGTTATCGCTGAACTTCAGAATTGCTTCCTGAGCCTAAATGCTAGGCAAGGGAGGAAACCAGACACAGGAACGGGGAGAAGAGAGAGGAATTGGAAAGCCCTCTATTCCCCACCCCTGGGCTGAGCCCCTGCTGCACCCCAGGTGCTGCTCTGGACACCTGGGCGTGAAGATGAGCTCTGGGGATCCCCCCTTAAGGATCTGTCCTCCTTGTGGACGGACCGACCTGTCCCCAGCTGGCTGTGAGGATTGGACGGCGAGTTCCTTTCAAGCTAGGATCACTCGGCAGGCGTGCTGGGGAAGCTGGTCTCACCTGGGAGGATGCAGCGTGTTTATCGGGGGTTCATTTTCTGTCTTGATTCTCTCTGGCTTCATTTTCTGCTTTATATTTCCCTGGCTCAGGGGAATCTTGGCTCTAGTTACTTTTCTTTCTAGAAACAGTGTAGCGTGGTGACTCTACTGGGTTGAATAATGTCTTCCTAAAAGTCACGTCCTCATGGAAACTCAGCATGTGACCTTACTTGGTCTTGGCAGTGTGATTAGTTAAGGTGCAGTCATACTGGATGAGAAAGTGAAAGTGTCAGTTGCTTGGTCATGTCCGACTCTGCCATCCCGTGGTCTGTAGCCTGCCAGGCTCCTCTGTCCATGGAATTCTCTAGACAAGAATGCTGGAGTGGGTAGCCGTTCTCTTCTCCAGGGGATCTTCACAACCCAGGGATCGAACCCAGCTTTTCTGCTTTGCAGGCAGATCCTTTACCGTCCGAGCCACCAGGGAAGCCCTGTACTGGATGGGAGTGGGCCCTGAATCCAGCGACTGGTGTCTTTATAAGAAGGCTGTGTCCACAAGGAATGATACTCAATATCTTGTAAACCTATGATGGAAAAGAGTCTGAAAAAGAGTATATAGGGACTTCCCTGGCAATCCAGTGGTTAAGCCTCNAGGGAAGCCCTGTACTGGATGGGAGTGGGCCCTGAATCCAGCGACTGGTGTCTTTATAAGAAGGCTGTGTCCACAAGGAATGATACTCAATATCTTGTAAACCTATGATGGAAAAGAGTCTGAAAAAGAGTATATAGGGACTTCCCTGGCAATCCAGTGGTTAAGCCTCTGTGTTTCCAATATAGGAGGCACAGGTTCTATCTCTAGTTGGGAAACTAAGATCCCACATGCCCTGTGGCCAAAAAAATATGAATATATAGCTGAATCACTTTGCTGTACACTTGAAACTAACACAGTATTGTAAATTAACTATACTTCAATTTAAAAAGAACAAAAACAATGAGAAAAAAAGTTAAAGGAGAAAAATTGTACATTTTCCAAAAAGAAAAAATAAGGCCATGTGAAGACGCAGACACACACGGGGAGGAAGGCCATGTGAGGATGGCGCCAAGACTGGAGGGATGCAGGGAGAAGCTGAAGGATGTTGAGGATTGCTGACAGCCACCGGAAGGCAGAAGAGGCCAGGAGGGTTTGACCCCTAGAGCCGTCAGAGAGAGTGAGGCCCTCCAGACACCTTGGTTTCAGACTTCTGGCTTCCAGAGCTGTAAAAGAATTAATTTCTGGTGTTTTAAGTCATCAAGTTTGTAGTGCTTTATTGTGGGAGCCCTGGAAAACCGTACAGTGGCTAAGAGCATGGATGCCCAGGCCGTATCACCTCAATCCAAACCCTGGTTATACTGTGTGACCTTAGGCAGGTTACCCAGCCCCTCTGTGCCTCAGCTTCTTCTCTGTAAAACGGGGATCATAGTAGTATTTCTTTAAAGGGTGAGTGGGGGTGATGAAAAATGAATGACTGCAAACATTTAAAACAGTGCCTGGCAGAGAGTCAGCCCTATGTGCCCACAATGACTATTTGAAATCCATCGACCCACCTGCTTCTGAACCACAGAGCTCTCTCCACCTTCCCAGATGATGCCAGACCGCCTTGTGTGTCTGTCTGTCTGTCTGGACTTTGCAGCATCAGCTTTTGTGAGAGAAAGGCCAGGACAGACTTGAAAAGATCTTCAGGTATGTGTGTCGGGAGCTTTGTCCTGGTCCCTCTCTCTGTTTCATTCTGGGTTTTTCTTTAGGTGTCAGACAGGAGTGATGCTCTGGCTTCAGACTCTTGTGGGGATTATGTGAAGTGAGATTTGCTCACCCAGGTTGTGGGTGATCAGTACATGTTCCTTCCTCTTCTCCCCGTCACGCTAGAAAGCTAAGCGTGCTGATCTCTGACATCAGAAAGGCATATTTTTATTTTACCACAGTATAAACCCGGGGCAGGCAGGTGCCCAGAGCAGCTGCCTCCCAACCCTGTGGAGGCTGGACATGTGCGTCTGTGTCTGTGTGTCTGTGTGTGTGGCAGGAGTGCTTCTGACCCAAGATGGGGTGAGGATGGAGGTGGGGCCCACCCGGTCCAGAGGCCCTGACTTTAGACATGGTTCTCAGCCCAGATATTTGGAGATTTGCCCGCTGAGTTTCTGCTTGGCTTATGGCAGCCCCACAAGTGGAACATAGTGCTAACTGCAGGGGGCCTGGTGTGTGTGTGTGTGTATGTGTGAGATGCAGTGACCAAAAATAGCTCTGATGAAGCTTGGGCCAGGTTGGGAAGGTGGGAAGAGCTGGGAGAGGGTAGAGTCAGGGGTGGCCAATTGTAGTAATATTGCTCGGTGGGACAGAGATTCACTGACATGCAAGCTTCTCATAAACCTACAGTGAATAACAGCTTCCCCTCTTGCTCATCTCATGTCTAATAACCTCGAGACCTTCCTTGTGACCAGCTCATAAAATACCTGCATCGTGGGCATGCGTTAAAGAATCTGTGTGCCAGAGAGTCGTGTGCTGAAGAAACAAACTGTTAGAGAGAGACTTTCATGGATGTTTCAGGGTTGTTTCTTTGGGCTTCTTCACGTTTGATTCACATAGTAAATCGGGCATTTAGAAAGCAGTGTATCTGGGCTATGTTTTCTTTGCTTTATCCTACAAAATTGGCTTTATCGAATTACAGTTGAAATGTGTTCATGATCCATATAGAGTTGATTAAAAACAAAAAAAAATCAAATCCACTCATTTGAAAAACATTTCTATCTCTTGCAGAAAGATAAAGATCACTTTTTCTATAATGTCACACACAAGCTTTTATACAAGGATCCATGTTATGGATGCCTTTCTGGATTTACTGTTAGGGAAGAAAATGGTTATCTCTACAAATGACTTTTGCTAACTTGATTTGCTTCGTTTTTCACCTGAGCTGCCAGGAAACCCACAGTGAAATTCAGTACCTGATCATGGAAATTAGTTCATCTTGGAGTCCTGATAACATATACTGTTTTGTTCTCTTTTGAGAGGATGTTTTGCTTATGTACCCAAAATTGCTAATTTATATTATGTCTATATTATGCTACTACTGCTACTAAATCGTTTTCAATCATGTCCGAATGTATGTGGCCCTATTAACTGTAGCTTTCCAGTCTCCTCTGTCCATGAGATTCTCCAGGCAAGAATACTGGGGTGGGTTGCCATTTCCTACTCTAGGGAATCTTCCCAACACAGGGATCTAACTCATATTTTTTGTGTCTCCTGCATTGGTAGGCAGATTCTATACCACTGTGCCACCTGGGAAGCCCCATTATGAATGTACTAAATGCTATGAAATTACATACTTTAAAATGGTTGCTTTTATGTTATGTCAATTTTTTTCAATAAGAACCAGAAAATATTGCACTGAAATTTGAAAAAATGAGTGGAGTGTAGAAATCCAACTGGAACGAAAGGAAGGTGTTGGGAATCTGGATGAAATATCTCCTTGTTCCTTCCCTGCTCTGCATCTTCTCTGAAGCTGTGTCCTTTGTAGATGGCACGTGCTGCCCCATGTCTGGTCTCTGGTGAAAGGTATAGGGATGGTTGTACTCACTGCCACAATCTTAGGATGCGCTTTCACGGCCATTTGCAAATATTATCTTGGGTTCCAAAATCACCGCTGCCATGAAATTAAAAGACACTTACTCCTTGGAAGGAAAGCTATGATAAACCTAGACAGCATATTAAAAAGCAGAGACATCATTTTGCTGACAAAGGCCCGTATTATCAAAGCTATGGTTTTTGTAGTAGTCATGTACAGATGTTAGAGTTGGACCATAAAGAAGACTGAGTGCCAGGAATTGGTGCTTTTGAACTGTGGTGCTGGAGAAGACTCTTGAGAGTCTCTTGGACAGCAAAGAGATTAAACCAGTCAATCCTAAAAGAAATCAACCCTAAATATTCATTGGAAGGACTGATGCTAAAGCTGAAGCTCCAGTACTTTGGCATATTCATTGGAGAAGACCCTGATGCTGGGAAAGATTGAGGGCAGGAGGAGAAGGGAGTGATGGAGGATGAGATGGTTGGATAGTGTCACTGACTCAATGGACATGAGTTTGAGCAAACTCTGGGAGTTGGTGATGGACAGGGAGGCCTGGCATGCTTCAGTTCATGGGATTGCAAAGAGTCAGACACAATTGAGCAATTGAACAACAAAGCCAGAAGACTGGTGAGATTGGTGGTGGTGAGGGCAGGCCTGGGCTTTCTCCTTGAACTTGAGATGCACCTAGAGGAGTTTCTAAATAAAACCAGATGCAAGTGGCCCTGTGTCTTGGCGACCTCCGGGGCTTGAGCACATCCAGGCAACACCCTGTTCAGGGGCACTTTTAGAAAAGTTATTGCAGCTCTGAGCTTTCCCTCTGGCCAATTTGTTCTGTGCCAGACCATCACGGTGCAAAGCCAAGAAAGGAGTTGAGGAATCATAGAGCCACAGCTGCTTGAGACACAGAATACTCTGCAGAGTCCCCTTACTTCTTTCAAAACCAGAGGCTGGGGCAGTTTTGTTTTCATTCTGAGAATTTCTTCCGTCTTCAGGATTCCATGAAGAAGACAGGGCAGGCCATGCTTCTGTTTTAGAATCAGCGCCTGCTTGGAACTACATCTCTCCTGGTGCTTCCAGGTGGTCTGCACAGTTCAGTGGGTCTGGGTCTGCCTCCCCTTGACAGGCCCTTCCTATTCCAGGAGAGAAATTTTCTCTTCATAAGTGTGGCATCCCTTTAATTGCTCTTTTTTGTTGTTGTTGGAATATAATTGCTTTACAATTTTTTTGGTGTTAGTTTCTGCTGTACAGTGCAGTGATCATATATGATCACTTCATGGCAAACAGGGGAAAAAGTGGAAGCAGTGACAGATTTTCTTTTCTTGGGCTCCAAAGTCACAATGGACGGTGACTGTAGCCATGAAGTTAAAAGACTCTTGCTCCTTGGAAGGAAAGCTATGACAAACCTTGACAGCGTATTAAAAAGCAGAGACGTCACTTTGCTGACAAAGGTCCATATAGTTAATGCTGTGGTTTTTCCAATAGTCGTGTGCAGATGTGAGAGTTAAACCATAAAGAAGGCTGAGCACAGAATTGATGCTTTCAAATTGTGATGTTAGAGAATACTCTTGAGAGTCCCTTGGACAGCAAGGAGATCAAACCAGTCCATCCTAAAGGAAATCAACCCTGAATATTCATTGGAAGGACTGATACTGAAGCTGAAGCTCCATTACTTTGGCCACCTGATTTGAAGATCCATCTCATTGGAAATGATCCTGATGCTGGGAAAGACTGAAGGCAGGAGGAGAAGAGGGTGACAGAGGATGGTATGGTTGGATAGGGTTACCAACTCAATGGATATGAATTTGAGCCAACTCCAAAAGACAATGGAAGACAGAGGAGCCTGGCGTGCTGCAGTCCATAGGGTCACAAAGAGTCAGACATGACTGGATGACTGAGCAAAAGCAACATACAGATATCCCCTCCCTTTTGGTCTTCCCTCTCACCCACCCTCATCCCACCCCTCAGGGTCATCACAGAGCACTGAACTGCATCAAAAAATTCTACAAACAATGAATGCCAGAGAGGGTGTGGAGAAAAGGGAACAGTCTTGCTCTATTGGTAGGAATGTAAATTTATACAGCCACTATGGGGAATAGTATGGAGGTTGCTTAAAAAGCTAAACACTGAAGTACCATATGACCTAGCAGTCCCACTCCCAGGCATGTACCCCAGGAAAACCATGATTCAAAAGGACACATGTACCCGTGTTCATTGTAGTGCTATTGACAGTAGCCAGGATATGGAAATGATCCCTCTTTCTTAGCTTTTTCTGAGAACAGTGATTCTCAGACATCTGTGCTCTGTGGCACAGTGAGAAACTGAGCAAATTTGCTAGCACCAAGAGAATAACCAGAGAGGGTATTTGCAGCTAGAGGTAGGCGATGTCTCCCCAGCTCCATTGCTGACAGTGTCTGCAGGACGTTCTGGGCAGCTGTGCTCTAGGACACGAGGGGGTTTTAAGTGCAGGGGAAAGGGGTGAGGAGAGAGGGCTGTTCAGTCTGCTTTGGCCAGAATGAATCTGTCCTTTTCCTGTANATTTCAAATATTCAGGCTGTACTCTAGACCAGTGGATGTTAGACACTCTGCATTGGGGCCCAGACACTGGCATTTTAAAAGGCTCCCTTGTGGCTCAGATGGTAAAGAATCTACCTGCAATTCAGGAAACCTGGGTTCGATCCCTGGGTCAGGAAGATCCCCTGGAGAAAGGAATGGCAACCCACTCCAGTATTTTTACTTGGAGAAACCAACGAACAGAGAAGCCTGGCGGGCTACAGTCCACGGGATTGCAAAGAGTCAGACACAACTGAGCGACTAACACTTTCTTTCCCTCGGTAATTTTAATGTGCAGCCAGGTTGGTTTAACTACTTTAACTTATCACTTGGTGTGTGTTAATGATGGCTTCCATCAAACCCAGGTCCTCTTACAATTTAATCTGACCTAACAAATCTGTTTGAGCACCTTCCTTGTGCCAAGCATTGTGCAGACAGACTCTTGCTACTCTAAGTACGTTCTATGGGCCACCCATCTCGGCATCGCCTGGAGCTTGTTAGAATTGCAGGATCTTGGGCCCCACCCCAGACCTGCTGGGTCAGTATCTGCATTGTCACCGGCTCGCAGGCATGTTACAGTCTGACAAGCAAGGGTGTGGGTCTCATACAGAGGTCAAACTGCTTGTTTATGGTGAATCACGTTTCCTTTCTCATCCACTGTTTTGCTTCCCTTTACGGTGGCTTAGATGGTAAAGAATCCGCCTGCAGTGTGGGAGAGGGGGTTCGATTCCTGGGTCAGGAAGATCTCCTGGAGAAGGAAATGGCAACCCACTCCAATATTCTTGCCTNCTGCTTGTTTATGGTGAATCACGTTTCCTTTCTCATCCACTGTTTTGCTTCCCTTTACGGTGGCTTAGATGGTAAAGAATCCGCCTGCAGTGTGGGAGAGGGGGTTCGATTCCTGGGTCAGGAAGATCTCCTGGAGAAGGAAATGGCAACCCACTCCAATATTCTTGCCTGGAGAATGCTATGGACAGAGGAGCCTGGCGGGCTACAGTCCATGGAGTTGCAAAGAGTCTGACACCACGAGTCTTTAACTTTCATGGGGGTATCATTTTGCATTCCTTTCTCCGGCTCAAACGGCCCATCCCAGGGAAGTGGAGACCATGCAAGAGTTAGGTGAGGGGATGGATCCCCCTGAGTGTGGAGGGGAGGTGATGGTATGGGGGGGTCTTTGAGAGATAGACGCCTTTCAGGGCACACTGAGCACCAATGCTCGGGAGGCCTCAGGAATGGGCTGTTTGGAAGGGACAACTCCCACTTCTGACATTACCATTTCCTTGGGAACGGTCCAGGCGTCCTGGAGGGATGCTGTGGCCATGCTGGATGGAGGATGGCAGTAGATCTGATTATCAGGGAGCAGATTGGCAGTGATGCGGGCAGAGCAGCCGTGCTTGCCTCATGCTTTGATGGGGTCCAAGCACAGTAGAGAGTTTCAAGGGATCGACCTGTTGAGATCCACAGGGTTTCCTGTTATTCAGGTTTAAATGGAGTGCAGTGACCTGTGTCCACCAGAGGCATGACTTTTAAAGGCAACCTGGAGTGGGCAAGACCCTTTGCATATTAAAATGATCACGCATGCTCTGAAGAGGGGCACAGGGCTCTTTGATAATGTAGGTCTAGGGGACCTGGCCACGTCCTGGGGGTCTGGAAAGGCTTCTCTGAGCCAGCATGCTTCCTCTGAGACTTGATGGAGCTGGCCATGTGGAGAGGGGTGTGGAAGGATCGTCTCTGAGGCAGGAGGGCTAATATGCAGTCGAAGGCCCCGGGCAAAGGGTGCCCTTACAGGGGTGAGGCTGAGCATGTGGAGGCAGGGCTGAGAGATGGGCAAGACCCGGCCCCACTGCTCGGCCATGTTAAGGACTTTGGGCTTCTCCTCAGCATCCCCACTGAAGAGTTTTGCTAGTGTGTTTGCAGATCGTCTCCAGCTGCTGTGGAGAATGGGTGAGAAAGGGCTCTGGCACGTGCTGGAAGGAAGGCAGTCGTTGAAGTCCACACCTGCTTCAAGCTGTCTCTTCCCATGGCACCTTCTGGTCTGTGAGTGGGAGCAAGACACATCCTCTTGGGAGGCCCTCGGCACGTGGCAGTCGGGGTCTGGGCTGGCTCAGCTCTGGGAGGTCAGAGTCCTGGGCAACGTTCATAGAGCTTGTGCACCCTCCCATCCCCAAACTCTCCAGGGTCTGTCTCTTGCAGTCAGGATCACTTGACTATTTATTTATTCAAGGCCTGAAGAAAGGAGAGGTCAAGTGGGAATGAGAAGGTTGAGCCTGGGGTCCGTGATTCAGAGGCTGAGGGTAGCCACTGTAGAGCAGGACTGTGTGTGGCTGAGTCACGTGTTGGAGCTCTGGGAATCAAGGGCTCTGGCTGGATATATTTCCTAGATCTCTGGGACGACTGTTGGAGCTCATGTCTGCGGAAGTTCATAGCCTCCTATGAAGAATCTTAGACTTCCCTGGTGGTTCAGTGGTTAAGACTCTGAGTTTCCAATGCTGAGGGTGAGGGTTCGATCCTGGTCGGGGAACTAAGACCTCATATGCCCTGCAGCACAGCCAAATAAAAACCAGAAGGAGAAATCTTTGGCAGATCTGATAATGGGTCCATGTATGCATCATTGCCATGCTGGGCTCTCAGTCCCCATGGACGTTTGGACAGGCGCTTGCACAAAGGCTTTGATGACTAGGGGACCGGGTCTGAGCGCCCAGAACCACATCAATCCATCTGGACACAGACATACCTTGTGTTGTCCACACGCTCCCTGGGGCCAGAGTGATTTGTGCTCGTTCCTGTTTCTTCCCTGACGGGCACACTAAGGCATCAAAGCTCTAACTGAGACCTGTCTCAGAAACTGAATCAAAATCTGTTGTCTTCCCATCGTGTATAGAACAACATGCTAAGGCTGGCAGCAGGGGCAGAAAACCCCTCTTCATGAATGTCAGTGTCAGCCTTCAACTTTTTCCCTAATATTTATTTATTTGGCAACACCAGGTCCTAGTGGTGGCACGAGAATGCTTAGTTGTGGCGAAAGTGTTAGTTGCTCAGTTGTGTCCAACTCTTTNGCAGAAAACCCCTCTTCATGAATGTCAGTGTCAGCCTTCAACTTTTTCCCTAATATTTATTTATTTGGCAACACCAGGTCCTAGTGGTGGCACGAGAATGCTTAGTTGTGGCGAAAGTGTTAGTTGCTCAGTTGTGTCCAACTCTTTACGACCTCATAGACAGCCTGCCAGGTTCCTCTGTCATGGGATTCTCCAGGCAAGAATACTGGAGTGGGTAGCCATTCCCTTCTGCAGAGGATCTTCCTGACCCAGAGACTGAACCCGTGTCTCCTGCATTGCAGGCAGATTCTTTACCATCTCAGTCACCAGTGTGTTAGTTGGGGCATATGGGATCTACTTCCCTGACCAGGGATGAAACCCAGGCCCCCTGCATTGGGAGCGTGGAGTCTTAGCCACTGGACCACCAGGGAGGTCCCTCAGCCCTGGTTAACTTTCTCTTTTCTGTCCAGTTTCACAGTGCTCCTGAGGGTTCTTATTTTCCTGTGGGAAGGGATGGGGTGAGGGGAGATAGCACCCTGATTTTAAACTTACATGAAGTGAAGTCTCTCAGTCCTGTCCGACTCTTTGCGACCCCATGGACTGTAGCCTACTGGGCTCCTCCATCCATGGGATTTTCCAGGCAAGAATACTGGAGTGGGTTGCCATTTCCTTCTCCAAGCGAAGGTCCTGACTCAGGAATTGAAGCCAGGTCTCCCGCATTATAGGTAGACGCTTTACCGCCTGAGCCACAAGGGAAGCCTCCTAAACTTATTTTTTCATTAACAGCGAACCCCAGAAATGCCTCATAGCTGCCATCACGTACTGTTCTCTTTCCATCAAAATGGAGCCAAGTGGGGCAAAGTGGGACAAAGTGGGTTTGATCCAGTGGGAGAGGGGATGTGTTTCCTGGGCCAGGTGGTCCCTTCCTGCCTAGCGGTGATCCCGGACGAATGCTCTGGAGATGGTGACTATGCCAGCAGGTACCAGGCCCTCGGTGGAAATGCAGGGAGATGGTGTGGAGTAGTTTCCCTACCTGAAGGAGAGGCGGGTGACAGATCTGGGCTGTTTGCTGCTCAGTACCCCTGACACTAGGCCTGCCCTAGAGAAAGCTTTCAGGCTGAGATGCAGAGCCTGGTGGCCAGGAGCCAGCCAGCAGCATGAAGTGGTCTCAGGGACTTCAGGGGACACAGGACATGGAGTGTGTGCTCAGTAAGGTTTGTCTTGTCTCATCCAGCCCTGACCCTGTTTTTCTGCTAGCCATTTGCATATGTAATTCCTAGCCTCTCAGGCTTTAAGTCTGTGGTCTTGAGCCTTGGTTGTTCTAGGTTCTCAGCTCTTAGCTGAAACCAGGTCTGTGGTACCCACCCAGCCTCTACCTCCTGCTGTTGGTAGCCACACTGTAGCATCCTCGTGTCCAGGAAACATGCTGTTGCAAGGAGGTGGGCTGGACCAGTGATGGAAAGGTGGCCTCTGGGGGAATTCTGGGGCCCCAGCTGTCCATACCCTGAAGATAAGTGTGAGTTGGTCTTTTAGTGAAAAGGACACCTTCAGCTCCCCTCACCCACAACCACCCAGAGGAGCTTGCTGAGTGCCCAGGGCTTTCGGAAACACTGACTCACTCTCTGGGTTGTCTGAGGCTTCTGCTTTAAAGAATGGGGCATTCTGCCGCCAAGTATGATTTCAGATGCAGAGATCAGCTGGCAGGGAGAGGAGATGAATGACTGAAGGGAGAAGCAGGGAGAGGAAGCCAGCGAACTGGGAGGGGGGTGTTGCAGGGAAGAGAGACAGAAAAGCTGGCAAGGCTGCTGAGAGGCAGGCTGGTGGTGATGAGAAGCTTCCCCCGCCTCCCACCCTGGGTGGGGGTAACATAAAAAAAAATTTTTTTAAATTTTATTAGGAGGATGGGTAGAGAACCCACCTGTCAATGCAGGAGACTCAGGAGACTTGGTTTCAATCCCTGGGTCAGGACGATCCCCTGGAGGAGGACATGGCAACCCGCTCCAGTATTTTTGCCTGGAGAATTCCATGGACGGAGAAGCCTGGCGGGCTATGGTCCATGGGGTCGCAAAGAGTCAGACATGACTGAATCGCGTGAGTCGGCACGTAATGGTTTTTGCCATACAGCAACATGAATTGGCCATAGGCGTACATGTGTCCCCTCCCTCTGGAATCCCGCCTCCCACCTCCCTCCCTGCCCCATCCCTCCAGGTTTTCATGGAGCACTGGCTATGGGTTCTCTGAATCAGACATCAAACTCCCCCTGGCTATTTTAGGATAGGACCTAGAAGAGGGCTTCTTTGGGTTTGGGGCAGCAGTAATCACCTGGGGAAAAGTCATTAAGGGGTGTCTGGGCATGCTAATCTGTGAACCCCTGACCCTCTTTGTTTGCAGGTAGATTTGCAGATTTTGACCCCACTGTAGTCTCTTTTCAGAAATTCAGACCTCTTGGAAATGTGTTCTCCTTTTTACAAAGAAAAGAAGGAAGGAGGGAAGAGAAGTCAGAAGAATTTAGAGCCCCTCTCGCGTTTATTTCATAGAGCTGCTGCTGCTGCTGTCGCTTCAGTCGTGTCCGACTCTGTGCGACCCATAGACGGCAGCCCACCAGGCTCCCCTGTCCCTGGGATTCTCCAGGCACTGGAGTGGGTTGCCATTTCCTTCTCCAATGCATAAAGCTGCTAGCCCTAAAGGAGAGCTTGGTGTGCCCCGTGGAAGTGTTTATTCCAGGGAAACGTCTAAGTAGAGTCAGTGGACTGGGCCTTCTTTAGAAAACAGGCAGTTTCCATTAAGAAAAAGTATGGCATCTTGGTGTCCTGTCCTTTTGTTCAGAAGTGTTGGGGCCCCCAGGCACCCCCGTGTGGTTTAGTCGCTAAATCATGTCCAACTCTTTTGACGCTGTGAACTGTAGCCTGCCAGATTCCTCTGTCCCTGGGATTTCCTAGGGAAGAATACCGGAGTGTGTTGCCATTTCCTTCTCCAGGGTATTTTCCTGACCCAGGGATCGAATCCCAGTCTCCTGAATCGCAGGCAGATTCTTTACCAACTGAGCCACCAGGGAAGCTCCCAAGATGCCCCCAGGCAATGAATGCCTCAAGTGTCTCACAGATTTAAGCAGGGGACTGGATGACTCAGCAGCATCTCCACCTTGGTGGGCTGGCCAAAGCCCCCTGAGTGCAGATGGTGTGAATTGGGACTGTATGTTTTCCGTGGGCTCATCTGCAACTTGACCCCCTCTCTGCACACAGGTGGCCACTGGGAAATGCTGGGAAGCAAGAGTGTGTGTCAAGCAGTTTCCTCCAGTGTCTGAACTGAGCACAAGCAGTTTCCCGCCTTCAGGAAATGAATAAGCAAGTGCTGTTCTGGATTGGAACTTGCATTCTTTTTAAAAATAAATTATTTATTCATTTGACCACGGCACATGGCATGTGGAATCTTAGTTCCCCAACCAGGAATTGAACCCAGGCCTCCTGCATTGGAAGCGCGGAGTCTTAACCACTGGACCGCTGGGGAAGTCCCAGACTTACATTATTTTTCTTTTTTTTTCCCCAAAGAGCACTCGAATACTAATTTTGTTAATACTTAATTTCCCTAAAAGTAATATTACAAATCAAATAGAAATAATAATTTTTGAAAACCTGCTATAAGATAGCTGATTTAACAAACTTTACTCAAGTTGAAATATACTGAATATCTGTAATTTAGAGAATACTACGGACTGGCATTCTTGATCATATTCTCATACACGCAGGGACAGGGCCCTGGGGCCCACTGGTGGTAGGCGCATCTATTGGCCCTTTCAGATTCCCAGGGCCATGCTGATGAAGGGAAGCAAGAAAGCTAGGAACAGGTGAGTTCAGGTTTAAGGAAAACAGACACAGCTCTTGTGCTGGTGGCCAGAGTCTAGTCAGCATCCCACTCTAATCTCTCATGGTGGAGTAGGGTATTGGGGCTGGGGTCTGACCTGGGCTGGTGTGGCTGACAGGGCTCTCAAATGCGGGTCTGGGTACCAATGCTATTGTTAACAGAAACTGAAAATGCTATGATTCCCAGGTGGGCAGACAGGAGCCCACGTGATGTGAAACTGAGCCCATGAGCCATTAGCAAGGGGGCGATGAGAAATCATGGACAGGACCTGGGCCCATCTGCTGGGAAAAAGAGGCTGATGCACCCTTTCTGGGTCATTAAGGCCCAGTTGAGCAGCTAGAATTGGGGCAGGGTCCCCAGCATTCTGACTCCCACTGAAGTGACGACCAGAACCTAGGAAGAGCTTCTGACCTATTGGTGGGACCCAGGGGACATGAGATGGGGCCCAAAGCTTGGTGCTGCAGAAAGCCTCTCTGGGTACACAGACACTGGATGCAGGCAACTGGCACATAATGGGTCCTTTATAGATAAGTGAATGAGGACTTCCCTGGTGGTCCAGTGGCTAAGACTCCATACTGTCAATGCAGGGGTCTGGGTTCGATCCCTGGTGAGGGAACTAGATCCCACATGCTGCAGTGAAGATCCTGTGTGCTGCAACTGAGACCCAGCACGGTCAACAAATAGATAAGGGAATGTATGCAGTGGAGTTCCGAGGCCCCTTAATGAGATTCGGCCCAGCTGGACCAGGCAGAGGTGAGCCCGTGGGGTGAAGGTGCTCCAGGCTGATAGTGGCTGGAGCCATGGAGTCCTTCCTGGTGGTGAGAGCAGCTGGATGACACCAGCCTGGCAGCAGAGGCTCCTCCAGTCAGGGCCCAGTCATGCTGCCAGCTCAGTTGCTGTCACTCTCCCTTCTGACAGCCACGGGCACNCATCCTCTGTCGTCCCCTTCTCCTCCTGCCCTCAATCCTTCCCAGCATCAGAGTCTTTTCCGATGAGTCAACTCTTCGCATGGGGTGGCCAAAGTACTGGAGTTTCAGCTTTAGCATCATTCCTTCCAAAGAACACCCAGGGCTGATCTCCTTCACAATGGACTGGTTGTACTTATTTTCATCTGTAGAGCACTGCCTGGTTTCAGAGTACTTTCTCCTATATTATCTGCTCTAATCCCTTTACCATCCTGGGTGGGGGAGTGTGGTAGGCAGCCTTCCTTTATAGCCTGGAAGACAGGTCCAGGGAGGGCCTGTCTTATAAATAGCAGAAATACAACTTCAGTGAAGTCCTCTGGCTCTCTTTACAAGAATCTTTCTCCTGGGGCTCATGGACTGGAAGGGACAATGTTTTTCACTGATGCAATTAAAAAATTGCATTTTTACAAAATTGCATAAAAAAATGCAGGTGTATGAGGAGAAGGGGAAAGACTAATACTGAGTAAGAACTTACTGTGTGCCAAGGACTGGACCTGCTACTTTGGCAAATATAATCTCACCCCTCACAGTAACTCTTAGGTTTGGGCTCCCCATCCTCATTTCATAGATGAGAACACTGAAGCTCAGAAGTCATAACTGAGTTTCCCCAAGGTCACGTAGTATTTAGTGGTACAACCAGGATTTGGACTCTGACCCTTTAGACTCTAAAGTCCATGGACTTTTCTACTCTTTTGGCATGTTTTGTTTCTCTGTCAAGCTTTCGTAGCAACCATTCCATGTGGTGGTGGTGGGGGGAGGGTCTTTAAGGTTTTATTAGAGAGCAGCCATTTCCCCAGGGGTATTTAGCACCATCCATCCTCAAAGAGCTCCCGTTTAGAAAGCTCCATTTCATTTCTTCTCCTATTCAGGTCAAATCCTATAACAACAGCTACATTTTGACCTGAATATCTTTGTTGTAAAAGATTTCTTAACGTTAGCCTGTGGCCCACTTATTTCCAAGAATATGTAATGTAAGATTCCAGCAAGCCAAGAGAATTTATTTAATCCCTTAGAGTCGTTGTGAAGGGACCTTTCTTGTGTTCAGTTGGCTGATTTCTCCCCCTAAAGCTCTGGATGTCACACTAAGTTATTCCTCTGCAAATGTACATGGGATCTTCCCCCTGAGAGAGCCAGCCTGGAGCTGACCTGTGTGGGAGAGGATAGAGTGGGGAGGGGAGAGTGTCCTGATTTGGGCATGATTATTGTGTTAATTGTGGGCATGTCAATTGTGTTATGTTCACAAGGAGTGAAAGTCAGCAACACTGGGCAGATAGGATTAGAGGAAGTGGCCCGAGTCCCTGCCCTTTCAGCGACACATCTGAGCTGGCAGCACATGTTTCTGGAGACCGCTGGGGTGAACACTTGGTGAGATGGATTTATGATGTGTTGTAAACCGCTCAGTGTTCTCTCTCCTTGAAGTAGCCACCCCAGTAACAGTGTGTAGATATTGTATCAGGAGACTTGTGCCTCTCGGCCCGCCCTTTACCTCTGCGCCGACTTTTCTCCGAGTCCCAGGGGGTTGTAACTGGCACACTTAGATCTCTCTCCCTAGATCTCTTCTCCATGTGTGCCCTTCCTTTGATGTAGAGAACTTAGCCATTGGGTGTTGTGTAGTAACAGTCAGGAATGTAGGCGTTGGAGACAGAAAGGCCAAAGTTCCAATCCTCTCTCTTCCCTGGAATGTAAGATTTTCCACTTTGTGAGATTGTTCTGAGCTTTAAATGAGACGTTGCTTCAAAAGTGCTTAAGACAGTGCTTTACGAAAGACTCAATATTTTCTTTGCTGTTATTAATGGCTTCTTCCTTGTTGGTGGTCTCTGATTTCACATAATCATGGATAGTTAAAAGCGGAAGGGACTTGAGCACTAAACCCCTGACTTTATATTCCTAGCCTTGCTCCCATCCTGGCCCTTTGGACTCATAAATCAAACTGCCTGGCTGGCATCTTTACTTGGGTGGTTAAGACACAAGGCAGACTCAACTAGGCCAAAACAGAATTCTTTATTTCATTCCCCGTCGTGACTCCAAGCCCTCAGTGTTTCTTGTTTCCCTGAACGGTACCATCCACTGGATCGCTGAGGCCAGAGCCTTAAGAGTCATTCCTGACTCCTCTTCCCTTTCCCTGCCCTGGTCCACCCTTCCACCATTCAGTCCATTAAGTCCATAGGCCGCTTTATATCCATCCCTCCACACAGGCTGTCTTGATCCAAACTTCCGTCCTCTCCTCTGGCTCTATGGTGATAGCCTCCTAACTGGTTTTATTTCCTCCACTTTGTCCCCTGCATTTGATTCCCAACACAGGTGCCAGAGTGATATTTTAAACACATAGATCTGATTGTGTCCCTCTACTGCTTAAAGCCCTCCAATTACTTCCCTCCTTACTGACAGTAAAAGCTAAACCTCTTACTGTGGCCCCAGGATTAGAGTTGATTTGGTGTCCGTCTCCCTCGTGGCTTCCCTTGCACTCTTCTCTTTGGCCCTCTGCTGCAGTCTGGGAAACTTTCTTTCAGTCCTTTAAATACACCGAGCTCATGTGCCTCCTTGGAGGGTTGGTGCTTGCTGGTCCCTCCTGCATGAATCCCTCACCCCAGCTCGCTGCAGTGTTCGCTCCTCCTCCTTCTCATTTCCCCTAGTGGCCTCTCAGCAAGTCGTCTCCAGCCTCCTAGTCAGAGTGCCCTTTCTTCACCTCACTCTTCACTACACTGTTTCCTCAGCCCTTATTACTTCTGATGATCTGACAGCGTGTGTTCTTTTCAGTCGCTAAGTCGTGCCCGCTCTTTGCCACCCCATGGACTGCAGCACACCAAGCTTCCCTTCACCAGTCCTTCACTGTCTCTCTCGGAGTTTGCTCATATTCTTCTCCATTGAGTCAGTGATGCCATCCAACCATCTCATCCTCTGCTGCCCTCTTCTCCTCCTGCCTTCAATCTTTCCCAGCATCAGGGTCTTTTCCAATGAGCTGACTCTTTGCATCAGGTCGCCAAGGTATTGGAGCTTCAGCTTCAACAGCAGTCCTTCCAATGAGGCTGATTTCATTTAGGACTGACTGGTTTGAACTCTTTGTAGTCCAAGGGACTCTCAAGCATACGCCATTTTCATTTGTTTATTTGTTTACACCCTGGCTCCCCCACTAGAATGGACTTCCGCGGAGCAGGGACTTGGCTCCCGTGCCTAGAAGAATGCCTGTCACATGTGCAGTGGTCCTTGGCTATTTGTTGAGTGTGTGATGATGTTAATCTGCCTTGATCATTCTATAGAATTTCTTCCTATAAGAAGCCTCACACATGCATGTACCGTTTCTCACACTTTTTCAGGGATTTGCAGACTTCCCCTGAATCCTGGGTTAAGAACTGTTTCCAAGTATGTCCCAGAGAGAGGTATGTAGTTTCTAGGATGTGAGGATTATACCTAACAGGTCTTGGCCATTTAAAAAATATTATACCAAAAGCAACGAATGAAATTTATGTTATGTCGTATTCTCATGGGCATAAAAGAATGCCTTCATAGTTTAAAATATTGAGTATAGTTGTGATAAATCAGGAATACACTGGTACAGGATTTCTTTTTGGGATGATGAGAATATGTTCTAAAATGGATTATAGTGAGGGTTCCACAACTCTATAAATTTACTAGAAATCAGTGACTTGTACATTTAATCAGGTGCCTTGTATGTAAGTTATATATCAATAAAACTAATGAATGTGCGTGTGTGTGCACGCACATGCATTCACATCCCTCCTAGCAGAAGCTTTCAGAGCCTGTGTGTGGTCTATCATGTCTCTTTGCCCTCTGTCTTGGGACAGAGGGCATTAATGTTCCAGACAGAGGCTGTTCCATTAGCCGGAGTCTCGCTGGGGAGGTGATGGGAGCGAAGCCACAGCTGACTTGCTGTGGACTTGGAGTATGAGAAAGAAGGAAACTTTTGCTGTGGTTAAAAAAGAGAGCGAGAAAAGGATAAACCAGGAACAGCAGTAGCTGTAGCCAGTGCCCAGGTGGGCTGCCAGGAATGCACACTCACTCTTGATGCCTTAGCTGCCATCCTGTTCCTTTCGATCCTCCTCAAGAGAGGGTCTCAGGACACAAGTGAGATGGCTTTGGACCTTCTCTGATTTACATGCGTAAAGAAGAAAATCACAGGCAAGTAACGTTTCTTTTATTATTGAAGAATAATTGCTTTACAGTGTTGTTAGTTTCTGCTGTACAGTGAAGTGAATCAGCTGTACATATACATACATCCCCTTCCTCTTGAGCCTCCTTGCCTCTCTCCCACCCCCTAGGTCATCACAGAGCCCCGAGCTGAGCCCATGTGAGGAACAGCCTCTTCCCACTAGCTGTCAGTGTTACACATGGCACTGTGTATATGTCAGTGCTACCCTCTCAGTTCATCCCCCATCTCCTTCCCCTGCTGTGTCCACATGTCCGTTGTCTACTCTCTGTCTCTATTCTTGCCCTACAGATAGGTTCATCTGTACTATTTTTTCAGATTCCACATATGTGTGTTATGCATTATTTATGACAAATGTGTGACCACTCGCACCTTTGAAGCTCTGTACCTTCTCCAGTCTTTGAACACAAGGCAGTGGAGGGGCCGCTGGTTTAGCCTGTACGTGTGATTGTGGATCCGAGTTGGAGCATCTGAGGAGGCTTCCTGGAGGAGGTGTGGGTTTGGATGGGTGGACAGCCTGCTCGTGGCACAGGGGCTGCCACTCACTGCAGAGTGAGTACAGACCTTCTCCAAAGGTCTTCCTTCAGAGGACCTTCCAAATTATTTCGGAATTTCTCCCAAAGCTGTGTAGACACATGTTCATGGTTCCAGGCCATTATGTCTGGTCAGCAGGTAAATGCTGGAAGAATTCCAAGGGAACAGAACTTCCAGATGGAGTCATGCGTCAAGGCAGTGGGATTTGTGCAGATCTAATATTGTGGGAAGCTCGAGTCAGTGGTGTGCCTGGGTGGTGGTCCAGAGTGGAGAAGATGCTGAACTCTGGGTCCACGTCTGAGTGCGGGGAAGGACTCGGCCCCTGACTGGCTGTCAGCTGTGAGAGGTACTCTTTCTTATGACAGTGCTGGCTAACCGTACCTTACATGTGATTTTACCCTTTTTCTGCATTATCTGTGACCCTCTATAAGCTGTGTAACCCATTTAATCTGTTTTCACGTCTCTAAAAGGAGGCAATGTTATAAATGGCCCAAACTGGGCCTCATTGAATTTTAGGAAATTCTTTCTGGAAGAAAGCGTTAGTCAGTCAGTCGTGTCCATCTCTTTGCGACCCCGTGGACTGTAGCCCAGCAGGCTCTTTATCCATGGAATTCTAGCCAAGAATACTGGAGTGGGTAGCCATTCCCTTTTCTAGGGGATCTTCCTGACCCAGGGATTGAACTCGGGTCTCCTGCATTTCAGACAGACTCTTTCCCGTCTGAGCCACCAGGGAAGCCCTCCTGGAAGAAAAGTGGCCATCAGGGGCACGGCCAGAAGAGAGCTGTTTTCAGTTGATTTTGGCCCTCCCACCCCCACATCCCTGGAGTGGTAGTCACCCCAATGCAGTGAGTTCCAAAGACATCTAGAAGCGCTGGTTATATGCCAGGCATTAGCTGGTATGCATATCATATGTCACTTTATGCTCATAATAGCAAGTGGACACTATTGCTGTCTCCATTTTACAGATGGGGAATTAAAGGCACAGAGAGCTTAAGTGACTTGCTTACGCTTATGCAGCCACTCAGTGGCAGAGACAGAAGGCAACCCTGGATGGGCTGCCTCTAGAACTCCAGAACCTGTGGTCTTCATAATGGTCTTCATGGACGGTCTCTGATCTACTGTCCACTGACTGTGGCCAGCTCAGGTCCAACCTGGGCTGGTATCAGTTCTCTGGAGCCTGGCTAGACAGGAAGGTCGAGTAATAAGCTTCAGAGCAATGCTTCTCAGAATGGGGGCCATTTGGGGAGAAAGAGCTTTGGGAGACTAAGAAGGACTCCCTGAAACCAAGTCCTTCTTTAACTAGCTACCAAAAGGTTGAAGGGAGCAGGCAATGCCCTTTAGCCTACTGGCTGGCACTTGGGAGGGCTGTTAGCAGATGGTCACCCAGAGCGGGTGCTCCACAAAGAGAATGGAGCAGGTGGAGATAAATTCATGCTACGATATGTGGGTGCAGGAGCAGTGGGCGTTCAATCCACCCATTTTCAGGAAGCTTGGGGCTGCTTTCCATGTCATCAGTTCTGGGCAGGACCATGTCTGTAGGTGGCAGACCTCATTGCAAGATCTGAGCGTGGGAGCGGGAAAGGAGGGGGTGTGGAGCAGATTAGAGGCACTCTGAGGCCCAGGCTTTGCCGAGTCATGATTTCATGCCTGTGTCTGCAGCCTCAATACTTGATACCTCCCAGTGCATTAGAGTTGTGTTTCTGTAGAGGAGCCTGCATCTTCGCATTCTTCCCATGTCCCAGCTCCTGTGACATCTGATGACTGCAGGGAGAGCCTCTGTTATCCTCTTTTGTTTTTATAAATTAAAAAAGTTATTATTTTCAAGTTTGTTTGTTTGGCTGACTAGATCTTAGTTGTGGCGCGCAGGATCTTATGGTTGTGGCATGTGGGGTCTAGTTCCCTGACCAGGGATTGAACCTGGGCCCCCTGCATTGGGAGCATGGGGGTCTTAGTCCTCGGACCATTAGGGAAGTCCCTGTTGTCCTCTTTTATTTAAAAAAAATTCTTTTAAATTATTATAATAAAGTTGGTTTGGCAGTGCCACATCTTAGTTGTGACCCACTGGATCTGATAGGTGTGGTTGTGGGGTCTAGTTCCCTGACCAGGGATCAAATCTGGGTGCCCTGCATTGGGAGCTTGAGGTCTTAGCCCCTGGACCACCAGGAGAGTCCCCGTTGCCCTCTTAAACGGATACTCCTTAGTCCTATTGAATCCAACATGTGTTTTGTACTCTAGAACTCACCAAGCTCCAGATTTTCATTTTCGAGTTTCTTAGTCTCCACTCATTTCTCTGCTGCCTCCCAAGAAAGTAGATTTCTAGTCCACTCACACCTTCATTCTCCTGGGAGATTGCCCCTCTGGAGCCATGGGAAAGATTGGCTCATTGGTCCCTGGGGAGGCAGGTGGCAAGCTTCCTAAATCGAGTTTCTTTTTTCTTGTCCAGTTGAGTCTCTCCTTCAGGCTCCCTATGGTCCTGGGATTACTCACATTTTCCCTCATTATTTCTGTCTTTTCTTTTTGTTTTGTGGAAAGCATTGTGATCCACCCGGGACAGACCCAATGTGACCCAGACTGTATGGCCATACACCTCCCTTTACCAGCCACTATCTGTGTTATTATTTTGCAGTTTTCATAGTCAAAGCCCTACATTCAGCATAAAGGCTGTGTTCTTTCTCATTTCAGGAAACTCCGTTCTCTAGGATTCTCTGGACTGAACTTCAAGAGTTTCATGTAGCTTCATCAGCTTTGCCTTTAAAGGCTCAGTCCAGTGCTGAGTAAACACTCTGGACTGCATG
Organism: Neotragus moschatus; assembly: GCA_006410615.1. Classification (NCBI taxonomy): domain Eukaryota; kingdom Metazoa; phylum Chordata; class Mammalia; order Artiodactyla; family Bovidae; genus Neotragus; species Neotragus moschatus. Next base: position 370,633 of record SJYA01002601.1, on the reverse strand, counting down.
TCTCCTAGCCTTGGGGATTAGACTGTGTGCCTGTATTTTCCAACCTTGATTATTCTCAGTAGATTTTCTTTTCTTTTTTCCTCCCCTTCCCTAAGGCATCATTACTTCCCATTTGTCCACAGCTCTTTTCTCCATTTTTCTTGTTAAGGACAGATTTAGAAAGTGAGATTAGTCTCGTGGCTATTTTGGAGTCATCATTAATTTTTGTCCCTCTTCATGCCTTAGCAGGCTGGCAGTCCCGTGTCTTTCTTCCTGGTTTCCTCTTGATGGCTTTGTGAAAGTCTCTTTTGTTCCTGGGTTAACCCCTTTTGTCTCATGGGGCTTGCCTTGGTCTTGAGGGGCCTTTGCCTTTTCTGGGTGGTCTTCTAGGTAATGCAGACGTTGTGACTCTGGCTTGGAAGGGCATTGGGTCTCTCAGATCAGGCCTGGACCATCTGCTGCCCTTGATCTAAGCCATGGCAGTCCCCTGGCTTCCAGGAGGGGCTCCTCCCCGTGTTTCCTTTGAAAGCCTGAAATAGACCTTTAGAAGGTGTGTCTCTCCTCATGATGTGCAAGGTCCTTGAGAGGGAAGACTAGGTCTTATGCCATCATGTTTGTTTCATGCTAACTGCAGATTTGAAAAACGAATGAATGAGGGGGTAAGTGAACGCGTGGAAACAGCATATACTTTGGAGGTGACGCTGGATCTCCAGCTTTGCCAGCTCTTTCTTTAAGCTGATGCTCTCCGCCAAGGAGTGATGTCTCAGTATCCCTCCCAGAACAATGGGAGGGGATTCCTGCCCTCCAGACCTTCATGTGAGGATTGAAAGAGTGAGCACACAGCACCTCCCTTGGTGGCTGCACGTGGTAGATGCTCAGCACCCAGTCTGTCCTGTATCTTGGAAACCTTTGCAGAAGCTCAGAATTTCAGTCCTTGTTTAAGGCACTTGGAAGCCCAAGCTCTAAATAGGCGGATCTCAGGCTTCCTTGGAATTCTAACCCAGTATTTGGAGAAAACCATGAACTCAAAGATAGGGGGGTTGGAAGGCTGTGTTGAGGAGCTGGTTGGAACCAGTGGAGCCTGGTTCTCCCTCCACATCCCCCACTATATGCCCCATTTGCTGTCAGGCAGTAAGGGTCAGACGCCTCCTCATCTCCTTCTAGAGGGAGGGCTGGGTGCTTCCCTGCCAAGAGCCCCAGCCTCTCTTACACATGTGTGCATGCTCCGTTTCTGCTGCTGCTGCTGCTAAGTCCTGTGCAATGCTATGGACTGTAGCCGATCAGGCTCCTCTATCCCTGGGATTCTCCAGCCAAGAATACAGGAGTGGGTTGCCATTCCCTTCTCCACAGATATTCCCAACCCAGGGATCAAACCCACATCTCCTGCATTGGCGGGCAGATTCTTTACAACTGAGCCACCTGGAAAGCCCTCTTTTACGCACCAGTGTCCTAAGAGGTATCCCCAGAGCTGTCAGTCTTAACCCCATCCCTTGACTGTTTTCTGTGCAAAGGGAAAGAAGTTTTTTTTTTTTTTTTTTTAAATTTGATTGCACCATGCAGCATGTGAGATCTCAGTTCCCTGACCAGGGATTGAACCCACAGCCCCTGCCTTGGAAGTGTGAAGTCTTAACCACTGGACCACCAGGGAAGTCCCAAGGAGATTGTTTAAACATTTCAATCAGAGCCTCATGAATGTACCTCTGGTGCTCTTAGACTGAGGACCAGATTCCCTTGGCCTTCCAGGTGAGCATGCGGCCTGGACAGAGATCTGAGTGGGAAGCAATACAGGCCTGGTAGCAGCCTGGGGACTGACATCTCCCTCTCCACCTCTTCTCTTGCTCCCGCTGCCCTGCGTTTCCCTCCAAACCTCCATCATGCCATGCTCATGGCCTTTGAAATAGTGCAAGTCTCCCTTGGGTGGGAGACTTTCATCCAGCCCCCAGGCTCTTTAGTTAGCTCTTACCCTTCCTTCCAGTTCCAGCTCAATAATGGATTGAAAGCAAGCTTCTTATGAGTCCCACCCCAACCCCTGCCACAAGTGCTGTTCCCATTACTTTTCTTAGGGCCCTGTTCTTTTTCTTCCAGGACATTTGTCTCATAAAATATACACTGGAATTGAATACTTATCTTTTTTCTGTGAATTCTCTGGTCAAGAATACTAGAGTGGGTAGCCATTCCCTTTTCCAGGGGATCTTCCCGACCCAGGGATTGAACCCGGGCCTCCCACATTGCAGGCAGATTCCTTACCATCTGAGCTCCCTGGGAAGCCCCAATTCCGTCATGTTTGTTGTCCCTCCTGGGCTGAAAGCTCCCTGAAGGTAGTCATCCTGCCTGCCTCCTCTACCACCCGGTACCCAGTCCTGGGCAGCCCCTGATGCACGGCAGGCACATCAGTGGATGAATGAGTGAGTGACTCGATAGAAGGGTTGCATCACCATTTGTTTCCCTTCCTCAGTGGGTAGCTCTGAAGCCCAGAGGCATTTGGGGCCCAGCCACTGGGCAACAGAAAGTAAGCCTCTGCCTTTGAGAATCTGATCAACCTCCTCTGATGCTTGTTGAGTCTGGTTCCATACTGGGTCGGTGTCACTCATAACCAGTTGCCCCCAGAAACGTCTGCTCCAAGGGGAGGATCAGAGGGATGACCTCACCCACCCACCCGCCACCCCAGCATCTTCCTCCAGAAATGAATGGGCACCTTAGTCCCTTGTCTTTTTCCATGTCTGTAGAGCCAGGTTGTGTCCCAGGTGTCAGGTAGCTCACCCCCTCCCGGCAGCAGTGGGGCTGCCCCTCTGAGTGCCAGCTGTCTGTCTGCAATCAGGAGTCTCTGCCGATGCCAGGGAGGGTGGTGTTTGCAAAGAGCAACCATGTGCTCCTTATTTATTGTGCGGAAAAGAAAACAAATTAAGGCCTTGTAATTATACAGTGGCATGTTCTTAAATAAAGCTTAAGCAGTCAGAACTCCATTTGAAATATTAATAATTGCATTTCCCAGCAGCCTTCTCTCTCTCTCCTCTATCCCTCTCCTCCCGTCCTTCCTTATTCCTCTTCTCATCTGTCACTCTCATGGGGGCAGGTCTCTACTGGGACCTCAACAGTCTCTGGAAAGCTTCGCTAGCCGGCTGGGTCTGGGCATCCTTGTAATCCCACAATGGTCTTTTTAAAAAATGTGTTTATTTGGCTGCATCAGTTCTTGGTTGCACATGGCATCTTCACTGCATCACTCAGGATCTTTTGTCGTGGCACACGGGCTTAGTTGCTCTGTAGCTTGTGGGAATCTAAGTTCCCCAACCAGGGACTGAACCTGAGTCACCGAAGCTGCAAGGCGGATTCTTAACCACTGGGCCACCAGGGTAGTCTCCACACTTGTCTTTTCAAAGATCATCAACATTTTTTGTAGGTGTTTTCAGAGGCACGGGGCTTGTTGTGCTAGGATTTTCTTGACCACTAACCACCCTCATTCCAGTTAAGCCTTGAGAAGAGGGTAATGTTGTGTTGAGGACCCAAGGACTGGAGCCAGTTGGAACTGGGCTCCATTCCCAACTTGACTGCTGACCAGCTGCAAGACTTCAGTGAAGTTCATCTAATCTCTCTGAGCTGATTCTTTCTCTGGCGATAAAATCACTTCCTTCATAGGCTGATCTTGGGACTCAGATGAGATAATGCTTTTAAAGTCCTGACTCATAGCAGGTTCTTACATATATTAGGTCTTTTCTTTGGATCACACCAAAATTTGATGGAGCTTATTTCTATTGGGAGCTTCCCTGGTAGCTCAGTTGGTAAAGAATCTGCCTGTAATGCAGGAGACCCTGGTTCCTGTGTCAGGAAGATCTCCTAGAGAAGGGACAGGCTAACCACTCCAGAATTTTTGGACTTCCCTGGTGGCTCAGATGGTGAAGAATCTGCCTTCAATATGGGAGACCTGAGTTCAATCCCCAGGTTGGGATGATCCCCTGCAGAAGGGAATGGCAACCCATTCCAGTATTCTTGCCTGGAGAATCCCCAGGGACACAGGAGCCTGGCAGGCTATAGTACATGGGGTCACAAAGAGTTGGACATGACTGAGTGACTAAACATAAGCACATTTCTATTGACCTGGACCCACACTTTCATTGATGTGTCTAGAAAATGCTAAGCACCTCTTAGGTCTCCCTAAGCATCTGTGAGGGTCTTCCCTGGTGGCTCAGTGATTAAGAATCCACCTGCCAATACAGGAGATGNTTTTTGTTGTTGTCCTATCGTGGTGCAAAGGCAAACTCACCTATCTGAGGGTGGTCAGGATCCCAACTTTCCCCAAAAAGAACATCAGAAAATTGTTTCCTCTTGGCAGAGAGACTGGTATCTTCTCAGTATCACTGATTTCGCTTATCATGTTCTCAGCCTCCATGTCCCACTCCCTGGGGATTCAGCACCATGGCCAGATCCCAAGAAGCCCTCTCGGGCTTTCCAGAAAGAGCAGAGAACAGCTCTCCAGAGAGAAGCTCCCAGTCTGATCCCCCCCTGTATCTTCTCTCTAGCATCACAGTCACTCACCAGTGTCCTTAAGTGCCATGTGGCACTCAGGAAGAGCCTAGCACATGTGGTGGACAGCTGGCCTGCTCTTTGCCAGCCTTGCCGGTGGGGTCCAGATGCAAGCAGACAAGGAGATGTGAGAAAGGTGTGCTTGTCTAGGCTCCTCTCCCTCACCAGACCCCATACAGAGGGAATACGGACTTGTGATTTATGACAGGGTTACCCTGAACTAGGGCATCATCTAAGACCACGGAATTGGGAAGGAGATGGGAAGTTGGAGGGGGATTCTTTCTTTCAGGGCAGAGCTCCCGGGGTCTGTGGTTAAGGTTTGCTGTGCCCATCGCTCTGGCCAAGACTGTTCTGTTTCTGTTGAGTGGGGGCCCTGAGTAAGCACAAGTGTCACGTGCCTTCTCAGAGAAACAGTTGGAGGATACAGACTGTGTGAGAAACAGCAGAGCTGGCTGAGTTATGGGCTTGTCCTGTGTGACAACGAGGGTTTGTCTTGGTGGGTTTGTCCTACGTGCTTTCGTTCTTGGAATGCTTTCATCTGAAGGCACGACACAAAGTCCCAACTGGAGGTCACACCTTCTGGCTGATATGTGTGTGTATGTATACACTCACGCACCACACACAGGTGCACTCTCCAGTAGTGTGCTAAGGGCATGGATTCTGAAATCAGACATAATCATTCAGGTGCTCTTTTAACATTACCCGCTTTGTGACCTTGAACTAGCTACCTAACCTCTAAGCCATGTTTTGTTTTGTTTTTAAATGAGAGCAGATCGTAGCAATAATGTGGGCCATAAAAGGTTTTGAGAAAGATTCAGTGGGCTAACATCTTTAATATCTAATATCTTTGGTGATTAGTTCCTAACAAGCGCTCAGTAAATGTCACCTATTAGTTCTCTTTTTCAGGAAATTATTTCTGNGAACCTCTAAGCCATGTTTTGTTTTGTTTTTAAATGAGAGCAGATCGTAGCAATAATGTGGGCCATAAAAGGTTTTGAGAAAGATTCAGTGGGCTAACATCTTTAATATCTAATATCTTTGGTGATTAGTTCCTAACAAGCGCTCAGTAAATGTCACCTATTAGTTCTCTTTTTCAGGAAATTATTTCTGTATCCCAATTTTCCTTCGTTTATTCACATGATTATTGTTAATGATTCTGAAAAAAATTCCCATAGCGGGGGAAAGTGATTAGCAAGTTAATTAATTATTTGCATTTGTCTTCAAAGCTCATGGTTTAAATTAAGCCGAGGTCAGCTATAGTCGTGCCGGAATAAAAAAGAATTAGTTGACTTTGGCATCCTGTTTAATGTAAGATTTGTGAAATTCAGACCATTCAGTGAAACTTATCTGTGTGCTTTTATTTAACTAACAGTGATGGTGATCAAAGTGCTAACTATGTCTTCCACTCTGTGAAAAGAGCTGCCGGCAGAAAC
>SJYA01002601.1:306852-364375 GCA_006410615.1 Neotragus moschatus | reverse complement strand
AGGAGATGTGAGAAAGGTGTGCTTGTCTAGGCTCCTCTCCCCCACCAGACCCCATACAGAGGGAATACGGACTTGTGATTTATGACAGGGTTACCCTGAACTAGGGCATCATCTAAGACCACGGAATTGGAAAGGAGATGGGAAGTTGGAGGGGGATTCTTTCTTTCAGGGCAGAGCTCCCGGGGTCTGTGGTTAAGGTTTGCTGTGCCCATCGCTCTGGCCAAGACTGTTCTGTTTCTGTTGAGTGGGGGCCCTGAGTAAGCACAAGTGTCACGTGCCTTTTCAGAGAAACAGTCGGAGGATACAGACTGTATGAGAAACAGCAGAGCTGGCTGAGTTATGGGCTTGTCCTGTGTGACAACGAGGGTTTGTCCTGGTGGGTTTGTCCTACGTGCTTTCGTTCTTGGAATGCTTTCATCTGAAGGCACGACACAAAGTCCCAACTGGAGGTCACACCTTCTGGCTGATATGTGTGTGTATGTACACACTCACACACCACACACAGGTGCACTCTCCAGTAGTGTGCTAAGGGCATGGATTCTGAAATCAGACATAATCATTCAGGTGCTCTTTTAACATTACCCGCTTTGTGACCTTGAACCTCTAAGCCATGTTTTGTTTTGTTTTTAAATGAGAGCAGATCGTAGCAATAATGTGGGCCATAAAAGGTTTTGAGAAAGATTCAGTGGGCTAACATCTTTAATATCTAATATCTTTGGTGATTAGTTCCTAACAAGCGCTCAGTAAATGTCACCTATTAGTTCTCTTTTTCAGGAAATTATTTCTGTATCCCAATTTTCCTTCGTTTATTCACATGATTATTGTTAATGATTCTGAAAAAAATTCCCATAGCGGGGGAAAGTGATTAGCAAGTTAATTAATTATTTGCATTTGTCTTCAAAGCTCATGGTTTAAATTAAGCCGAGGTCAGCTATAGTCGTGCCGGAATAAAAAAGAATTAGTTGACTTTGGCATCCTGTTTAATGTAAGATTTGTGAAATTCAGACCATTCAGTGAAACTTATCTGCGTGCTTTTATTTAACTAACAGTGATGGTGATCAAAGTGCTAACTATGTCTTCCACTCTGTGAAAAGAGCTGCCGGCAGAAACGTGATTCATAAATTCTAGTGTGGACAGTCGCCCCTGGATGTGCCAGCCTTTGTCAGACTCAGGCATGAGTGCTCTTTCCCTCTGTTCTTCTCTCTCTCTCTCGTTTCTCCAAGTCTCCATTTAGATCCAGGGCAGGAATAGGGACGCAGATGTGGAAAACGGACACATAGACACAGGCAGGGGAAGGGGAAGTGGGACGAGTGGGGAGGGTAGCACTGGCATATATGCAGTCCATGAGCTGCATGGCACAGGGAGCTCAGCCCGCTGCTCTGTGGGGACCGAGAGGTATGGGACGAGGGTGTGAGATAGGGGGAGGCTCAAATGGGAGGAGTGTATGTGTACTTACAGCTGACTCACTTTTTGCACAGCAGAAACGAACACAACATTGTAAAGCAACTATACTCCAATTAAAAAAAAAAAAGTGCCTTGTCTCTGTAGGCAAATGCCCTCCCTTCCAGCTTAGACTCCAACCTCATGCAGCCTGGGAGAAGGTGACGAAACAGCCCCTTGGAGGCCGTTCCACTCTACATGGAACCAAGTGGAGGGATGGTAGATTCTGGGTTCCATGAATTCAGTGTAAGAGTTCTCATTTCATCTCTTCCTTCTGTAAGTCCCCATGGACTCTGTCAGGTCTCTGCAGGAGGGAGCACATGGTGAATAGGAACAAGCCCTGCTTCTCTCAAACATTTTGCAGAATTGGACAATAGAGACCAAAAGACGGCACATGGTATAAATGATAGAAAACAGTGGTGTAATGACATTGTCTGGTGAATAAATTAAAGCCCTGAGTCATGAGGCCAATAACAGAGCAAGCAAGCGAGTTGGAGAAGTATAATGAAAAGGAGAAAAGAGATGTTTTCAGCTAGTACTGGAAATGAGACCGAGACGGGGGTGGGGTGGCTGGATGGGGGCAGCTTGCCTCTTCCTATGGCTGTAACTCAGCAGAGAGGCTGTAAGAGGCAGTCCAGCAAGGTGAGAGAGGAGGCCAGCACTTCTGAAACCAAGGAAGATAGAGTGGAAACCTGGAGAATTTTAGTGGAAGGAAAAACCACATGAGCTTGGAAAATAGAGCTAATTGTAGATCCTGAACTCTGCAATGATGTAGGATAAGGAGGGATGGGAGAGGTCTGTGCCAAGATGGATAAACTGGAGAATGAGAAGGGACATCAAGGTTGAGGCTAGGTGTCCTCAGGGTCATGGGGTTCTGACAGTTGTTCTCTTGAGTCTCTAATATTTGCAGCTCCGGACTTTCTTGAAAATAAAGTTACTTGCCCTTTCTGAGGATTAGAAAAAACAAGATATTTTACACAAGGACACCCAACGTGGGCCAGTTGACATGCGTAGATGTGGACACTGTGGCCAGGCTGACTGCATCTCACAACCCTGTGGGGCCAGGGGAAGTTTAAGACAATGCAGAAAAATTCAAATTCTGAGCCACAAGCAAACTTTGTCAGACAAGTCCCTTTCTCCAAATTCATCTGGAAGTGTTATCAATGAAGGGGTGGGGGAACGTGTCTTGTTCACCCCACGCTCCAGTGCCTAGCCTTGCCTGGCAGAGACTAGGTATCTGATCAGCATGTGTTGAATGATGGAGGGGTGGGGTTTACCTTTCAATAGAGTAAAAGCTGCCATGAGGCTAAAGCTCATTTTGTTTAGAGAATTTGCTCAGCTTTTTGTTCTGGGCTGTAAAGCAACACCTAGAAGAAGGCGTGACACAGAATAAACATTTATTACAATTATCATCCAAACTGGGATGCTTCTGAGAGCATCGGGGGGAACTCATGGGATGCTATTCCAGGACCACAGGTATAAACTGGGACTGTCTGGGTACACCTTGCTGTGTGGTGACCTGTCGCCAGTACTTAGTGAATGAATTAATCTTGTGTTCTTGCAGATATATAAGGAAAAGGGAATGTTTTGTAGGTTTGCCTTCTTTCAGCCAAATTGCACTCACTTATCTTTGGGTTCATTCAGCAAATATTTACCAAGCNCACAGGTATAAACTGGGACTGTCTGGGTACACCTTGCTGTGTGGTGACCTGTCGCCAGTACTTAGTGAATGAATTAATCTTGTGTTCTTGCAGATATATAAGGAAAAGGGAATGTTTTGTAGGTTTGCCTTCTTTCAGCCAAATTGCACTCACTTATCTTTGGGTTCATTCAGCAAATATTTACCAAGCACCTACCAGGTGTATACCAGGTATTCTGCTTGTATCAGGTATACAAAGAGACAAGAAATAAGGATGCCTGCTGTCTAAAAGTGAGCCAGAGTGTTGATAGGCACATTATATGATGCTATGAAGTGAAAGTGAAAGTTGCTCAGTTGTGTCCAACTCTTTGTGACCCCATGGACTATACGGTCCATGGAATTCTCCAGGCCAGAATACTGGAGTGGGTAGCCTTCCCCTTCTCCAGGGGATCTTCCCAACCCAGGGATTAAACGCAGATCTCCTGAATTGCAGGTGGATTCTTTACCAGCTGAACCACCAGGGAAGCCCAAGAATACTGGAGTGGATAGCCTTCCTCTTCTCCAGGGGATCTTCCCGACCCAAGAATTGAACTGAGGTCTCCTGCATTGCAGGCAGATTCTTTACCAACTGAGCTATGAGGGAAGCCCTATGATGCTATGACATCTGGCTCCTCTCAGAATGTCTGGTACACACCTCATCACCTTCCATGACTCCCTAAAATGTCCCTCCTCTAACCAGCCTTCCTAACCACCATCTCCAGACAATGCTTTCTCCATGCACATGTGGAGATGCTGGTTAGGAAGGCTGCTTAGAGGAGGGACACTTTAGGGAGCCATGGAGGGTGATGAGGCGTGTACCAGACATTCTGAGAGGAGCCAGATGTCAAGGAAGCCTGCCCAGGGCAGAGAGTTTATTTCAGATGCTGGGAATAGAATTGTGACTAAGACAGTGTGTCTCTGACCTCACAACCAGATCATCTACAAGTCCGCTCTACACCTACGTCTCCATTCCTTGCCTGCAGACAGGCTTATCAGGGCCATTTTTCTAGATTCCATAGACATGCATTAATAGACAATGTTTGTTTTTATCTTTCTGACTTACTTCACTCTGTGTAACAGACCTGTGGACACAATAGGGGAAGGAGAGGGTAGAACGAACTGAGAAAGTAGCATTGACATTTATTCACTATTCACTACCGTGTGTGAAATAGACAGCTAGTGGGAAGCTGCTGGGAGCTCAGCTCGGTGCTCTGTGGTGGTAACTGCATATATAGTTACAACTGATACACGCTGTATGCCAGAAACCAATGCAACGTTGTAAAGCAATTATCCTCCAATTAAAAAAAAATAGAATATCATCTAACCCATCAGGTCTGCGATGGGGGAATTACAGTGTGTGACGGGAGGCAGGAGGCTTGCTGGGGGTGACCCTGGCAGAGCACTTGGTAGGAAAGAGACTTCCAGATCCTCAGTTTGGTTGAAGGGGTAGCTGAGCATCACCCACCCCTGCCCTCCTCCTGTCTGGTGATGTGGGGTAGGTTTTCACCCTACCCTCCTTCCTCTGCTGTTGTCAATGGGCAAACGGAGCAGCTACAAGACTGGACCAGGCCAGCCACTGCTGTGTGCAGGGGTGCGAGGCTCACAGGTCTCCTTGGGCTGCCTGGAAGTGTCCGGATCCAGGGGAAGAGCCTGGGCGGGAGGTGATGGGTAGACAGGAAGCCAGTGCAGGGGGAGGGAGTCCGGGTATTGCTTCGATAAGGGCCATCTGCTTACCCATCCAGAGCTTTTGAATGTAATATGAAAATGTTCCTCATTATTTTCCTTGGATGGGTTTGCTATCCTGATGATATTAATTATTCTTAAAGGTCAACAGCGCTCTTTCGAATCCCCTTCTGTTCTATCATGTAATCAGTTAATTAATTGGAAACCATTTAGCAGCGTCTGCTGAGCGCGTTGCCGGGTGCGAGTTTTCTTGTTTTGCTGCTTCTGCAGTGATGGTTCCCTCCACGTGCCTCTTTTCTTCCAAGAATTTGGGAAATTGAGCGTGGGCTGCACCCTGCATCCCCCCTCCCCTGGTGGACCCCCACTTTGTTCACAGTTGTCATGTCATCAGCTTTTTTCCTCTTGAGTCTCTACGAGTAATAATAGCTCGTTTCCATTCAGTGCCTACGCCGGGCACTGTGTCCATGTGTGTTAGTTAATTCTCACTTTCTAATGTGGTAGAGATTTTGTTCCTGGGTTCCATCCCTGAATCGGGAAGATCCCCTGGAGTAGGGAATGGCTACCCACTCCAGTATTCATGGTGGTAAAGGGAGCCAACCAAGAATTATATAGCTAGAAAGTGGCTGAGCAAAGACAGAAACTTCTAGAAGCCTTCTATCCTGTGTGCTAGGATGTTGGTGCTTCAGAGCATCTGGGAGAGGAGACTTGGGTCGTTGCTGAAGAATCTTAGTTAGAATTCTTAGTCACAGGTGTTGCTGGTTCATAGTGTGTGTGTGACTCTTTGTAACCCCTTGGACATAGCTCACCAGGCTCCTCTGTCCATGGGATTCTCCAGGCAAGAATACTGGAGTGGGTTGTCATTTCCTTCTCCAGGGGATCTTCCTGACTCATGGATCAAACCCATATCTCCTGCATTGGCAGGTAGATTCTTTACCACTGAGCCACGAGGGAAGTCTTAGTGGGTTGTTACAGTGTGGGATTGGGCTATTATATGCACAGTCTTTAAAGAGCGCCAGCCCAGAGTGAGGACCACTGGGCACGTGATCTCCTATCATTACTACCACCTGCAATACTTCAATGACCCCAGCCAGGCATCGAGTATGTGCTTTGAGCCAAGAACTTTTTGGGGGGCACATGCACTAATTCAGCTTGATTTTCCAGGCTGCTCTTTAAGCCTTCTGCTTTTGACTTCTGTGGTTTGGATGCACAGACTGAGACCCAGAGAGATTCAGTAACTTTTTCAGGAAGAATCATCCAGTCTGGGAGGGCCAGAGCCACCCAGCATCTAGCCTGATGGTCTGACTCCAGAGTCTGGGCTACTTACCAATAAGCCAGCAGTTCTCACACTTAAGCCTGAGTCAGCGTCACCTGGAGTGCTTGATACAACACAGGACGCTGGGCGAAACCCATGAGTGCCCTCCTCAGCAGCTCTGGGGTGGGGGCCCTGGGAATGTGCATTTCCAAGTCCACACTGCTGCCGCTCCTGCTGGTCTGGGGACCACACTTGGGAAGTCTCTGCCTGCCCGACAGATTCGGTTTCACAGAGCGGTGCAGCCAGGACGTGACGAGGCTCTCCATCACACGGGCCGACCAGGGGCTCCCTGCAGTGACAGCTGTCCGTGCACACTCCATCTTAAAAGTTAATCTGTTCCCCAGTTCCTTGGATGTTCTTTGTGACAGCCTCCTGGCCAGACCGGGCAGAGGAAAAGGCCTTGAGCACCCGTGGCATTTGTTTGTCCTCTGGGCTCTGCCAGACGCTGGACAGGCAGCATCTTCAGCTCCTTATTTCTGCAGTCTGTGGTCCAGGATGGGGAGGGACAGGGACGGGGAGGGAATCTGAGCTGCTCTGGTTCATAGAAGCCCAAAACCCACAGGCCATTGTCAGCAAAGTCACCTCTGTTCTGCCCTGGCCACTCCAGAGAGTGATCTCAGTTAGCCAGTTGTCCCTAATCAATGCCACTGTGCTCCAAGCTTCTAGAAAATCTCCAGGCTCCTCCAGAGGGCCACTCCTGAGGCAGCCAGGAGTGTGGCCTTTGGCGTAGAGCCACAGGCACAATCGTTTCTCCCGGAGTGTGGCTCTGGCCCGCTGTTGCCATGCGCCTGCCATGCGCCTGCCTCTCCCAGCCCAGCACCACCCTCCGCCCTCGCCCCGGTGGCCTTTCCGCTCGCTGTGCTCCCCAGCCCCAGCCTGTGATGGCACTCGTTGGTTTGGAGGCTGTGGTTCTGTCCCCTTGTTCTTTCTCTGCTCCCTTTCCACAGGCCCGTTTCTTGTATCTCCTTCACTGACTCTCACTTTTCCCCTCATCCTCCAGGGTCTCCAGGCATGGAGTTTCAAAAGCCCTCCTTCCTGGAGAAAGTCCCCATGGGGGTTTCCCTAAAACAACCTCCAGGTGGTAAACCTGGGTCCTGCGCTCAGAAATCCTGTTAAGGAGAGGGGCCAGGGGTGGGAGTAGGGGAAGCAGACAGATTCATGCTGCAAATCCAGGAGGAACTTTGATCCAATTTGTTCATTTCCATCAATTTCCAGTGTGGTGACAGCCTTTCTCCAGACTTCTCAGTGACATCTCCCCATTGGCAATCCTCCACCAAATTGCAGGCGAGAATGGCTAAGTCCCCTTCCTAGCTATAACAATGATATTTGTTCCTAGGAGCCTTTATAGGAATTGCTTAGCTCCTGACAGAGTGTTTCTTTACATCCTAATTTTCTTATGTATGTTTGATCGTCCAGCCTTTCCAGACAGTAGGATTTGATAGGTACTCCCAGGTGGCTCAGTGGTAAAGAATCCACCTGCCAGTGCAGGAAATGCCAGAGACGTGAGTTCAATCCTTGGGTTGGAAAGATCCCCTGGAAGAGGAAATGACAACGCACTCCGGTATTCTTGTCTGGGAAATCCCATGAACAGAGGATCCTGGTGGGTTAAAGTCCATGGGGTCGCAGAGTCAGATAGGACTGAGTGACTGAGCATGCATGTAAAGTAAACTCACTGGGAAAGCAAAACTTCACTAGATCAGTGGTTCTTCAAGTAAACTTCCCGAACCCACAACATCAGCAACCCTTAGGTAGCTACTTGGAAATGCAAATTCTTGGCCTGAGTCAGAATCTCTGGAGGAACGTGGAGCCTGGCTGTCTAGTTTACAAGCCTCCGGGTGATGCTGATACTGAGTTGGAAAACCTCTCTGCAGATGCTTTCCTCGAATCCACACCTGGCTTGTGTTTCTTCAAGTGCTCATCTTGAAGGAAGGTAGGGATGCCATGTCAGCCTAATCCGATTTCTGTATAAAAAGGCCCAAAGCAACTTTTTGCTCACAATTTTAAGAGAGCTATGTGTTGTCCAGTCACTAAATCATGTCTGACTCTTTATGATCCCATGGACGGCAGCACACCAGGCTTCCCTGTCCCTCACTGCCTCCCAGAGTTTGCTCAAACTCATGCCCAGTGAGTCAATGATGCTATCCAATCATCGCATCCTCTGTCACCCCCTTCTCCTCCTGCCCTCAGTCTTTCCCAACATCAAGGTCTTTTCTAGTGAGTCATCTCTTTGTACTGGGTGTCGTAAGTATTGGAGCTTCGGCTTCAGCCTCCGTCCTTCCAGTGAATGTTCAGGTTTGATTTCCTTTAGGATTGACTGCTTTGATCTCCTTGCTGTCCAAGGGACTCTCATACGTTTCCCTCAAATCCCAAGAGTAGATCTCAGAATGAGGAGAGGTGGCTGGCCTGGCCACCAGGTAATTAGCAGGAAGGTGCTTTCTGCATCTTGAAGAGCAGCATGGCCTTCCTGCCCCTGCCGGTCTCCCTCCCACCTGCCTCCCTTGGACTCAGGATTCCCTGGTCCTGACAGCATCTCACGCAGATGCCCAGGCAGAGCCTGCCCCAGGCTCACCTCTGGCTCCCTCCTCCCTCAACAGTCCCCGCTTCACTCTTAGTCTCTACAGTAGCCATCCCTCAGTATCATCTAGGGGGATTGATTCCCAGACTCTGGCCGTATTCCAAACTCCGAGAAGGCTCAGCTCCTTTATGCGAAATAGCATAGCACCGCCTGCCCCTGGTTTGTGCAAGTCCTGCATCCACTGATCCAACCAGCCGTGAATTCCATCCATGGTTGGTTGAATTTGTGGATNCTTCACTCGGTAAAAGTTCTGCAGTAAATAAGCCTGTTTAATTTCATTTAGTGCCACGTTTTTCAAGCAACATGAAATTTTTGGCCTTGTAATACCCATCAGCATACAGAAGACCTCAGCTTCCCAGGAACGTTCTCTGGGAAAGCCAGGGTTTAGCACAGCCCCAGGCCTTGTGGACAAGCTGCCTCCAGTCTCCTGATCTCAGGTCAAGACACCAGTCACGTCACTTGAGATTTGATTAGAGAAAGCATTTTGGCTTCATTAAAGTTCATTAAATGAGCCATCCAGTGTAATTTAGCTGAATAAAAATGGCTCAAATGGCTTTAACCCACACCCCCCTTTTACAGCAATTTAATTGAGGGAAAAGCAAATATATCAACGACGTAGAAAAATACTCCTTGGCCTTCAAGAGGAACACTGGGTGGCAGCGTCTGCTTCCTTGTCACAGGGGCTGGATTTTAGGGGGTCGCCTCAAGGGGAACCCCTCAGGGGTCGGCAACAGCCCTGGTGACGAGATGACCCGGAACTTCCTTCCTTCAAGGAGGCTGAGGGCAGCCACCCTCACTTCGCCCTACAGTGGGCAGCAGGCATCTCTGGTGTGGGACTGGTGTGTGCAAAGTCCCACGTTCAAGACCATGAAGTGTAAGCTCCCTGGTTCTGAGAGAAGCTCCCTGGTTCTGGGAGAAGCTCCCTGGTTCTGGGAGAAGCTCCCTGGTTCTGCTAGCCTCCTCTTTCTCTGTGGTTTGTTCCTTTTTAAGCAAACTCTCTGTAGGGTTGGTGCTGCATCAAGGAATTCTTCTTTCTTGGACTTTTCCTCCACATCTGTCAGTGATTTCAAATGAATCTTGGTGTGGCTTAGCAGGGGAGGGAGCTGACTGTCTCCAAGAAGACCAAAGAGATAGTTCTTTCATGGGAAAAATTCGAAAGGCAGAGACAAGTCGCTGAGGGGATGTGGGGTCTTCAGGAAGGAAGAACTGCCTCTTTCACACGCTGCATTCGTGGATGGAGGAAGTCAGAATTACATCATGACAATCTCACCAAGCCACAGCCTCCATGAGCTTGTGAGAGGAGAAGGGTTTTGTTGTTCTTTGGGTGGCCACGCCTGATGCTTGGAGCTCGTTGTTCAGTCATTCAGTCCTGTCTGACTCTTTGTGACTCCACGGATTGCAGCATGCCTGGCTTCCCTGTCCTCACTACCTCCCAGAGTCTGCTCAAACTCATGTCCACTAAGTCGATGATGCCATCCAACTGTCTCATCCTCTGTCAACCTCTTCTCTTCCTGCCCTCAAACTTTCCTAGAATCAGGGTCTTTTCCAATGAATTGGCTCTTTGCATCAGGTGGCCAAAGTCTTGGAGCTTTGTATGGTTCTTAGAATAATGCTTTCTGCAAGCAGCAGGGTGAATCCTCTAGGAAAAGCCGGTGACTGTGGCATTCATGATTGGGATGCCAGCTGAGCACACTCCTGGGTCTCTGTGCTCTCTTGCAACCATCTTTTGCAAGAGGAGACTAACATATGCCTGGGGCAGGAGCTGACCAAGCAGACAGGCCCCAGATTGCATCTTCGTGGCTGGACCCTGATTGGGAAGCTGGTTTCCTGGGGTCATGAAACATAGGCACGGAGAGGGAGGGACTGAAATTCAAGACTTGGACTCTTTCAGAGATCACAGTTGGGCAGCCAACTCTGCCGTCAGGACCTTGGGGGCAAAAGAGGGACTGAGGATAGGTGTGCTCATCTGCTAGGGCTGCCATAAACACTGCAGACTAGGTGGCCTCAACAGCAGGAACAATGACTTCTTCACAGTTCTGGAGGCTGGGAGTCCGAGATTAAGGTGTCAGCAGGGTTCCTCTCTCCTGAGGCCTCTTGCCTCAGTTTGCAGATGCTGACTTTTCCTCCTGGTGTCTTCTTGTCATCTGCCTCCGTGCATGTCTGTGTCCTAATCTCTTCTTATAAGGACACCAACCACATTGGACTAGGATTCATGGCCTCCTTTAGCCTTAATTACTTTTTTTTTTCAAAGATGAAAAAACAATATTTACTTTATTTATTTATTTTTAATTTTTGTTTTTTCATCTCAGGTGTACATGAGTTCCCAATCTACTTTAATATCTATTGCCATACATTACATTCCCAAATTTCAAAACAATAAGGTTGTGGACAGATGAAATTACGAGAAACCTAGCAAAGTGCATCAATAACTTCATATTCAGTGATGAAACACTGGATGTTTTTCTTCTAGGTTTAGTAACAAGGAAAATAAGCTGTCTTACTTCTACTCAACATCACACTGAAAATCCTAGCTAGTACAATAAGTCAAGAAAAAGGAAAATCAATTGGGTTGGGGGAGGAGCACCCAGGGTTTAATGCAGATTGTGAAAAATGTATCCAATTGGATATCCTCAATGCTTCTGAGGGCTCCATAGCATAGAGATAGCCAGGCACCTGTGGCCAACAGTCCGTTCCACACTCAAGTCCTAAGACCCAGGCTGCCTCGGGCCTGCCTCTGCTGATAGGACAGGAGGCACTTCCAAAGTCAGCCACACCCTTAATCGGGGAAGTCCACGGAGACTTCCATCTTCAGCATCGCTTCATGGGTGGGCATTAGTGTCTCCTTCTCAACCTTTTTAGCAAACTGGAGGGTCAGCCCCCAGTTGTCTCAGTGTTTGAGGAACAGAAGTATTCACCTGGTTGGCTTCTTTTGACCGCAGAGTCCAGAGTCCATCTTTTAAAATTTTTTTTTAATTGGAGGAACATTGCTTTACAATGCTGTGTTAGTTTCTGATGTACAACAACATGAATCAGCCACATGTGTGCTAAGTTACTTCAGTTGTGTTCGACTCTTTGCGACCCTATGGACTGTAGCCCACCAGGCTCCTCTGTCCATGGGATTCTCTAGGCAAGAATACTGGAGTGGGTTGCCATGCCCTCCTTCAGGGGATCTTCCTGACCCAGGGTTAGAACCTGCATCTCTCAAGTCTCCTGTATGGGCAGGAGGATTCTTTACCACTACGCCACTTGTGAATCAGCCAGAAGTATACAGATCTCACCTTCCTCTTGAATCTCCCTCCCACTCTCATCCCACCCCTCTAGGTCCTCACAGAGCACTGGGCTGAGCTCCCTGTGTTATACAGCAGCTTCCTACTAGCTATCTGTTTAACATATGGTAGTCTATATATCGGAGAAGGCAATGGCACCCCACTCTAGTACTCTTGCCTGGAAAATCCCATGGATGGAAGCGCCTGGTGGGCTGCAGTCCATGGGGTTGCCAGGAGTTGGACACGACTGAGCAACTTCACTTTCGCTTTTCACTTTCATGCATTGGAGAAGGAAATGGCAACCCACTCCAGTGTTCTTGCCTGGAGAATCCCAGGGACAGAGGGCCCCGTCTATGGGGTCGATTGAAGCGACTTAGCAGCAGCAGCAGCAGCAGCAGCAGCAGCAGCAGTGTATATATGGGGCTTCCCAGGTGGCGCTAATGGTAAAGAACCTGCCTGCCAATGCAGGACACCTGGATTTGATCCCTGGGTCGGGAGGATCCCCTGGAGAAGGAAATGGCAACCAATTCCAGTATTCTTGCCTGGAGAATTCCATGGACAGAGGAGCCTGGCAGACTAGAGTCCATGGGGTCGCAAAAGAGTCAGACATGAGCGAAGCAACTGAGAACAGTGATCAATCCGGTTCAGTTTAATTGCTCAGTCGTGTCCCTTTGCGCCCACAGTGTACATATTGTCAATCCCAATCTCCCAGTTAGCCCTCTCTCCTTCCCTTGCTGGGTTCTTCTCTACATTTCAGGGTCCACGTTGAGTGACACTTTTGTTGGATGGTAGGGTTCCCAGGGTAGAGGGTGACATCCTCCCGACTCTTGGGGCTCCGTCCTGCTGCAGTTGGGCTCCCCTTTAGGAGGGTCACGGAACTACTCCCTCCCAAGGTTCCCTCTGTTCACCACAGGGCTAATGCTGGAGGGGCCACCTCAGCCTGTATGCCCCTCAGGGTCAGATGTGGCCATCTGGCACCTTGTTTCCAGAGCACCCAGGAGCTGCATCACCGGCGTTCATTACTCTGGGCCCCAGAGTCTGGGCTGAGAGGAGCAATAGTGCAGGACAGAATTAATGGCTTTGTTTGGTAGTCTCAGATGAGGGATTCGGGGCAAGGTCACGGGGCTGGATTTTGGGAAAGTGTTTGATGCATCATCTCGTAAAATCTTGCTCACCAAATTAATTCCAGCGGTCAGGTGACTTGGAAACTGGCCACGGACTCGAGCAAAAGTCAGAGACGGGTGATAATGGATCTGTGAGGGAGGAGGCTCGGGGCTGCTGTGCAGCTCAGAGGCAGGATGGTTCTTAATTAAACCTTTGTCTGATGAGTGGGGTAACCGGCCCATCAATAACTGATGACAGGTGAATACAGGCGAGGCATCAGCTAGAAGGAAAAGCAGGGGCAGTGGGTGGTAGGCGGGCGGTAAGTCTTTGCTTCATCTTTCCTATCTGCCCAGCACCATGAGCGTTTATGCCCCCGGGGGCAGGATGGCCAGAGGCGTGCCCTGCTTGCCTTCCTGGGGGTGAATATGCTTGCCTTTGCTTGTGCTTTGTGTGTTTGTTTGCCTCCGGGCTGGATGCTTCTATTGTGTGTCTCTGGCAGGGCACGGTGTACGGTTGCCCAGGTTGTGTATACGCTCTCCTCCCGGGACTTGGGCAGCAGTGTTGCTCTCTGTGGGGACAGGCACTGTGCTGTGTGTATGTGGACCTGGGCATTTACATGTCTGTGTGTTGGTTGCAAATGTTGCTAGGTATGTCTTTTGTTGCCTGTTGCTGGAGTCTTTACGTTAAGACTGCTCAGAGCTNTTGCCCAGGTTGTGTATACGCTCTCCTCCCGGGACTTGGGCAGCAGTGTTGCTCTCTGTGGGGACAGGCACTGTGCTGTGTGTATGTGGACCTGGGCATTTACATGTCTGTGTGTTGGTTGCAAATGTTGCTAGGTATGTCTTTTGTTGCCTGTTGCTGGAGTCTTTACGTTAAGACTGCTCAGAGCTGTTCAACTTTGATTGGCAGCCTCTGAGCCTCAGTTTCCTCATCTATTGCATGGAGATCATATCAATACCTGCCTGGTACAGTTGCTCTAAATATTAAATGAAGTCGTGAAAGCAAAAGTGGGTAAACGAGTTGTTGTCATTGTTATTTTGTTGCTAAGTTGTGTCTAATTCTTCTGCGACCCCACAGACTATAGCCCGCCAGGCTCCTTTGTCCATAGGGTTTTCCAGGCAAGAATACTGGAGTGGGCTGGCATATCCTTCTCTGGGGTCTTCCCAACCTGGGGATAAAACCCAGTCTCCTGCATTGGCAGGCGGGTTCCTTACCACTGAGCCAGTGCGGAAGCCCCAAGTAGCGGAGTAGCTGGTACTGAATAAGCCCTTGGTGAATGCAGATTTTGGTCATGGAGATGATGTGGGGAGGCAGAAGGAGGTGAGAGAAGAGGATCTGGACCCCAGAAGGTGAAGGTGGTTTGTGGACCATCAAGGAGGAGGAAGGGAAGAGGGCAGTTGTGGCCAAAGCCCTTGAGTCCTGCCATGGCCGCTCCATCTGGCCAAAGAACTGAAGGAATGCAAGGGGCTCTTTCTCCCTCAGGTGGGGCTTGGTGGGTGGAGGAGGCCTGGGGTGGAGCTACAGAGGGGACACCCCTAGGAGAGCGGGGGCCCCCCTCCCCTGTATCTGGTCTCCCCCACCCCTCCCCACCAACTTGTAATAAGGAGATAATGCCATTTCGTATTCTTTATTTGCCCAGAATGCCTGTTATTTTCTTTCTTTCAGAATCCAATTTTCTCTTGACATTTCTGCCTAATGTAGCAAAACTTGACCTTTGTGAAAGGACATTGCTGGCAGCCTGCTCCCTGTCTCGGGCCCCCCAAGAACTCTGGGCTGCTCCTCCCTCAGAGACGGGCAAGGGTCCCCACTTCAGCTGGACCACTCCTGGGTCCCCGCCTCCTCCTTCCTGTGGGGGCGGGGGCGGGGCGTGTTTCCCAGGGCGCAGTGAACCTGGAGTTCCTGGCTGCTGCCTCTCCCAGCAGCTGCCGCTCAGCTTTAGAACCAGGGACTCTGTTCCAGGCTGCACTGGAGTCGAGCAGAGAGCTCAAGGCCCCGGGGCCTTGTCTAACTCCTGCTGCCTCTGGTGCTGTTGTGCGTAAACCAGCAGCAAGGTTCTGAGGCATAAACTCACCTTTATGGAAACATCGGGGCAGCTGATGGTAACGGAGATACCTAGGGTGGTGCCCGATCCTGTTACTCTTGACCCCAAGCTTCAGCTTCAGGTCCACTCCCGGGTGTAGGGTCACGACTCTGATGCGCGTACATGTCTGGTCGCCTGCTCCTCCCTTCCGAGCAGGTGATGCTCTGCTGGGAGCTGGGCACGTGGGTGTCCTCACATGGTCATCATGCAGTTCTTCTGTCCCCCTTCCCTTCCAATTCAGTGGGGGAATGAGGTGGTTTGTAGGAAAAAGATGCCGTTGTTAGGGGTTTTGTGAAGCTGAGCATGCGGATGGGTTAAGGTTTGCAGGCTTTTTTTTATTGGGATGCTGTACTGGGGCACTATTACAACAGCTAAGGCATGGAAGCAACCTAAGTATTCAGTGGCAGATGAATGGATAAAGGTGTGCTACATATACCTGATGGAAAATTACTCAGTCCTTAAAAGGAGGTTTATAGGCTTTTGGTGAGAGGCTGTGTTTTTATTCACGCCAGTATTCCACAGCCCTGTGGAGAGGAAGTTAGTCACAGTGTGGGGATATGAGGGACCCTCCTAAAGAGGGCCAAGGAGAGAGTGTGACAGTAAGTTTGGGGTACACCTCCCTGGAGACCTTCCCTTTGTCCCCAGTCCCTTGCACCCCAAGAATGGGGTTTTCCTCCCCCACACAGTCATGGGCTTTTCCCAAGATAGTGCTAGTTGCTCAGTCATGTCTGACTCTTTCTGACCCCACGGATTGTAGCCCACCAGTCTCCTCTGCCTTCTCCAGGCAAGAATAGTGAAGTGGGTTGCTATTTCCTTCTCCAGGAGATATTCCTTCTCCAGGGATCCAATAGGATCTCTCCTCCTATTTATCTGTCCTGCATTGCAGGCAGATTCTTTACCATCTGAGCCACCAGGGAAGCCCATGTCACCAAGATAGATCTGCCTCAAATGCAAGGGGGAAGCCCTGTCCTCTAGCTTGTCCTTGGCTTTGAATATCTGCTCCTCCAATGAGCCATGATTACCCTCTGTGACCTCACCCAGGATGAGCTTCGCCTATGGGTTCCAGACCCACACATCCAACAGGCTGTCTCACGTCTCTCTGTGGACATCAGACAGGCATCTCAGGCTTAGTGTCTGCAAGGGAGAAGGTCTTGATCTCCATGCCACTCTCCAGTTGGGACCCTTCTGCAGCCTTGGGCTCATTAAATGACAACACCACTCTCCTGGGCATTCAAGTCTCCCTCTGTGGCCTGATCCAACCCCACAGGAATTCTGGCAGCTCTCCCTCACCACCTCACTTAAATTCACCAGCTTAATCATTTCTGTGCTCCCTTCTTGCCTGGAATATGGCAGCGTCTCCTAATTGCTTTGATGGCTTCCTGTCTTGGGTTCCTGTTTTTAAAGATGCTGGTTAGATTACACCACATCCCTACTTAACACCGTTTGCTGCTCTCCCATTGCTCCTTAAAGTAAAATCCAGACACCTTACTTTGGCCCAAAAGGTGGGTGTGGCATGGCCCCTTCTGGGTGCTTACTCTACTTTTAGTTTTAAAATTTTTTGACCAAATGGCATGGGGATCTTAGTTCCCTGACCAGGGATCAAACCAGCTACCCCTGCCTTGGAAGTGCAGCATTTTAACCACTGGACTGCCAGGGAAGTCTCCCTCCTATTTATCCTAGATCACACTTCTCCTACTTCCTTTCTCACTGGCCTCCTTTCTGCCCCCCTATCCCTCTCAGGGCTTTACACCTGATGCTCCCACTGCCTGGAACACACCTTCCCTGGCCCTCAGCTCAGTCTCACTCCTCTTGTCTCAGCTCCAATGTCCCCTCTCAGAGGGCATTTATCGAAGCCTTTGACTGTGGAATGTTCAGAATGCTTGTTTATGGTGATTATTTCATAGATATATATTATCTTAAACTCATCAAGACATATATATATATATACACATTAAATATGGAAAAAATTTTTGGAAAGTCAACTATGCCTTAATAGTAAAAAAAAGGGGAGGGGATAAATTAGAAGTCTTGGACTAGCAAATACAAGCTGCTATATATAAAATGGATAAGCAGTAAGGTCTTACACACTTCCAACATAGCCCCGTCTCTCTTCCCCATCAGTTTCTTGCCCTCCTTTGCTTAGGCCCTTTATTCTACTCATCACAAACTGCAATTCTTTTGCTTATTCATTTGCAACTTGAACGTATGTTCCCAAGAGACCTTATCTACTGTCCACCCCGTTGTTCCTTGAAGCCTATATTTGGCTGTAAACAAATATTTGTTATGGAAGTCCTCTAAATACAGGTGGGCTTGTAGGTTCTGTGCATATGTGTATAAGCAGGAGTCTGTGTCTGCACTGGTTACTGACAGGTTTGATAGACATAAATGCACACTGCTGGTGTGTGTGGATAGGCATTTACCTAATGCAGCCTTCGCTGCTCTCCTTTCTCATCTCTAGATGAGTCCAGAGTTCCTGGAGCACCACTTTGACTCCAAGGTCTCCCACTGCTGCCCTGAAGGACTGTTATCACATCGAAAGTTGTTTGTTGAGCCTGGCAAAGTAATAACCGTGGGCGTGTTTCTTCTTTTATTCAGAAGACTAATGACTGCTCCTTTCCCCGTACATCCTAATGAGAACAATTAAATAACCATTAGGAGGAGAACAGAAGTGTGAACAAAAAGGCTGATGTCTTGATCATCGATGGGCAGGGTTGCTGGGGGAGGGACTGGCTTGAAGGAATTATAGGTGTGGAGTTTCTCTTTGACTTGTGTGAATGTTAAGACTATCGGTAACAGGGCACAATAGCCTCACTTATGCAGAGTGAAGAAGTTCCAGGTATCTATAGTACAGGGTAGGGCATAGTTAGCAATACAGTATTATACACTTACAATTATTATTTAAAAAGGGAGGGGAGAAACTTTTAGAGGTGCCAGTTAAGTTCATGGCACTGTTTATGGCTATAATTTCATATATATATTATTTTATTTATTTTATTAATTAAAATTTTCCATCTCAGGTGTACATGAGTTCCCAATCTTGAAACCCCCCCNTACAAATCTTGAAATTATTTGTTCTAATTCTGTGAAAAATACTGCTGGTAGCTTGATAGGGATTGCATTGAATCTGTAGATTGCTTTGGGAAGTATACTCATTTTCACAATATTGATTCTTCTGATCCATGAACATGGTATATTTCTCCAACTATTAGTGTCCTCTTTGAATTTTATATATATATAATTTTAAACTTATTTAAGACATATAAATATGTACAGCTCTTTTAGTAAGTCAACTGTGCCTCAGTAATAAAAAAAAGGGAGATGGGATAAATTAAGAGTTTGGAATTAACAGATATAAGCTACTGTATGTAAAATGGATAAGCAATAGGCCCTACTATGCAGCACAGGGCATTATATTTAGTTACCTATATAGACCATAATGGAAAATAATATGAAAAAGAATGTATTTTGTTTAACAATCACTTCACTGTACACCAGAAATTAACTCAACCTTGTGAATCAACTGTACTTCATTTGAAAAAAATACTTGCTGGTTTGTACACGCTCTACCCTGAGGGTTCTCAATTTTATTGTGATGAGAGGATAGCAGAGAATGACCAAGGAAATTTTATTAATTTATTTATTTTATTTGATTTGTAAAGTCTTTTCTTTAAAAGGTCTCAGCATCCTCTCAAGACATGATCTGTAGTCTGGACTACTGGCAGAGGTGTGTTAGCCGAATGGAACAAAGGAGAAGCACAGCTAAGCCAGGCTCCCATTAGATGGCCATGCTTACTACACAGAGCAAGACTGATTCCAGATAGTCCTTTAATTTTCTTTATTTGTCCGTCTTGCAGAAACCTGTCAAGTAACCGGCTCACCACACTCTCGTGGCAGCTCTTCCAGACGCTGAGTCTTCGGGAATTGTAAGTTCAGTTTTGAAAACTGTCCAGATTGGTGGAGTTGTGGTCAGAGGTCGGGTGAAACCACTGAAGGGGTTTTTGGGGTGGATGACATGGGTGTACCATATTCAGTGAGAGGGAGTCACTCATTCCTTGATTTCTGATACTGTTTCTGGGCATAGTACATTTCATAAAATAGGAATTTCATCTCTTAGCAGGATGTAGTTTTGTGACCTGTTAATAGTTAATTAATAACAGTATTGAATTTATAATAATAAAGAGAGTTAGTTTATAATAAATAACATTTGTAGTATGTAAATAGATTATTAGGTGTGCTTTTGTTTACATGACTTCTGATTTATCATCACTGGTGTCAATCAAGGTAGGTATTATTATGCTTCCCATAAAAATGGTATCTCCACCCTTTAAGATGAGGGTTTTTTAGCTCCAGAAAGGCATGTGAGACACAGTCAAGATCACCTTGCTAGGGATTGGCAGAACCAGGACTTGAACATAAGCCTTTAGTTTCAGATTGCATGTCTTTTCCACTTCTCATGATCTTCTGTCAGCCTATTTGGCTTGAGTATGGGCATCCTGAAGGGACAAAGCCCATATATTTATGCAGTCCGCCTGTGGACCTTAGCCTTCCTGCATTCTGAGACTGATCAGTGTACTTCTACCCCAGCTAGCCATTTTTCACAAACACGTATTGGATGGATGAGTGAAAACTTGTGACCACTGCTGGAAAAAGTAACTCATGTTGTCGTGTGAGTCATCATGGTCAGCTCTGTGCATGAAGGATGGCATATTATGTTGAGAGAACAAATCAAGGAATAAACTGCAAAGGAATTGAGACATGGATGGAATTAGGGACTCAGCGTTCCAGAGACACTGCTCATATGTCTTCTCTTTTACTTGGTGACTCTGATCCAAATTCACTGAATGCAGATTGCTTTCCTATCCTTTGCCAAGAGGCAATGGATGACCTTGGATCCCTGCCCAAGCTGTTGGCCTTTCAACTTGTTCTCCCTCCAGCTGGTTAAGACCTGAGTTCAAGGATGAGTCATAACCCTTTCTGACCCAGTTAGTCAGGAGGGAGAGTATGTACATTGCCACGACAGTCCTATATATACCCTATGCATCCTCATGGACTAGGTGTCTACATGATACTGAGAGAGGCCATTCCAGGGATGGGAAGGGCAGAGAGGGTCTCTTTGACAGTGTTGGCGGGTTTGGGCTAAAATCGCTTTCCTACCTTAGGACATTGCCCTTCCCACTAGCCTTCTCCTCTGCTGTGAGCACAATAGCTGTAGTGATCATAGTTCATATATGGCTACCATCAGATGTACATCAATAAAAACTTCTGAGCTTGAAAAAAAGGTAAATATATACTCATGTGTGTTCATGCTAAGTTGATTCAGTTGTGTCTGACTCTTTGCTACCCTATGGACTGTAGCCCACCAGGCTCCTCTGTCTATGGGATTCTCCAGGTGGGAATAATGGAGTGAGTTGCTATGCCCTCCTTCAGGGGATCTTCCCAATCCAGGGACTGAACCGGCATCTCCTGTGTCTTCTGCATTGGCAGGCAGGTTCTTTACCACTAGCGCCACCTGGGAAGCCCAAATATATACTCATTAGTTTATAAAACACAGAGAAACTGGACAATGTCGCAGAGACATCTCAGCGTCAGGTTGGTCCACCTGATCACTTGTGTTCATTCCCATCTTTGAAGGTAGACAAGACGTTAAAGGTAAATGAACATGACTGCTTTGATCACTAATGCTGACTTCTGAGATCTTACTTTGTTGCAGGCACTGTGCCAAGGAATCTATCGTGTTATTATTTAATCCTTATAACAATTCTATCAGGTCATAATGACTACTATCACTTCACCTTTGGGGACCCTGGGGGTACTTAGCAAGGCTAAATATCTTGGTTAAGGTCACCTATTAGCTGAATGGCAGCACATGGACTCAAGATCTTGGTTATTATGCTCAGCCATCTCCCAACTTTTTCAGTCTTATTTCAATCCAGGTGTGTTAGTCACTTAATCATTTCTGACTCTTTGTAACCCCATGGACTATAGCCCACCAGGCTGCTCTGTCCATGGGATTCTCAAGGCAAGAAAACTGGAGTGGATAGCCAGCCATTCTCTTCTCCAGGGGATCTTCCTGACCCAGGGATTGAACCCAGGTCTCTCCCATTGCAGGCAGATTCTTAACCATCAGAGCCACCAGGAAAACCATTCCAATCCAAGGATGGATCCATTTTATGATAATTTTCAAACAACTGTGTGATTGCAGTTTTTCCTTACCTTGCTTTAAAACTGACCAGGGGCCCTGCCCTAAAGGATCTAGTTGGGGGCTCTCTTTCTTGAGAGTCTTTCATTTAGTTGTCCCAAGAACCCAGCCCTTCCATCTATAGGAGTCCAGGGACAGCATCTCTCCAGGGGACATCTTAGTCTGCCATTGTTGGAATTATCGAGACAACGTTCAGTGCTCCTTCTAAAAGTCATTGGCTGCTAAATCAATGGTGTGCTGCCCCTGTGACCTGTTTCTTGGAGTTTTAGAAACAGTTGTTCCATGGATATATATTTAAAGAAAATGTCAGATTTCTCCCAGAGGCTCATGGGACTCTGCATTCATCTTTGCCCGGGATCAATACACCAGTGAGCTGGCTGTGACTTATGGTGGAATGAAGACGTTCCCTCCAGGGCGAGTCACTGTGGGAGAAGCACCATGTCCACGGAGTATTTTATTTCTGTCATATTGTTAAATAAGAAAAGAATTATATTGGAAAATAAAGAAACCCCTCTCTGAGGGAGCAGTCGCCTGATAGGGGTCTTTTTTTTTTTTTTTTTTTTCTGAGAAAGAATTGAATGTTGAGAGTGGAAAATTTATCTCTTGGCTGGAGGGGCCGCATGTTGGCTCTTAGCTGTGGCTGTGATTAAAATCCAAACAATTCCAGTTCCTGGCAAATGGAAGAGGGGGTCGTATTTTCTTGTCTGACTTCCTGATTAGTCCACATGGCGCCATCTGCCACGAGCCACGTAGACTGCCAGGGTCTGCCCAATGGAGCCTGCGGGCTAGGGTGTGGGGAAGGATTTCATAATTCCAGGAAGAAAGACTGTTGGCCCTAGAGGAGATGGCTCTGTGAGCTGGGGAAGCCAGATCATCACAAGGGTAGAGGTGCGAGGCTTCCAGCGACCTTCTGTAGGAACAGAAGGCTTGAACCAGGGCTTTCGACAGCTTCTTAGCACATTTTATTCCTTCGTGGGGGATCTCTGCCTGCCCCAACCAGCCCCTCCTCTGATCCATGATAGAAGAATGAACGCTGTTGGGATTCCCCGTCAGAAGGCTGAGTGTGTATGACTTTTCCAGTAGCAGAGAAGGAGAAAGAAGAGATGTGTATTGAGTCCCTAATGTATACGAGGGCTTCCCCTGTGGCTCAGGGGTAAAGAATCTGCCTGCCAATGCAGGAGGTGCTGAGATGTGGTTCAGTCCCTGGGTTGGGAAGATTCCCTGGAGGAGGAAATGGCAACTCACTGTAGTATTTTTGCCTAGGAAATCCCATGGACAGAGGAGTCTGGTGGGCTACAGTCCATAGGGTCACTAAGACACGGACACAAATGAGTGACTAAACAACAGCAATGTATAAGAGGTCCACTCTCATCTCAGGGAACAACCCCACAGCGGGGTGGGGATGTCCTTATTCTCCAGTTTGACAGATGAGGGGTTGGAGGCCTGGCCAAGTGAAGTAACTGACCCAGCATCACATGGCAAGTAATGGGAATGAGTACTGTGATTGTTAGCATTGCTACCACCCAGATCTGCTCTTTCCAAAGACCAGCTCTTTTCCGACCCAACTTAGCCCCACAACTCACGTGCTTTGCATCACCTTCCAGAAGCCACTCTCAACATGGCAGCTCCCCTTGGAATCAATGAGGGGAAAGAAAATGGAATCCAAAGGGGGAAAAAAAATCCAAACAAGTTAGCATCGCAGGGCCCTCACTGTGTGCCAGACACTTCTTTCACTCATTTCTCATTTAGTCTTGTGCGATGAAGGGTATGGTCTTGGCTGAGCACATGGCCCACTGCTTCTCACTGGTCCAGTCTGGTTTTTTTTTTTTTTCTTACTGATAAAAACTGGAAGCATCTTTTAAGACTTGCATCAGAGTAGCCGGTAGTCTTCCAATGGCACGGGTTTGGAGAAATTTGAGTTGACATTGCACAGTGCTCTCTGAAGTTTTTGGTTTGGGGCAAGATGGTGTCTTCCCATTACCAAGAAGATGGGAACTGTCCGTCAAGAAAGCCTGGCAAGAATCAAAGAGATTGCCTCCGAGATAAAGAATGAATTCTAAAGAAAAGAAGCTTGGATTCTGAGTCCCATGACACATTTTAGGCAAAGGCAAGAGGCACCAGAGGATATAAACTCACAGTTCAGAAACCCTTCAGAAATACCCTAAGGACCATTAGTGTATCTCCAGAAAGCTTCTCTTTAATATCCTGCATGCACGGAGCAGACATCATTAAAATAGACTGGGATATTTCATTTTCTTAAAGCAAAGTGATAATTATGTCTGGTATAATCTGCAGATTTAATCGACTTGGTAAAATATTAACTTGGTTTCAGGGGTGGTTTTGTGCTAATCCTGGCACTTTCCTTCTCCCAGTCCTGGCATTGACTGCTTGCCATGGCTCTTCAAGTCACTAAACAAGCTGGTTAAGGGGTTCCCTGGTTGCTCAGTGGTTAAGAAGCCACCTGCCAGTGCAGGAGACTTGGGTTCCATCCTTGGTCCAGGAAGATCCCACATGCCGTGGAGCAACTAAGCCCGTGTGCCACAACTACTGAGCCTGTGAGCCAGAGCCACCGAAGCCTCAGCACCTAGAGTCCCTGCTCCACCACAAGAGAAGCCACCACAGTGAGAAGCCGGCACACAGCAACTAGAGAGTAGACCCCACTCACCGCAACTAAGAAAAACCTGTGCAGCAACAAAGACCCGGCACAGCCTAAATAAATAAGTTTCCCAGCTGACTCAGTGATAGAGAATCCACCTGCAATGCAGGAGACCTGGGTTCAGTCCTTGGGTCGGGAAGATCCCCTGGAAAAGGAAGTGGTAACCCACTCAGATATGCATGCCTGGGAAATCCCATGGACAGAGGAGCCTGGTGGGCTATAGTCCATGAGGTCTCAAAAGAATTAGACATGGCTTTAGTGACTAAACAACAAACAACAGCAAAATAAGTAAATAAACAATCAGACTAATAATACTGTTATTATAATAATAACCTGACCTCTTTGTCACGCCTATAACTTCGGAAAACATGTTAGTATAGATCATCACTAATCCCCACAATAACTGTGAGGAAGGAGATTGAACCCACTTGATCCCCTTCATAGAAGTTAAAACAGAGCCTTGCAGGATGAAGTTACTTGCTGTCTTCATATCCTAGGGTTGCCTTAACTATTTCCATAAATTTGGTGGCTTTGAATAGTAGAAAATGATTCTCTCCCTGTTCTGGACCCCAGAAGTCCAAACTCAAAGTGGCAGCAGGACACACACTGCAGAGGCTTGAGGGAGAGCTCTTCCTTGCTTTCTCCAGGGGCTAGTGGCCTCTGGTGGTCCTCGGCTTGTGGTAGCACCATTCCAGTCTTCACGTGGCCGTCTTCCCCACCTCTCTGTCTTTGACCTTTCCCTCCTTTCTCTCTCTCTCTTTGGCTGCACAGCATGACATGTGAAACCTCCCTGAGCAGGGATTCAACTCAGGCTCCCTGCAGTGACCACTGGGGAAGTCCTTTCCCTCCTTCCTCTTCCATGGATACCAGTCATTGGGTTTACGGCCCACCGTATTCCAGCATGATCTCATTCATGATTTAACTTGATTATATCTGTAAAGACTGTTCCCAAGAAGGTCACATTCACAACTTCTGGGACTCGAGGCTTTGGTAGAGGAGGGGGACACTCTTCAGTCTACTATGGCCCCCCAAGGTGACACAGCTGGCTCAACTCAGCTCTTCGAGCACTCTTCTAATGATTGGGATGCTGGCATCTTCAGGTGCCCTTTGGGCACATTTTCTTCTGTGACAACAGATTTGGGTCTCTTCCCCATTTTCCACTAGCTGGCACCAGGATTGCAAGCCACAGGACCAATACTGCAGAGGGGAGAAGAAAACCAGAGTGATGACTGGCGGGGAATCAGTGTTTTCTAAACACCCAGTCTTGGCGTTAGCCAACGCCAAATGTCTGTGTGCACAGACTCAGATGAGGCTGAGTTAATCTGCAGGAAGCCCCAGGGGCCCTGCAATTAGGCCCCGGGCCATCTTGGGGCAAGGGCTGGGTGTTGGTAATCTGCGCTCTGAAGCAGCTGCTGCTGTATTATTCATGGGGCTGCCTACATTATTGATGGAGCCCGGGAAGGCTGGCTTTAGGCTCCAGGAGTCTGTCCCTGTAGGCTCCACTGCTCCAGGCCAGATTGGATGGGAGAACGGATAGCATCCTTTAGACCCAGAACTTGCCCTTCTTTGCTTCTGGCCCATTTCACTGATTTTTTAAAAAAATAATTTAATTAATTAATTAATTTGGGGCCTGTGCTGGGTCTTCCTTACTGCGCGGGCTCTTCTCTAGTTGTGGCGAGGGAGGGCTGCTCTCTAGTTTCGGTGCCTGGGCTTCTCACTGCGGTGGCTTCTCTTGTTCCAGATCACGGGCTCTAGGGCACTCGGGCTTCAGTAGTTGCGCTTTCTGGCCCCAAGAGCACAGGCTGAATAGCTGGTGACGCATGGGCTTAGTTGTTCCACCGCATGTAGGATCCTTCCAGATCAGGGGTCGAATCCATGTCTCCTGCATTGGCAGGCGGATTCTTTACCCATGAGCCAGCAGAAAAGCCCCCACTGCGCTATTTAACTCTTAACAGATTATGAAGATGACGGTAGATTGCTCAGTGAGATGCTTGGCGCACTACTGTTCTGGTCTCAACATGCTCCCTGCTGTGTGTATGTCTCGCTGTCTAGGAGGAGGGTCCGGAGGGATGGAGGGAGAACGCAGGTTCTTCTGCAGTTTTCAGGAGACTCTAGGTTGGAGGAAAGGAACACGTCTTGTAGTGCTTGCCTNTACTGTTCTGGTCTCAACATGCTCCCTGCTGTGTGTATGTCTCGCTGTCTAGGAGGAGGGTCCGGAGGGATGGAGGGAGAACGCAGGTTCTTCTGCAGTTTTCAGGAGACTCTAGGTTGGAGGAAAGGAACACGTCTTGTAGTGCTTGCCTTCTGGAGGAGAAAGAGGGAAGGAAATAAGCCATTAGCGTGCCCATGCCCAGCAGGTCTTAGCCATGCCCCACATGTCTCAACAGCTCCTGCTTCCAGCCTCAGGGAGCTGAGGCATCAGCCTCCTTTCTGGGGGACACTCCTAAGATGTGGGGAAACACAGTAGTGCAGGGCTCAGAAAGAGGCAGAATGAAGAAAGCACATGTGACCAGAAGCAGCCCGGCCAAGCCTCTCACTTGTCCAGTATTTTCCACCTATGTGGGTAATTTGTATTTTTACAGCTACTTAATAATGAATGACCACATCTTGTCAAGTAAGCAACTGGGAAAAATCAGGCTGACCTGGTTCAGTTTGCATATATTCCAGCATCTGGACCCTCAATATCCTTCCAACAGGACTGATAAGCCTCTCCTGTCAGCCCCTGTAGTGTGAATGCCAACCAGTTCTCCACTTCCCTTCCCCCAAGGCAGGCNTAAGCAACTGGGAAAAATCAGGCTGACCTGGTTCAGTTTGCATATATTCCAGCATCTGGACCCTCAATATCCTTCCAACAGGACTGATAAGCCTCTCCTGTCAGCCCCTGTAGTGTGAATGCCAACCAGTTCTCCACTTCCCTTCCCCCAAGGCAGGCTGGGCAGTTTCTTCCCTCCAGAAAAAACCTCTCTGGTTTTCTCCTGTCTACATTTTCTCTGTTCTCGTTCTCATTTCTTAGCCACTGCACATGCGTCTATCTTAATCCCAGGGCAAACCCCTCTGAGGGCCCTTAACTTCATCTCTCACTTTCCTGCCCTAGGATCTTCCCTTCCCCTCCCCACCCCCTGGCCCTACCCCAATCCCAGCCCTGATATGTTTCCCTTCTTCCTTTCCACTGGTTTCTTCTCTTCTGTTTTTCAACCAAAGACATTTCTCTCCACTATTAACTTCCTGTGCCCTGGAGCATGAAACCTTTGGGTCATATATTACTCTTTCCTTTTCTTCTACCTCCAGTGAAACACCAAACACCACCTTGTCTTCCTTTATGATGTTTGCTCCATTGTCCCCTTCACTGTCCCTGATTTGAATGCAGAGTTCCAAATTTGAATGCATCCTTTTGAAAGAAGCGTTCCAGAGAATAGCAAGGAGAGATAAGAAAGCCTTCCTCAGTGATCAATGCAAAGAAATAGAGGAAAANTTTTATTTTAAATGTTATTTATTTATTTGTGCTGCATCTTTGATTGTCGTTGTGGCATTCAGGGTCTTTAGTTGCAGCATGTTGGGATTTAGTTCCCTAACCAGGGATGGAACCCAGGGCCCCTGCATTGGGATTGTGAAGTCTTGGACACTGGACCAGCAGGGAAGTCCCTCTTGTTTTTTTTTTTGCCTGAAAGCTGGTTGAAGTTGATGCTGATGCCTGCTTTACTACTTTGGAATTTTCCAGCTATCTTAGTGCAGTTACCCAAGCGCCCTTTCCTCTGGGCATCAACAGAGTCATCCTCACACTGGCCCACAAAGAGAATCATTTTCCCCTGAGCGATCCAGGCCTTCCAATTTATCAGGTGCCCTTGACCTCAGGAGTTTTACATCAGTTAATGCCCTTCAGTTGTCCATTAATAACTCCCTTCTGGAGGGGTGGAGAGGAAGGCCTTGAACTTGACTCTTCCTCCATTAGATGGTCTTCTTCACCGAGATGAATGCTCCCAGGAAATAGGGACTGATTATTCGTTTCCATTTCAGTAGCACTCACTCCAGGCAGAGCCAAACATGGAAGAGGTGCTTGTTAAGGACTTTGTTGACTGTATGAAAGAATAAAGCTGGTCCCAAGATGGGCTTTGAGAAAATGTTGGAAATAGCTAACCACCTTCTCTCCAAGGAGAAAAGCTTCTTCCTTCCTTTCTACTTACCTTCCTTCCATTTTTCTTCCTCTTTTTATTTATCCAACAAATGTTTAAGTGCCAGGCTTAGTTTTAGGTATCAGGAATACAGCAGTGAACCTAATAGTCAACATCTCTGACTTTGATGGAATTTAATTTTTATTTACGGAGATAAAGCAAATATTTATTTATTTTTTAAACTTTTTTCTGTATCCATTTGATATATAATAGTTTGCATCTGCTAGTCCCAAACTCCCAAGCAAACAAATAAATATTTAAACTGATGCTGAGCAGTGACAAATCCCAGAAGGAAGAAAATAGGCGAGGAGCTGGGCAGTGTCAGGGCGTGGGTTGAGGCTGGCTTTCCTACAGAGGTGGTCAGAGAAGACCATAGGAGATCGAGGGAGCTGATCTCACAGATATGTTCTGGGTCCAAACTCTGTAGACAGAGAGGACAACAGGTGCAAAGGCCCTAAGGCAGGAGCATGCAGGTCCTCCTGCTGACCTTGACCCACGGCAAGGTCAGTGTGGCTGAAGAAGAGGAGGGGAAGGTGAGTTCAGGTGATGAGAGATGACAGAGGGTGGGGCCGATTCCATGTCTTTGACTTTGACTTTCGACGAGTTGGGAGGCCACTTGGAAGGTTTTGAGGATAGGAGCTTCCCAAAATGACATATTTAAAAGGTCTGTTTGCCAGATGAGTTCAGTGGAATGGATTTTCTTTTTAATACGTTCATTCATTTAGAAACTATAAATTTGTGAACTTCCATGAAGTTACTTCTTTAGTTGTTGAGTCGCTCAGATGTGTCCAGCTCTTTGCAACCTCATGGACTGCATGCAGCGTGCCAAGCTTCCCTGCCCTTCACTCTCTCCCAGAGTTTACTCACACTCATGTCCATAGAGTCAGTGCTGCCATCCAACCATGCCATCCTCTGTCGCCCCTTCTCCTCCTGCCCTCAACCTTTCCCAGCATCAGGGTCTTTTCAGTGAGTTGGCTCTGCATCAGGTGGCCAAAGTATTGGAGCTTCAGCTTCAGTCCTTCCAGTGAACATTCAGGACTGATCCCCTTTAGGATTGACTGATTTGATCTCCTTGCTGTCCAAGGGACTCTCAAGAGTCTTCTCTAGTACCACAGTTCGAAAGATCAATTCTTTGGTGCTCAGTACTTCTTTAGAGACGCTGCTAAAAGCCTTCTCTGATGAGTATGAGGAGCAGGTGGGGGTCCTCGGCTTCAGGGCCCTGGGAGGGAGCGGGGCCTCCCTTGGTTCAGGGGTTCCCTGAACTCGCGTCTCGCCCACAGGAGGTTGGAGCAGAACTTCTTCAACTGCAGCTGTGACATCCGCTGGATGCAGCTGTGGCAGGAGCAGGGGGAGGCTAAGCTCAACAGTCAGAACCTCTACTGCGTCGGCCCCGACGGCTCCCAGCTGCCACTCTTCCGCATGAACATCAGCCAGTGCGGTGAGTGAGCCCCCCGGCCCGGCTGCCTCCACACCGACCTCCCACGGACCCAGGGACGGTGCGGCACGGCAGTAAAGGAAGCCAGGGCGTTCCTTCCCCACTGCCCTCCCAGCCTCGAATTCTCCACACTGGCTGCGGATCCAGCTCCCCTCTTACTTGCTGCTCACTCCTGTCCCTTCATGAGCGAGCTGTGGGAAGGTTGGTTTCAGGCAGCGGTCCCCAGTCTTTTCGGCACCAGGGACTGGGTTCGTGGAAGACACCTTTTCCTTGGATGCAGGATGGAGGGGTTGAGGGGAGGATGGCCTGGTTTGGAGATGATTCAAGCACATTACACTTACTGTGCACTTTATTCCTACTTTGTTACATCAGCTCCACTTCAGATCATCAGGCATTAGGTCCTGGAGGCTGGGGACTCCTGGTTTCAGGGATGCAGAAAAGGGTTACGTGTGCCCTCTTTGTGATCGGACCAGAGTCCCTGCACCCTGTCAGTTTCTTGTTAAGTAAACCTGAAGGAGTGCAGGTCCACGTGTAGTCTCCGGGTCTCCTTTATCAGGACATCTAAGGGACTTTTAGAGAAGCGGAGGTGTGGGCCTGATCACTCATCTCTGACTTACGAGATCAGAGTGCCTGGGGATGAATTTGGCAGTCTGAATTTCTAGCACGCTCCCCAGGGGAGTCTGAAGCGGATCAAAGTTTTGAGAGCCAGTGCCCAAAGTGGAAGATGCCATTAGACGTCATTGCTAGAGTTGCCTGCCTTGAGCAACTGTCCTGCCCTCCAGCGCTGCCCCCCATCCCCTCCACCAGTCAAGCTGCATGGGCTCGCGTCCTGAGATCTGACGTCTGGAGCTGGTGTGAGGCTTCTGAGACTTGGGGTACTTTTAAGAGGTCAAGCAGGTTGTGTTGGAGTCATTGTTAGACAAGGCAGGAAGTGCCACCATTGCCCTCGTGGACAGAGTTTTGGTCACAAGCTCTTCCTTATGTATTCTCCTGCCCTGTCCTCCTCCCAGACCTTCCTGAGATCAGCGTGAGCCATGCCAACCTGACAGTGCGAGAGGGTGACAATGCTGTCATCACCTGCAACGGCTCGGGCTCGCCCCTGCCCGACGTGGACTGGATAGTCACCGGGCTGCAGTCCATCAACACCCACCAGGTAGGTGTCCGAGCCTTGGGCCCTGTCACCTAGTAGTCCTAATGAGCTGGATCAGGAAGAGGAGCAAGAGATGTAAGAATAAGAAAGAAGAAGAGGGAAGTCTGTGGTCCTCTCTCTACAAGAAGAAAGGTGGAGACTTGGGTGCCACCCAGCTGCAACTTTTTCTGGCCAAATTGATCTCAAACAGACTATAAACATCTCTGTACCTTACCTTCCTCATCTGTGAAATGGGTATCATGCCACCATTCGCCTCATAGAGTAAGTGGGAGGGTTACCTGAGCTCTTGACTGTAGAGAGCTTGGCCTTTGGTCAGTGTGCCTTCATCGGAAAGCCCTCTTTCACTTTCTGCCCATCTTTCCCTTTGATTCCTGAAGGTGCTGGGGAGTGAGGTGGGGGAGGCTTGTGGAAACTGTTTGATTATTGCCTTTGTTTTGGTGCCATCATCTAATTTTTCTGTTTTAAAATTAGAATCTTTAAAAAAAATTTTTATGTGGTTAAGTATACATAAAATTTACAGTCTTAAACATTTTTTAGTTATGATAAAATATTAGCTCTATTGCCTGTGCTGTACAATATATCCCTGTAGCTTATTTTATACGTCTGATGGTTGTCTGTTTCCTTGGGGTTTTAGACAAATCTGAACTGGACCAACGTACACGCCATCAACCTGACGCTGGTAAATGTGACGAGTGAGGACAACGGCTTCACCCTGACGTGCATCGCTGAGAACGTGGTGGGCATGAGCAATGCCAGCGTGGCCCTCACTGTCCACTGTGAGTGGACGCCACTGTGGAGGGCGGGTGGGACCCAGGGGATCTCGGCACGGGAGGCTGGGACTGGGTGGGGCTACTGCAATGAGTGTGGTCCACCGGGGGGCAGAAAGACTCCTGTGGGGCAATGTAGGGCAAGTCAAGTCAGTCCTTGGCTAGTAATCCGAGAAAGCATGTCCCTGTCCCTCAGAAGGTGCTGTACCTCCAACTCAGATCTGCTCACTCCTAAGTTGGCCCAAGTCTGCCTTTTGTTGAACCTCTCAAAGTTCTCTGAGGAGCTACTCCATAGAGACAGGGAACGGGCAAGCATACATATGAATTGTTTTGGCTGGAAAATACATGTGGTCATACACACTTCTTGGTAAATTACTGCTGCTGCTGCTGCTGCTAAGTTGCTTCAGTCATGTCTGACTCTGTGTGACCCCATAGATGGCAGCCCACCAGGCTCCCCTGTCCCTGGGATTCTCCAGGCAAGAACACTGGAATGAGTTGCCATTTTTTTCTCCAATGCATGAAAGTGAAAAGTGAAAGTGAAGTCGCTCAGTCATGTCTGACTCCTAGCGACCTCATGGACTGCAGCCTACCAGGCTCCTCTGTCCATGGGGTTTGCTAATCACACCCCAAAAAACACACACACACAAAAGGGATATCTGAAATTAATGACTTGGTGCTTATCTATGCAACAAATGCAAGCATCTGGGGTCAGTGAATGACCTTTAGTATGAAATTTTGGTTCTCTTTTGGCTTAACGAAGATGCTTTTAAGGGAAATTCTAGTGAGACTTCCCTGGTGGTCCAGTGGTTAAGATTTTGCCTTCCAATGCAGGGGGTGCAGGTTCAATCCCTGGTTGGGGAACTAAGATCCCACTTGCCTTGACACCAAAGCATAAAACAGAAGCAATGTTGTAATAAATTCCATAGACTTTATAAATGGCCATCATTAAAAAATTCTTAAAAAAAAGATAAATTCTGCCAACTTCTCTTAGGCAAGAGGAACTCCTCTCTTTAAGGAATTCTTAGACACTGTAGTAGACTGAGTGTTTATGCCGCCCAAGAAAGGCCAAGAGAGGGACCCTCCAGCTGTAGTGGATCCAGGAAGCTCGGGTGAAGACAGACATCTCTTCACCTCTTTAGGGGTGGTGTTGGAGTTGATGGGGTGTGGGGGACTTCTGATTCTCTTAGTCTTTTTAGACCTGATGGGGAAAAATTGGGGCTTCCCAGGTAGCAGTGATAAAGAATCTGCCTGCCCATGCAGGAGACACAGAGGACAAGGGCTAGATCCTTGGGTTGGGAAGATCCCCTGCAGAAGGAAATGACAACCCACTTTAGTATTCTTGCTGGGATAATCCTATAGACAGAGGAGCCTGGTGGGGTGCAGTCCATGGGATTGCAAAAGAGTCGGACACGACTGAGCATGCATGCATGCATGAAGAATTGGGCTGCCCGCCCCAGCTCCTGGAAGGCTGCTCCAGGACATGGGAGATTCCGTGTCCTGGGCTTCAGCTGGCCTGTCCCCTGGCAGACCCCCCGCGTGTGGTGAGCCTGGAGGAGCCCGAGCTGCGCCTGGAGCACTGCATCGAGTTCGTGGTGCGCGGCAACCCGCCGCCCACACTGCACTGGCTGCACAATGGCCAGCTACTGCGCGAGTCCAAGATCATCCACATGGAGTACTACCAGGAGGGCGAGGTCTCCGAGGGCTGCCTGCTCTTCAACAAGCCCACCCACTACAACAATGGCAACTACACCCTCATCGCCAAGAACCCCTTGGGCACCGCCAACCAGACCATCAATGGCCACTTCCTCAAGGAGCCCTTTCCAGGTGAGGGTGGAGCTGCCCTGGATCCCTCCAGGCACTCAGGGGGGTCGGGGTGGGGGGCTTGAGGGGAGAAGCAGCATCAACACGGATACCATCATCACCAGCAACCATACACACTTTGGAACATCTTCGGCCACCACCTGAATTTTATATAAACTAGATAAAGTCTCTGATGTTAGCAGTCACAGTAAAAACCAAGACCTCTTGGAAATACACAGCTATGCATATAAGGGTATATGGTGTTACCGTAGAGTAAGTAGAGACTTGAGAACAGGGTCAGAATGGTGGAGAATTTGGACCCAGTCCTTTGTTGGGGGACTCTGGGCCTGTCATTACCTCAATACCCTCATCTGTGAAATGGGCATGATGGTACTGCTCCCGTAAGAATCTTGTGACTTTTATTAAATAACTTAAAGTAGACAAAGCATGTGTCACAGGCTTTGGTACCTAATGATGGTTTGATGACCTTCCATGTAAGGGGCTTCAAGGTCTATCTGATTCATCCCCATGTTTAACAGAAAAGTTAAATCTCTTTCCACTTGCTGGGTAGAAGCAAGGCTTTGCCTGGGGTTGAGGCTTCCAGGTCTGTGGCTCCTTTCCTCTAACGCTATAGTGAGTTGATGGGTGGGGAGTTCCTGATGCCATCAACCTGGATGGTGCTGACGTCCAGTGGATGGGTGGGGGAAGGAGAGGTCATTGAAATGATGAAAACATTTTGTTTGAATATTTGGGAGGGGAATCTGTCCTTGTCTGGGCTGGAATATTTCGAATACCTTCCTGAAGTTGGAGGAGAAGAAAACACTCCAAGAGTTTAGGGAAAGTGGCTGCAGCGTCTCTTGGTAGATTTGGCAGCTGATAAGTTTCTATTAGTGAAGTCATGTATCTTTGATGACCTTGCTGATTTCTGCTAGGAACAAGCTAGAGGACCTCTCAGCCTTCAATTCCTAGTAATCCAGGCTTCTAATGAGGTAAAGGGTAAAGCAGATATCAGTAAAGATATCAGTAAAGACTGATGTCATGCATGTGCGCGCGTGCGCGCGCGCGCGCGCACACACACACACACACACACACACACACACACAGCAGTGGAGGGCTAACACTGCAGCATCTGCTTATGTGAAGGTGACTTTACAACGTACAGATAACCATCAGGGAGCAGCTCCAAGGGGCCTTTTAAATCTTAGCACAAGGAAACTCGAACTCTGGAGACACTGAGAGACACTCTGGAGAGACGAGACTGACTGGGAAGCTAAATTCTTGCACGGAGTTCTGTGAAGCAGGGATGATGCCATCACTCAGGAGAGGACTGAGAATGTGCCAGTGTTTGAGACCCTGGCCATCCGATATGGTCTGTCATTTCCAACATCATTCCTAGTATACCCAGTAAAGGGCCTCAGGGCACTTCCCACCGTGGGTCACATGGGGCTTTTTAAGAACTGGAAGAGTTCTGGTTGGCACTGTGGAAGCAGTGACCTTTAGATGCAGAGACTCTTTGCTTTTTGGGACCATAAAGTCAGGCTAGGCTTTGTTGGCATTAAGGGCCGGAGTGGCCCTTTGCCCTGCTCATGCCCATCTGGTGATTAGAGAATGGAATCTGTTTTTAGAGAGGAGGTGTATGAACACTGACGTGGGAAAGCGAAGTGCGATGAACTGGGAGACTGAGGTTGACATGTATACACTGCTGTGTATAAAATAGATAACCAATGAGAACCTATTGGATGGCACAGGGAACTCTGCTCAATGTTCTGTAGTGACCTAAATGGGAAGGAAACCCACAGAAGAGGAAATGTATATGTACATATGGTGATTCACTCTGCTGTGCAGCCGAAACTGACACAATATTGTACAGCGGTTATACTCCAATACATGTTTTTTTTTGAAAAAGAGGAGAATCTACACTCCCTCACGAGTGAGGAGTGAAGCTCCTGCCAAATGATGCTTCTGTTCTCAAAGGGAAACTCCTGGGGTCTAGAAAGAGGGGGAGCCCTTGAATGTTTGAGAGGTGGGGCAAGACCCTCTGGCTCCTGTCCACAGAGGGTGAGCTGGCCACGGGGCAGCAGGGTCAGTGGAATGGTGTGGGGCATGGCTTTTCCCACCGGAAGGGGAGGCCTTCTCTGCATCGTCCCAGCTGTACGTACCCCTTCTCTGTCCCCAAGAGACACAGCTGCCCCTCCTCATCACCTCTGAACACGCCTATCACCTTATCAACTCTAATCAGGCCAGTCATTCTCCAGGAGTGGTCCCCAGACCAGCCGCATCCACATCACTTGGGCAGGTGTTAGAACTCAAATCCTAGAGCCCCACCCAGACCTACTGAGTCAGAAATTGTGAGGTGGGGCCCAGCAGTCTGTGTCTTGACAAGTCCTCCCACCTGCAAAATTCAGGCGCTCTTATTTGCCAACTGCTGCTGTGACATGTGGTGGACCAAGGAGGCAGGGGAGAGGGTGGAGTCATAGAGGAGCTTGAAGGCAAACCGCTCACCTGAAGTGGGTTTCTCGGACCCACCTGCACCCTACCAGGGCCATCCTGTGCGAAGCTTTGCTTGTTTGTAAAGGAATCAATGGATGAATAAAAGGCAGTGACAGGGAAGAGATGGGCCAGTTGTGACAGTGGAAAAACAGCTAGGCATTCAGGAGAGTCAGTCATTCCGTGACGCAGGCAGTAAACCGCACACCTGCTGAGCCCTGGGTATGAAGGCTCTTGGTGGATTCCTGTTCTCTTGCTGTAAAGTGGTGGGGAGGTTGTGTTTGTCATTTGTACCCCCTCGCTCCCAGACAGCAAAGCATAGAGGTTAAAAGCTGAAGGTCTGAAATCAGACAGATTGAGGTGCAAACCGCATCTGTGGTCCTGCTGGACAGGTGGGCCTCAGCTCCTAGAATAGGGCTTGGCACATAGTTGGCATGAGGTACCTCTGTTTCTCCATCTGTAAAACTGGGATGATAACTGGAGCTCCTGCCTAAATAGTCCTGAGGATGAATCAAGTGATGTCTGCCAAGTATTTCGCTCTGTGTCCGGACAGAGGGGTGGTTCAACTGCTGTTGGCCTGGACCCAGATTTTGGGGAGAGAGTTAAGGAGTTGAGATCAGGAGTTCTGGAATTGGTAGTCACTCGGTAATCAAGCTGGGAAGTTCTAACAGACCATCTTCAGGCAGTTTCATCAAGGGTAGTGGTTGTGGAGTCACAAGCCAGGGTTCAGATTCTCACTCAGCTGCCCATCAGTTCTGTGATCTCAGGCAGATTACTCAGCCCCCTTGCTTCTGCCTCAGAGATTGTGGTGAAGATTAATTTACAGACAGTGGATCAATCTGCCTAAAATATCTTCCACGGTGCTTGGTACAGAGTAATAGCAGAATTAGTTTGTTTTTATTTTTTTTTTAAAAACACCCAAGGACAACTGAAAGTGGATTTTTTTGGGGAGGAGATGGAGATCTGAAGGTGAGGGTCTTCTTTCCTGACTGTTCGTGCCTCGGAGGCCCACGAGAGAGATTGGATTGAAATGAATACACTGAGTGGAAACGTCTGAAGATGAAGAGGCTTCGATCAGAGGATTTTCTCCGAACACTGAGATGAAAATGTTCTGGGAAAGCTTTTTGTAAGCGTCACATCCTGTGCAAATGTTGGTGGTTCCTTCTGCATTTCCAGGGAAGCACTAGAATGTTCCCCTGGAGTTTAAGCCTTAGTGTGGAGCCAGTCCTTGGAAAGGAAGATGTGTTCTAGGAGCATGGAATCTTCTTTCATGTTCCAGGATCTTGGAGGGGCCACCAAAAAGGATCTGGGTGTAAGAGTGGGACCATGAGGAGTCAGAGATCTGAGTGCCAGGGGATGCTGAGAACCATGTCAGGTCAGGGTGGTACCTGGAAGGTCACCATTAGGGATCCTTAGATGATGTGATAGGAGGGGGAATGTTGCCAAGGGGTGTGTGTGTGTGTGTGTGTGTGTGTGTGCATGTATGTGTATGTTTATATGTGTATGTGGGTGAATGTGCATGCATGTTTATGTATGTGTGTGTGCAAGAAGTGTGTGCACGCATGCATGTGTATGTATGTGTGTGTATGTGTGTGTATATTTATGTGTGTGTTTGTGTGTATGCAAGGGGTGTGTGCACGCATGCATGTGTATGTGTTTGTATGTGTATGTGTGTGCATGTGTGTATTTATGGGTGTGCCTGTGTGTGCATTTATGTATCTGCACAGTGTGTGTGCATGTGTATGTGTGTATTTATGTGTGTGTGTGTATGCAAGGTATGTGTGTGTGTGTACATGTGTTTGTATATGTGTATGGGTGAATGTGCTTGTGTGTTTGTTTATACATGTGTACATGTATGTATGCACGTGTGTTTTGTGTGCATGCATGCATGTATGTAATCAAGGGGTGTGTGTGCACGCATGTGTGTCTGTTTGTACTTGTGTGTGTATGTGTGTACATTTATGTGCTTATGTATATATGTGTTCATTTATGTTTGTGAGTGTGTGTTTATGTGCGTGTGCATATATATGTATTTATGTGTGCGTGCACATATGTATGTGTGTGTTTGCCTGCACTCCTGCAATGAATATGTGCGAATACTTGACGAAACATTTAGGAACAAGTGAGCTGCCATAACTCTTGAATTCTCCTTTTTTCACTTGGCCAGGAAGTCTCTTCACTGTGACAGCAGAAACCAGAATTCCTCAGGGCCCTAGGTACCACCAAGGGGAGAAACCACTGTGCTAGCGCCCTTAGCGGCATCAAGACTGGCTTCTTTCCGCTAAGGAACTTGTTGAGACTAGAACGAGCTCC
The DNA here is from genome assembly GCA_006410615.1 of Neotragus moschatus. Lineage (NCBI taxonomy): Eukaryota > Metazoa > Chordata > Mammalia > Artiodactyla > Bovidae > Neotragus > Neotragus moschatus. Next base: position 326,261 of record SJYA01002601.1, on the reverse strand, counting down.
CAACCTGCCGGTGCTGGGGAAGTGGAGCGGGCAGCTGCGTGTGGCCGTTTGTGCGGGGTGGGCCGAGCATGTGGACGCCTGGCGCAGCTTCCTCCTCTGTCCTCACATCTGAAGCCAGGCCATCTCTTCACGTCATCACGTCTCAGTGCATCTCTTTCTGTCTGGATGCAAGCTGCTGCCTCTCTTCTCTCTTCTCTGGACCCCACTGGCTTTTCCCACTGAGTTTTTCTTGAGGAGTTTGGGATCTGGAGGAGACATATGCCTTCCATTCATGCCCGGTCCCCTTTGGGATTCAGATGCTGCCTTGGCACGCAAGTCCAGTTGTTCTCCCAGCCTGCTGGTTCAGGCAGAGATGAGGACCACTCTTGGGTACCATCCTCTTCCAGGATGGAGTTTCGAGTCCTCTCACAGGTTAAAGAGAACCCCGGAGGTCTGGCTCTTCCAAGTCTCATGTGTTTCCTGGGTGAATACATGTCTCCAGGCTCCTACAAAGGAGCTAAGCATTCGTAGGGTCACTGAGAGATTACAGCGTTCACAGCTTCGGCTGAAACATTTGGCTGACATGAGAATATTCCCCAATAAAGGAAAACCTTACAAGAAACATGCAAATCAGTTTTAACTATGAGTTGATCTGGCATGTCTCTTTCCTCTGAAACCACAGCTAGGGTCCCTTGACCCCCGTCTTCCTCCCAAATCAGGTAGTTGGTCACTTGAAGTTTAGAAGAGGCTGGGGGTATGAAGGGCATGCTCAGGAATTTGTGCAAAGCTGTATTGCTGTCCCCTGAAACGTGAAAAGCAGACGATGAACAAGAAATCTATTAACAGTGCATTTACTGTGCATAGAACTCTCTTTAAAGGATTCCTTCCTTATAGAAAGCATCATTTTCTCCACCGGTAGTTAGAGAGCAGAGCCACAACTGCGATGACTGAAAGCTTAGCTAGCTAAATGTCTGGAAAATAGAAGGTCCATGATGAATGAATGAATGAGTTGTTTTTAGGGTGTGGTAGGCTTGTGACAGGAGGAGCTGTACTACAATGCAGGGGTTCTCAAAGGGAGCAACACCTCATCACCTGAAAACTTGGTCAAAATGAAAATTCTGAAGACCCACTCCAGACCTCCTGAATCAGAAACTCTGGGGTGAGGAGCGATAATCCATATTTCTTTTTTTTTAAAGTTAAAAAAAAATTTTTTTTTAAGTTCTTGATTTTGGAATATTTTGAGATTTACCCTCCCAAATTGCAAAAGAATACAAAAGACACTCTTATACCCTTCACCTAGCTTCCCCCAGTGTTGCCATCTTACATAATCACAGTGCAGTGATCACAACCAGGAATGATACTGATGCAACCCTATTACCTAGTCTGCAGACTTTATCTAAATTCTGTCAGTTGTCCTTCTCTTCTTGAGATCCAATCCAGGATTATACATTGCATTTAGCTGCCATGTTACCGTATTCTCTTTAAATCTGGGGCAGTTCTTCAGCCTTTCTTTGTCTTTCATGGTCTGAGTACTTATATTCACTAGTTACATGATCTGCGTACTTATTCACTAGTTATATGTAGGCTATCCTACAGTTTGGGCTTGCCTGGCGTTTTCTCACAATTGAATGCTATTATGTGTTTTTGGTAAAAGCACCACAGAAGTAATGTTGTGCCCTTTCAGTACACTGTGTTGGGGGTACATGATGTCTGTACGTCTTATTACCCGTGATGTTAACTTTCTCACTTGATGAAGATGGTGTCTGCCAGGTTTCTCCACTGCAAAATGATAATTTTTTTCCTTTCTGTAATTAATAAGCATCATATTTTGAAGCTTTATAAATATCATTTCTTATCATTCTTTCACATATTAATTTTAGCATTCATTGGTGATTCTTGCCTGAAACAAATATTAACGTGCCATTTGTCAATGGTGATTTTTTTCTAGTTCCATCTTTTCCTCTCTATTTATTAATTGGAATTTTATTGTAAGGAAGCGCTTTCTTTTCTTCCTCATTTGTTGATTAAATTACTTCTTATATCAGTATGGACTCATGGGTATTTATTTCTGTGAATTACAATCCATGTGTTAATTTGCTAGAACCGCCATGAGAAAAAGTGTCAGGGACTAAATGGCTTAAACAGCATAAATGTATCTTCTTACACTTCTGGATGCTTGCAGTCTGACATCAAGGTATCAGAAGGGCTGGTTCTTTTTGAGCCCCTCTCCTTGACTTGCAGATGGTTGTCATCTCCATGTGTCTTCATCTGCCTCCATATAACCTAATGTCCTAATGCCCTCTTATAAGGACATAAGTCGTATTAGATTAGTGCCCACCCCAATGAGTTTATTTTTTCTGAACTTTTTGCAAGGGGAGAAAAATATTTATGTTTTTAATTGGAGGATAATTGCTTTACAATGTTGTGTTGGCTTCTGCCAGACAACGGTGTGATTCAGTCATAAGTATACGTATGTCCTCTCCCTCTTGAACCTCCTTCCCACCCTCCTATCCCACCTGTCCCTCTAGGTTGCTAATGGCTTTAACTTAATTACCTCTTAAAGACCCTACCTTTAAATACAGTCATAGTTTAAGGTACTGGGGGCTAGAACGACTTCCGTGTCCGAATTTTGGGCAGGTATATTTCAGCTCATAACAACCTATGATGGTCATTATATTTTGTTGCTCAAATCATCCCTGGTTTGGCCATTGGAAACCCCATCACGGTGGCTCCTGCATCCTTTCTTCCTTCCCCTAGTCATTTTTGTGTGCTTTCTTGCTTTTCAATACCACAAGATGTTCTAGGCACATCTTTTACTTTTTCTTCCTCAGCCCCAGAGTTATGCCTTTCTCCAAGAAGCCCTCATTCTTTCTGTTGGAGGACAGTAGTGGTCATCTCCTGGATGCCTCTGTGGCAGGCTGAAGTTTGAGAATCTCTGATAAACTGGTTCCCAGCCCAGGCTTGAATCCAGGTGTATCCCTTCTTAGATGAGGGACATTCAATGATCTCTATATGTCTGTTTACTCTCCTGGTGAAGGGGGGTAATGCTACCTGTCTCCCAGGGTGGGTATAGGATTGGGTGATGTGTTACATAAAGCATTTTTTACAGTCGCATCTCATAATAAATGCCCAATAATGATTGGCTTTCATTATTAGATGATCATGTCTAAGGCCGAAGACTCAATAACATTTTTATCTGGGAAATAGATTCTAGAGGGATTCCCAAGCATTTCTCAGTGACCTACTAGAATAAACTTTATAGTTGGCGAATTGTGATCTTGAGATCATAGCTGGCATTTCCCAAGAAGATCACAGACATCCATCCTGCAGTATTTCTTCTGGGCTCTCATGTCCACCAGCATCCCCAATGCACTGGGTACCTGAGGGAAGGCTGTGGTTGCGACGGGGAGTCTGGATTTAATTCTTCATCTCATGGTTTGGTTTCCAGTCTCCAGGTGGGCCAGGCCACCTCCCTTGAAATCCAGGAGTTTTAGCTCTTATTCCTTCTCCATTTGGAAGACCACCTTCTAAAGAGTACTAGGGTGTGGGGGAGGGGTGATGTGCCAAGGGTTTTAGTTTTCAGTTGCCAGGGCAACAGGGGATCATGGTGAGTGGGAGAGGTCATAGCTATGAAGAAGACAGAGCAAGGCTGTTACGATTTTTATTATGTTTGTTAATTATCTCTGTCTTTTTTTTGCAGAGAGCACGGATAACTTTGTCTCTTGTAAGTCTCTTTTACCTTTTGCTTTGAAAGTGATTTATTCTGATACTTTTGGTGGCTACTGAGTCCAGATAGCCCTCTTTCCTGTTCTATCACCATCCCCAGAACTATAGCCGCTGAGAGGATCTGAGTGAACCGTGAAAGGAGAGTAGAAACTCTTCTTGGGCAGTTCCAAGCCCATGTCTCTTAGATGGTCACTTGCTGCCTCAGTTTTCCGGCAGTTTTCTAGGGTCTGACCATATTGTGGGTCTTCCTACCCAGACAGAGAGAGGTGGTGTCAAGAAAGATGTGGGGTTCATGTGCCCCAGTGGACCCGTGTTGAGCATCTTAGTTGTTCTTGCAGAGAGAATGTGGAGCCTATGACGTTAGTGTTTGTCACCTGCTTCAAGAGCCAGGGAATTTGGCCAGAACCCACCCAGGTGGCGCTAGTGGTAAAGAATATGCCTGCCAGTGCAAGAGACCTAAGAGACATGGGTTCAATCCCTAGATCAGGAAGATCCCCTGGAGGAGGGCATGGCAACCCACTCCAGCATTCTTGCCTGGGAAACCCATGGACAGAGGAGCCTGGCGGGCTACAGTTCATGGGGTCGCAAAGAGTAGGACACAACTTAAGAAACTGAGCACGCAAGACAAGTGGAGCTGTGACTGGCAAGGTCTCCCTCCCATAGGCTCATCTGTCTTTAAATGAAATTATTGAGGCTCAGTCTATAAACGATTCAGGGCCAGGACAAAGGATTTGGGGGTTTGCTCATGGACTGTAGGGGATCCCATATTTATTCCTTTTCCTTTTGTCCCCCATGGTAGAGGAATGGTGACATCTGTGGTCATTTCAGCTTCTTATGTGGCCTGAGACAGCAGACAGTCTTTTTAGGACATGCATTGCTGTTCGGCTCAGATGTAAATATCACCTGTAATTCCTTTATTTGTCCTTGGTCTTAGAGGACTTGTCATCTCATAGAATATCCCTCTGGAGAAATTTGAACTGGGGGCGTCTGGATAAGTTGGTGATTACAGATGGAGGTCTGAGGGAGGCTTGGCTGCTCCTCCAGGCCTTGCTGGGAAGACCTGGTGTTTCCTAGTCAGATAACCTTGCTGCTTAACTGAAGCTGCCACTGTGCTCTGAAGTCTGCCTCAGGGCAATGGCTAGTGGGTAGTTTGTGGGGCCACAGGCCTCCTGGATCTCACTGAGGAGTGAAGAGGGAACAGGATGGGCATAGAAAGAAGGGACAGGATAAGGGGTGCAAAGAGGAGCTGTGTGTAGCCAGAGCTGCCTTCACCGGCAAGATGGGCTGAATCCAGACACTGGCTGTGACCCCAAACCATCTCCCTTCCTCTCATCTGTCCAGCAGCTCAGAGCCCGCGTTGCCCAGGTTAGGGTTAGGCTGTTCACTCTGGAACGTGAGTCGGGGGATGAGAGTGAAGGCTCTTTATGCCTCTGCAGTCCATCCTTGAGCTGTCAACACCTGCCAGGGGGCCTTTGGGATCTGGTCTCTGGGGACCCCTGCAAAGCCTGGAGATGTCAGACAGAGTCTGACTTCAAAGGCATATTCTCTACGAAGAGCTTTCGAGAAGGCTTGGGAGTTGGGGAAGAATTGTGGGGGGTTCTTGTGGCCAGCAAACTGACAACTCTTCTGTTTTTCTGTTTGGTTTTCAGTCTATGAAGTGAGCCCCACCCCTCCTATCACTGTGACCCACAAACCAGAGGAAGACACTTTTGGGGTGAGTCACTTCTTGGTCAAGAGAAAGGTGTTTACTGCTGCAGTGGTTTTCCGCCTTCTATTTTAAGTCATCAACTTTCCCAAACACCGCCTTGTTTGGAATTGTGGCGTAAAGAAGCCGTGATGAATGACCTCTCAGGTGGTTGAAANATTCCCAAGCATTTCTCAGTGACCTACTAGAATAAACTTTATAGTTGGCGAATTGTGATCTTGAGATCATAGCTGGCATTTCCCAAGAAGATCACAGACATCCATCCTGCAGTATTTCTTCTGGGCTCTCATGTCCACCAGCATCCCCAATGCACTGGGTACCTGAGGGAAGGCTGTGGTTGCGACGGGGAGTCTGGATTTAATTCTTCATCTCATGGTTTGGTTTCCAGTCTCCAGATGGGCCAGGCCACCTCCCTTGAAATCCAGGAGTTTTAGCTCTTATTCCTTCTCCATTTGGAAGACCACCTTCTAAAGAGTACTAGGGTGTGGGGGAGGGGTGATGTGCCAAGGGTTTTAGTTTTCAGTTGCCAGGGCAACAGGGGATCATGGTGAGTGGGAGAGGTCATAGCTATGAAGAAGACAGAGCAAGGCTGTTACGATTTTTATTATGTTTGTTAATTATCTCTGTCTTTTTTTTGCAGAGAGCACGGATAACTTTGTCTCTTGTAAGTCTCTTTTACCTTTTGCTTTGAAAGTGATTTATTCTGATACTTTTGGTGGCTACTGAGTCCAGATAGCCCTCTTTCCTGTTCTATCACCATCCCCAGAACTATAGCCGCTGAGAGGATCTGAGTGAACCGTGAAAGGAGAGTAGAAACTCTTCTTGGGCAGTTCCAAGCCCATGTCTCTTAGATGGTCACTTGCTGCCTCAGTTTTCCGGCAGTTTTCTAGGGTCTGACCATATTGTGGGTCTTCCTACCCAGACAGAGAGAGGTGGTGTCAAGAAAGATGTGGGGTTCATGTGCCCTGGTGGACCCGTGTTGAGCATCTTAGTTGTTCTTGCAGAGAGAATGTGGAGCCTATGACGTTAGTGTTTGTCACCTGCTTCAAGAGCCAGGGAATTTGGCCAGAACCCACCCAGGTGGCGCTAGTGGTAAAGAATATGCCTGCCAGTGCAAGAGACCTAAGAGACATGGGTTCAATCCCTAGATCAGGAAGATCCCCTGGAGGAGGGCATGGCAACCCACTCCAGCATTCTTGCCTGGGAAACCCATGGACAGAGGAGCCTGGCGGGCTACAGTTCATGGGGTCGCAAAGAGTAGGACACAACTTAAGAAACTGAGCACGCAAGACAAGTGGAGCTGTGACTGGCAAGGTCTCCCTCCCATAGGCTCATCTGTCTTTAAATGAAATTATTGAGGCTCAGTCTATAAACGATTCAGGGCCAGGACAAAGGATTTGGGGGTTTGCTCATGGACTGTAGGGGATCCCATATTTATTCCTTTTCCTTTTGTCCCCCATGGTAGAGGAATGGTGACATCTGTGGTCATTTCAGCTTCTTATGTGGCCTGAGACAGCAGACAGTCTTTTTAGGACATGCATTGCTGTTCGGCTCAGATGTAAATATCACCTGTAATTCCTTTATTTGTCCTTGGTCTTAGAGGACTTGTCATCTCATAGAATATCTCTCCGGAGAAATTTGAACTGGGGGCGTCTGGATAAGTTGGTGATTACAGATGGAGGTCTGAGGGAGGCTTGGCTGCTCCTCCAGGCCTTGCTGGGAAGACCTGGTGTTTCCTAGTCAGATAACCTTGCTGCTTAACTGAAGCTGCCACTGTGCTCTGAAGTCTGCCTCAGGGCAATGGCTAGTGGGTAGTTTGTGGGGCCACAGGCCTCCTGGATCTCACTGAGGAGTGAAGAGGGAACAGGATGGGCATAGAAAGAAGGGACAGGATAAGGGGTGCAAAGAGGAGCTGTGTGTAGCCAGAGCTGCCTTCACCGGCAAGATGGGCTGAATCCAGACACTGGCTGTGACCCCAAACCATCTCCCTTCCTCTCATCTGTCCAGCAGCTCAGAGCCTGCGTTGCCCAGGTTAGGGTTAGGCTGTTCACTCTGGAACGTGAGTCGGGGGATGAGAGTGAAGGCTCTTTATGCCTCTGCAGTCCATCCTTGAGCTGTCAACACCTGCCAGGGGGCCTTTGGGATCTGGTCTCTGGGGACCCCTGCAAAGCCTGGAGATGTCAGACAGAGTCTGACTTCAAAGGCATATTCTCTACGAAGAGCTTTCGAGAAGGCTTGGGAGTTGGGGAAGAATTGTGGGGGGTTCTTGTGGCCAGCAAACTGACAACTCTTCTGTTTTTCTGTTTGGTTTTCAGTCTATGAAGTGAGCCCCACCCCTCCTATCACTGTGACCCACAAACCAGAGGAAGACACTTTTGGGGTGAGTCACTTCTTGGTCAAGAGAAAGGTGTTTACTGCTGCAGTGGTTTTCCGCCTTCTATTTTAAGTCATCAACTTTCCCAAACACCGCCTTGTTTGGAACTGTGGCATAAAGAAGCCGTGATGAATGACCTCTCAGGTGGTTGAAACTTGATGAGAATAATTCATTGTTTGAGGAAGTCTTTGAGGATCTGCTTTAAGCCCCCGGGCTTGGAAGAGAAGAGTTTGAGAATTCCCACTCCATTAGCAGCCAGCTGGGCCTGATTTTAAGGGGCTGCCAATTGTACAAACTTTTACAAAAGTCAGAGTTGCCCGGGTTGTCTTCTTGAGTGGAAGGTGCCCCTACTCCCATCTCAGAGCCTGAGATTTCTCTGGGGAGGAAAGGAAAGAGGTCTTTTTAGAATCTCATGGATAAGAATATTAGCCCAGGCAGGTCAACGTGAAGAGGCAGGATTTACTTACTAATTAAAACCACAATGAGGCAATAGACAGAAGCCTCTCTGGGCTTCCTCCTGCATCTGTTGGGATGGCCCCAGTGGAGAGGGCTCAGAACACTGAATCATGGAAGTTTTCTCTAATTGATTTGGGTAATTTATTTTTTGATATTTGTAGAACCTCATAAATTATGTCTTCTCAAGACTTTCCTCAGTCTGAGAAGTTCTGGAGTTTACTGAAGTTCTGGGAGGGCTCCGGTTGCTACTATAATAGGGCTGTTATCATCTGAGCCCGTGTGTTACTCGGGTTTTCAGTAACAGTGCTCGCTTGTCTGTGTTTGGCTCCTAACAGGTCTCCATAGCAGTTGGACTTGCTGCTTTTGCCTGTGTCCTGTTGGTGGTTCTGTTTATCATGATCAACAAGTATGGGCGACGGTCCAAATTTGGAATGAAAGGTAAGGGGGGCTGTTCATTTGCGAGGGTCGGATCGGGAACTGTGGCTCCTTTTGATCAAAAGATGTGGTTTTGGCCTCTCTCTGCTCTCTGAGAGGGTCTCTTGTGGTGGGCTTAAGTGGCCCTGGCTGGTGACTCCTGTCTACACCTTTATTATTGGTAATGATGGATTGAAGGCAATATTGGTGTCTGTGAGGACCAGATTGTGAATCGCTTGGTTTTTCTGTGATGACCAAGAACATGGCTTCAGTGGACTGGTGCCAAGATGACGCAGAGAGGTTAAGAAAGTAAAGTGAAAATTTGTTTAAGCAAGGAGACACTCTTAGAGGGAGAGCGGGCAGACAGGTGAGGGATTCATCTGTCTGGGTCTCTTTGGCAAGCCAGTTATGAGGGGCATATAAGTGAATGGGCAGAATATTCACTGAGGAAGGAGGGGTCTGGGGGTGGACTTGCCTGATTTTTCATCCCAGCTCCATTTTCCCGAGGGGAGGAGGAGCTTCTGTCCCTGTTTAGCTTAGATCGAAAGCGTCATGGCATCTGTGCGTGCTGAGTACTTCCTATCTGTAAGGCTAATCTGGTTATAATGAGAGGGTGTGTGCGTGCTAAGTCTCTTCCATTGTGTCTGACTCTTTGCGACTCCGTGGACTGTAGCCCAGCAGGCTTCTCTGTCCATGGGATTCTGGAGTGGGTTGCCATGCTCTCCTCCAGAGGATCTTCCCTACCCAGGGATCAAACAAGCATCTCTTATATCTCCTGCATTGGCCGGTGGGTTCTTTATCAATAGTGCCACCTGGGAAGCCCAGCGTGTAATGAGAACACAATGAGTAACAGATGACATTTAGACTCAGGAGGTTCCTGCCTTTCCTCACCTTTCTTTGCTGCTTGAACCCTTATCACCCAGAATATGTNGTGCCAAGATGACGCAGAGAGGTTAAGAAAGTAAAGTGAAAATTTGTTTAAGCAAGGAGACACTCTTAGAGGGAGAGCGGGCAGACAGGTGAGGGATTCATCTGTCTGGGTCTCTTTGGCAAGCCAGTTATGAGGGGCATATAAGTGAATGGGCAGAATATTCACTGAGGAAGGAGGGGTCTGGGGGTGGACTTGCCTGATTTTTCATCCCAGCTCCATTTTCCTGAGGGGAGGAGGAGCTTCTGTCCCTGTTTAGCTTAGATCGAAAGCGTCATGGCATCTGTGCGTGCTGAGTACTTCCTATCTGTAAGGCTAATCTGGTTATAATGAGAGGGTGTGTGCGTGCTAAGTCTCTTCCATTGTGTCTGACTCTTTGCGACTCCGTGGACTGTAGCCCAGCAGGCTTCTCTGTCCATGGGATTCTGGAGTGGGTTGCCATGCTCTCCTCCAGAGGATCTTCCCTACCCAGGGATCAAACAAGCATCTCTTATATCTCCTGCATTGGCCGGTGGGTTCTTTATCAATAGTGCCACCTGGGAAGCCCAGCGTGTAATGAGAACACAATGAGTAACAGATGACATTTAGACTCAGGAGGTTCCTGCCTTTCCTCACCTTTCTTTGCTGCTTGAACCCTTATCACCCAGAATATGTGGTTTGCTGTCAGTCTGAAGGTCCCTGCTTTCCTTTGTCTGCCTATGGACCCCTGCTCTTTACAGGCTGCCTGGTTTCTGGCCACCTGGCTCCTGCCCCATTTCTCTGCTCATACCTAGCTGCCTGCCTCCCGAAACAAAGGGACTTTCTGAGTAACCAGGTTTTGCCCTTGCCTGCGCCTAACCGTGGAGTTGTGATGAGAAGGCATTCAGAGAGTTAGATGTCGGTGGTAGCCTCTGCATGGTGGTACCCATGCAGGGTATTCCAGCACATAGCTCTTCACAGAGTTCCATAAACGATGCCAAGAACATCATGATTGCTAAATCTGCTGACTGGTTTCCACGACATGGAGCACTCAACCCCATAAACACTGGGATCGGGCGTGAGATGTGGCTTTCCACCAAGACTTGGGTTAAGGGGACTGGCATGAAAGGGGTTAATATGGTAAATTAGCATCCATCTGCCTGGTCCCAGGATGGATCTGACCAAATGGCTCAAGGAAGGCTGGGTACCAGTGTTTAAACAGAAACTTGAATTTCAAGATATATTCCCAGCTGGGGTTTCCATTTATGGCTGATGTTAATAGGAGATGGGTGAGGAGGGCTGATGAAGGGTTTGACAGGCCATCAGGTTCCTGAGCTAGGATTCAGGGTGGAGTTTTCTGATTAGATTACGGGGTCCAGAAAGATGATTTCTATGACTTCTGCACCAGAGCTGGTATCTGTGGTGGGGGTCTTGACCTGGGGACTCAGGAACTGAAGGGGAAAGCATAAATGAGATTCACAGGGATAGTGGTCCCTTGCATTAAATGTGGGCTTCTCAAGTGGCTCACTGGTAAAGAACCCACCTGTCAGTGCAAGAGACAGAAGAGACGAGGGTTTGATCCCTGGGTCAGGAAGATTCCCCTGGAGAAGGAAATGGGAGCTCATTCTAGTATTCTTGCCTGAAGAATCCCTTGGACAGAGAAGCCTGGCTGGCTACAGTGCAAGTCAGATATGCCCAGGTGACTCAACAACAACAAAGAATTGATATGCAAATGTTTGAGTGTTTGTTCATGGCATGGGGGTGTGGGGTTGGAAAGGAACTAATCCTCGCTACTATTATGTTCTCAAAAGAGTCTGTGACGATCCTATAAATCTAGAACACTGATGTATAGCAAGAGATATGGCGTAGTGAACCAGAAAGGTAGGAAACGTGTCAGACTGCCTGGCTTCCTAGAAGCCTCCCACCTCTTTCTGCTCTTGGTGAAGCTGAACAAGTCCCAACAAGGCAAACCAGGCTTTCTTGAAGTATATGAAATATTTTGTCCAAGAGAAATATGCACACAGGCAAATTATAAAACTTTCTCTATATACATGTATAGAAGCTTGGCCCAAAGCCAGATGACTTATTAAACAAGAGGAGCCCATGGTCAGGCACCTTGGCTGGAGACATTTTATCTGCCAGTACCCCACGTGCCAAATAGGGTTTCACAGGTTTGGAAGATAAGCCATCATCCTGTAAGGCTGGAGCCTGCAATCTTCTTTTAAAAAAGATAACTAGTTGGTTTTCGCTGTGCTGGGTCCCCTTGTTGCTGCACAGGGCTTTCTCCAGGTGCAGTGAACAGGAGCTACTCTCTCAGTGTGGCGCACGGGCTTCTCACTGCACATGACTTTGCTTTTTGCGGAGCACAGGCTGTAGGGTGCTCAGGTTTCAGAAGTTGTGGCATGCCGGCTTAGTTACTCCACAGCACGTGGGATCTTCCCGGAGCAGGGATCGAACCCGTGTCCCCTGCATCGGCAGACAGATTCTCTGCCACTAGACCACCAGGGAAGTCCCCGAGTCTTCAACCTTAGCATCATGCTTGGAGTCCTGGCTTTGAGGACCTAGTGCTATTTCTTGTGCAGACTTGTCCTACTGTGGGAGGAACTTTCCTTTGTCGTCCTCCCTTCACCCGAGGAAACAGCAGAGCCTTGAGTGGAGGGAAGAGTGGGGCATTCCTGCTCTCCCCACTGAGAGGCGCGCCACCAGCTGAGACCCTGCGACGAGCTTGGCAGCGCTGCGAGAGCAGATTTTTCCTATTAATTGTCATCCGGTTTCTGGAACAGCGTGTCCCCGTGTCGGATGGATTATGCAGCACCCAGGGCGGCGCCTTCCCCTCAGCTGTCCTTGGAGCCTCTCCCAGCGCCTGCTCCCCTCTCTCAGGCTGAACTGCCCTTGTCGGTCCCTACTGAGCTACAAGAACATGTCCACGAGGTTGGCAGTGAGATAGTCCTTAAACTCAGGTGACCTAAAGAAGTTCTGCTAAAGTGAGAGGCAAGATGAGACGGTGTATTGAAGGCTGACCCTGTTTAGAATTAAGCCTGCATCTTTCTGGTCTTTATTACACCTGATTGTATTTAGTTCTCATCTTAGGACGACTAGCAAATGCCCCAGGCTGCCTCCACCCTTGATCTTTGATTGCCAGCAGGCATCCCAGTCCAGAAAAAAAAAAAAAGAGGAAAAGTGTGGGTACCAGAAACCCCCCAACTCCTTCTCATCTGAGCCACCTCGTCCTCAGCTTTGAATTTTCAACTCTGGGTTAGAATCTGTAATGTCACTTAATTTCTCTTTGTTCCCAGCAAAGTTACTTAACTTCTCACGACCTCTGTTACCCCAACTTCAAAATGATGCAATGATCCCACCTCCCTCTTCTGATTGCCCTGAGTGTTAAGATCTGTGTGTGCCTGATGTTTGCAAGGGTTCCCGTGGTTGTCATTTTCTTCTCTTCTCTGTGTATAAGCCTTTCCAGGCTCCTTTTATTCTCCTTCCAGGAAGGGCTGCCCTCCCAAGACTTAATCATGCCCTAGTTTGTCCTGCACAGTATTTAGTAAAAACAGTTTTCTTCTGCCCTAATCCTAGGACACTGTCATTATTTCGCTCAGACGTCATCTGTCCTGTTAGATCAGAAGTGACTTGTCATAGAAGCCTGCGATCACTCTGCCCATATACCTGAAACTTTGCAGTCTGTGACAAACAGTTATTGAACTTAGAAATGAATGACTTTATTTTTACTCATTAAAAAAAAAAAGCACAGCTTGTTAATCAGTAATGGGCTAGTTAGGGCTCATTTGGAAATCTGAGCTGTCTGGGCAGTGGGAGGGAGAGTGGGGATGATCTGGGAAACTCATAAATAATTCCCACTATCCACATCTGAGGGCCTGGAACACAGTGTGTGGATGGGAAGGACTTATTCAAATGAATTCCTTCTGAGAAATTAAAAAATATTTAAAAAATACGAAGATTAGTTAAACACTCATATTCCATTCCTGCCGCTCAGAATGACCAACTCATTGTTTTGTTTTATATTGCATCTATTTTTTTTTTCTTATTACTGATGAAAAACTAAAATGGCTTTAACTGTCACCCCTGGTCCCATGGCCCCTCCCATTTCCCTTGGCAGTCATTAGCCTGAGTTCACTGTGCCCCCATCAGTCCGCTTGTTTTGTCTCTCTCCCTGTATCTCGGTCTCTCTTCCTCTGCTGGCTCTGCACACCCCACTTACCCTCATGGCTCTCTCTCAGCCAACCTCATACTCTGTCAAATTAGCNCTTATTACTGATGAAAAACTAAAATGGCTTTAACTGTCACCCCTGGTCCCATGGCCCCTCCCATTTCCCTTGGCAGTCATTAGCCTGAGTTCACTGTGCCCCCATCAGTCCGCTTGTTTTGTCTCTCTCCCTGTATCTCGGTCTCTCTTCCTCTGCTGGCTCTGCACACCCCACTTACCCTCATGGCTCTCTCTCAGCCAACCTCATACTCTGTCAAATTAGCCACTATCTCCACCCTATGACAATCTTAGTGCCCAAATGTGATAACCAGTTCAATATATAATTCTACTTACATATTTGTATGTATATGTGTGTGTATGTATTTATGCATATATATATATAGTGATTTTTTTGATATTACAGTTGCCTTTGTCAACAGATATTTAAAAAAATAATCAAAAATATTGGGCTGGCCAGAAAGCTTGTTTGGATTTTTTCCATCACCTCTTATGGAAAAACCACATTTCTGGCCTATACAATATGTATATCTCTGTCTCTTATAGACCTTTTTAATAAATTTTATTTGGATAAGAGAATGTGTGTGCCAGCAGTTTTAAACAGCATAATTAAAGACTGCAGAACTCCTAAGGATTGTCACAGATATGTACAGGATGTGGATATACATATTACATATGTATATATATGTATACATATTATATATGTATGTCTATGTATACATATGTGAGTATATTTATAAGATGCATCACTTTGTGTATGTTGTAATGTATGCACATTTATACTGCAAGCACCCTTCCGCATCTTGCTTTATTTACCTGTCATTTGTTAGAGTTCTTGCCATGCTGCTATGTACAGGCATTCCACTGAGCAGCTGTTTTATGGGAGATGAATGTATGGACCAGAGCTTATACAAATGAACTGAAAATGCATTGTCTCAGACATCTTTTCATTGTTATCAGCTGCCATTCTGCTGATCAAAATTCTGGCCTGGGGAGAGGTCTAGATTCTCTCCTGTGGAGGTGTGAGGATTAGAGTTCCTCTCCTCTTGTGATCACAGAGATTCTAGAATGAGGCTGAGTGTCCGGTGGGGATTCTTTGGACTGTGATGAAGCCCTGTGCTTTCGAGCAGGATGATCCGGAAGTGCTTGGTGTGGTGTAGGCACTGGCCAGTCAGAACAGACATCAGCCCTCCTGCTGGGCAGGGCCCTGGGGCTCCCTGCTGGGTCATGTGTTAACTCATGATCATTGCTGGATCATGGGGTGGTTGGGAGGTTCAGGGCAGGGGTTATTTACTGGGAGGTACAGAAATAAATGGGCTCCCCAGGTGGCTCAATAGTAAAGAATCTGCCTACCAATGCAGGAACCACTGGAGATGTTGGTTCCATACCTGGGGTTGGAAAGATCCCCTGGAGAAGGAAATGGCAACCGGCTTCAGTATTCTTGCCTGGGAAATCCTATGGACAGAGGAGCCTGGCAGGCTGCAGTCCACGGGGTTGCAAAAGAGTTGAGCATGACTTAGTGACTAATACAGCAAACAACAGAAATATTTAAAAACAGTTCACTATTTTAACATCTCATTATATTGTGCCAGTGCATCCTGGGCCTGAAAGTGATATGGCTTGGAATTTATACCATGCTTATTCATAAAATATGATATTTAAAAATTATACATCAGAAGATCATGACAGGGATCTAGCCAGGCTTAACAACATTAGTATTTACAGATGGGAAGATGAAGCATGGGAGGTGCAAGAAAAGAGGTGACTTACTCTGGTTTCTCAGTCTAGTTAAGCTGGGTTGGGCCTAGAATTCCCCTACCTTGCCTTCTCACCCATTTTTCATGGCAGCTAGAACGACCCAACTGCTTGGTGCTAGTTGTCTCACCATGAAGATCCACGATGCATCTGCCATCTTTGGTTCACGTAGTTGTTAGAACGATGACCAGGTAAAAGATGCTTTGTCTAAGTATGTCTTTAAATAATTGAACAGGTCCTATAATTTTCATATAAAGTGACTCCTTATTATGAAATGAAGAAGGAAGCAAATATGTGGGGTTTCTGGAGCCTGTGAAAAGAGCATACATTTGGAGGACTGCCTTGATGGTCCCGTGGCTACGATTATGTGCTCCCAATGCAGGGGACCCAGGTTCAGGAAATAAGTCCAGTATTTCTTCTTGATAGTTCCCTGGTTAGGGAGCTAGATCCCACATGCCACAACTAAGACCAGATGCAGCCAAGTAAAGAAATATTTTGAAAAAAAAACCAACAAAGGTCTTTGGTACCCTGTGTCAGTAACTGGGGGCAGAGACTAATATATATATAATTTTTTTTTTTTAAAGAGCATACATTCTTTGGTCCATCTTATCTGACTACATCTTATGTATGTATGTATTTAGATATGTGTGCATGCTCAGTTGTTCCTGACTCTTTCCAACTCTTTGCAACTTTGCCAGGCTTCTCTGTCCATGGGATTTTTCAGGCAAGGATACTGGAATGGGTTGCCATTTCCTCCTCCAGGGCATCTTCTGACCCAGGGATCGAAGCCAAGTCTCCTGCACTGATGCCTGCGTTGGCAGGCATCGAGGTTATCCACGGAGCCCTGGGGAAGTCGCATAAGCATCTTTATATATCTCCAGATGAGAGTTACTGTGGCAGTGAACTCCCTTTGTCTCGGTTCCCTCTTACTCTCACGGAAGAACCAGAATAATCGTTTATTAGAGTTGAAAAAGACCTTAGACTTATTAGACTAATGTCCCCATTGTGCAGGTAAGGAAAGAGACCCAGGAAAATGAAATGGCATGCCAAATAACATGGCTAGCTCGAGCAATGCTGGCCTGCTTTCCCACATAGGTGGTGTGCGCAGAGAGTCTGGGAGGGTCTGGGAGATGAAGCTGGATTCTGAATAAATAAGCTTTGCTTATTCAGTATTTTATCAAATTATCTTTGAAGGCCATCCCACTTCAAAGGGGTTTCCAAAAGTGTGAATCTGCTTTTCTCAAGCTGGGACACACCTGGCCTGGGGAAAAGGTGGAAGCTGATGGAAGAGTCTTGCTTCCCAGGTTTAGAGGACATCCTTTCTCTCTTTCTGGACACGCTGGGGACCACCTGGCAAGGCAGAGGAGGTGGGAGGCTGGGAAGGAAACGCTGCCTGGGCTTCTGGTAAAACCTAAGTGCTTCATCTGCTTGCCTTCCATCCAAATGGTTGGATGTGTGCTGGTGCCTCTGATGGGCCTGTAGACGGGCACTCCAGGATTGTTCCATTGTGACTTAGCATCAGCTAATAGGTACTTAAAGTAAAGTGGTTGCCTATTGGATTTTGACTGGGGGTTATTAACATTTTTTCCCCTCCACAAACAGATGGTAACTGTCCTCCAAGTGGATTGTAGAATCATGCCAGAGTCTTGAATTTGGAGGTACCGGCTGCTGCCAAAAGAGCTTGGGGGCGGCTACCCACGTTGAATGGCCTTGTTTTCCCTCTGATGTAACTGCTTGCTTAAAGGGGATGGTTAGACTTGGGAAGGAGTCATTTCTGCCCTCTCTCCTAAGCTTGGGACATTGGACTCAGAAGGGTTCTTCCAGGGTTGGGAGGGGTCATATCCTAAGGTTTGATCCTCTCACTGGCATTTCTTCTTCAGCTGGGAGAGAGAATCCCTGTATTTACAGCTTGGAGCACAGAGCCAGGGAATCGATGCAAGAGTGGGTAAGAGACAGAGACTTCTGAAACAGCTGAAAAGGGCCCTGGGCCCTGGACGAGGCCACCATTGGTGCTGCTGATGAGGTAGCTCCCTTTGTCTTGGGAAATACACTTATCTGGCCTTGATTTTGAGGCTTCTGAGGTTGGTGCTAGTGGTAAAGAAGCACCTGCCTATGCAGGAAACATAAGAGACACCCTAGTGTCACCATTGGGCATGAAAGACTGCCCTGCTCTGTTCCTCTCTCAGGCATGCGGGAACCAGCTGTTTTGCAGCACTGACTGACTCTTCTATTTGAAAAGAAATTCCTGTTTTTTTTTTTTTTTTTTTTGAGTCTGATACAAAATGTTTCTTTACTGTAACTACCTGCTTGCAGGCTGTTCTTGGCAGGTCCCTGCTTCCTGGACAGCAGGGCCAAGGGTGGCCAGCGTGCCTGCTCTACAGCCAAAGCCATCGCCTCTCTGATTCATTTGATTTTGGCAGCAGAACACAGTGCTTACTAGCCCATGCCATTGCAACAGGTTCCCACAGGGTTAACAGCCCTTTGATATTTCAGATTAGAAGTTCTCAGCTTTGCGTCCCCTGCTTCACATGTGACAAAGGACTGTCAGCCACATGCCTTTGCCCTCCTGTAGGAATAACCAGGTATTTGGACAAATAATGGCCCTTGCAGTAGCTTGAGACTTAAAAAAAAAAAAAAAAAGATGAGCATACCAGTTAGCAAAAGAGATTTTTAAAACTAGGAATAAATCAGATCCATGCTAATTTTCACTCTTAAAAAAATTCACAAACTTTGGTGTTTTATTACTCATCCAAAGTCCTGGTGACAGACTTCCTCTCTGATCCAGAAATCTGTCTCTATCATGGGACTAGGATGGAGAACTAAGAGGGTAAGGGGCTGCCAGCCATGACTTTCTCTCAGTTCTTGGCCCAACGTGGTTTGCACCCCTGCACAGTCAAGCTGCAGAAACAGTCCCAGCAGAATCTCCTGTCTTCTTACAGCACATTTTTTCCATCTCTATATCTTCTCCTTCGGGTCCTGGGGGCTTTCCACTTGCCCAGAAGAGGAGGGACCATGGACTCTGCTTAACGGAAGCTTCCACAATGGCTGCAGTGCCCGAGCCCTGGGTTTAGGTAGCCTGTTCTCTCATGAACTCTGCAAAAGCTTCAGTTCAGTTCAGTTCAGTCGCTCAGTCATGTCTGACTCTTTGCGACCCCATGAATTGCAGCACGCCAGGCCTCCCTGTCCGTCACCAACTTCTGGAGTTCACTCAGAATCATGTTCATCGAGTCCGTGATGCCATCCAGCCATCTCACCTTCTGTCGTCCCCTTCTCCTCCTGTTCCCAATCCCTCCCAGCATCAGAGTCTTTTCCAATGAGTCAACTCTTTGCATGAGGTGGCCAAAGTACTAGAGTTTCAGCTTTAGCATCATTCCTTCCAAAGAAATCCCAGGATTTCCTTCAGAAAGTCTATGCACAAATCTCCTTCAGAATGGACTGATTGGATCTCCTTGCAGTCCAAGAGACTCTCAAGAGTCTTCTCCATCACCACAGTTCAGAAGCATCAATTCCTCAGCGCTCAGCCTTCTTCACAGTCCAATTCTCACATCCAAACGTGACCACTGGAAAAACCATAGCCTTGACTAGACGGACCTTAGTCGGCAAAGTAATGTCTCTGCTTTTGAATATGCTATCTAGGTTGGTCATAACTTTTTTTCCGAGGAGTAAGCGTCTTTTAATTTCATGGCTGCAGTCACCATCTGCAGGAGCCCAAGAAAATAAAGTCTGACACTGTTTCCACTGTTTCCCTGTCTCTTTCCCACGAAGTGATGGGACTGGATGCCATGATCTTCATTTTCTGAATGTTGAGCTATAAGCCAACTTTTCCACTCTCCTCTTTCACTTTCATCAAGAGGCTTTTGAGTTCCTCTTCACTTTCTGCCATAAGGGTGGT
>SJYA01002601.1:204819-304237 GCA_006410615.1 Neotragus moschatus | reverse complement strand
TTTTTTTTTTTTTTAATTTTTCCATGCGTTGACTCTTTGCATTAGGTGGCTAAAGTGTTGGAGCTTCAGCTTCAGCATCAGTCCTTCCAGTGAGTATTCAGGGTTGATTTCCTTTAGGATTGACTGGTCTGGTCTCCCTGCTGTCCAGGGGATTCTCCAGAGTCTTTTCTAGCACCATATTTGGCAAACATCAATTCTTAGGTGCACTTTCTGTATGCCTGCCCTGCCTTACTTACTGAATGTCAGATGTCTAATATACCTTATAAAGTTTAGTTCTTATATGTGACTATTCTCCCCATTGTAAGGATGAGAAAGATGCTCAGACTGGCTAACTTGCCCTGTGTTGTGTGACTGGTGAGTAAGAAAACCAGATTTTAATTGAGGTCACTCTGAATCAATGGTTCTCAATCTTTGCTGCACATTCCAATCACTTGGTCAAATTGTTTAACTCCATCAGCCCAGGTGGCACCTCAGACCAATTTAATTCGATTCCGGAGGTGAAACTAGGGCATGGGCATGTTTTTTAATGCCTCAGGCGATCTCAGTTGTGCAGCCAAGTTTGAGAACCAGGCCAAGATGTAGCTGCACATAGCCTCCCAGGTCATGTATGCAGCCTCTAGACTGATCTATCTGATCGCCTTGGGAACTTGGGAAACGTGCAAATGCCTGGGATTCACTCCACACCCGCTAGGTCAGACCTGGGATGAAGTGGGGGTGATTTGGATGCTCACTGGCGTTTCATGACCGTGGCGCGTGAATCCTGGGAGATGCTGGGGATCTTGGGAAAATGCAGATTCTAATTGAACAGATTGGACAAGGGGTGAGATCTAAGTTTCCAAAGGATGTTTCTCCAGGGCCCGTGGTTCAGGTAATGAGGGATTAAGTGAAAACCCCAGGCCTGTGATCTGGGGACTTAGGTCAGTCACATCTCTGCTTTTCATTTTTCCCTGCACATCATGACCAAAATCAGCCTGCCTCAAAGGCTTACGTACTAGCTGGAATAATGTGACTCCTGGAGGAAGAAATGACAATCTACTCCAGTTTCTTGCCTGGAAAATGCCATGGGCAGAGGAGCCTGGCAGGCTATCGTCCATGGGGTCACAAAGAGTCAGACACAACTGAGCACGCACCCACAACAACAATAGTGACTATCAGATTACAAAATAGAACCACGACTTCTAAGGCATTCGAGTTCTACCCTGGGTTTTCCTAGTAGCTCAGACGGTAAAGCATCTGCCTGCAATGCAGGAGACCCAGGTTTGATCCCTGGGCCGGGAAGATCCCTTGGAGAGGGGAATGGCAACCCACTCCAGCATTCTTGCCTGGAGAATTTCATGGACAGAGGAGCCCGGCAGGCTACAGTCCATGGGGTTGCAGAGAGTTGGACACAACTGAGAGACTAACACATACTCTTTGGGTAGCTAAGCCTTGCTTTTTTCCAAAGCAGTTTCTGTAGTGGATCCCTTGGTTTACACTGAACTGCCATCTCTTTCCATGCCAGGGTGCTTTGGAAGGCATGCTGCCTCCTCTGATCTCAGTATGAGGTCCGCCAAAGCACGAGCTTGGGACGGAGCCCCAGGGAGGTCAGCAGTCAGCAGGCAGGTGGCCTTCCCAGCCCAGAGTCCCTTGTGCTACCGGGGCAGGCATTACCTTTCCCCTTTTAGAAACCTCCATGCCCCATTTTCTCTTCCTCCCATGGCAGATCTTGGAGGTACCGCTGGGGGCTGTAGGAAATCAGAGCAGCTTGGACTGGCAGGCACTGATGTGGATCTGGGCATGTTCTTTGCTGGAAGAAGCCTTATGGGTTAAGTCAGTGGTGGCCCAGGCCACCTGCCAGCCTCAGAGATGCTGCGCTTGGTGGCTGGAATGTTGTCCTCCTCACTTCTCCTGCTCCGGGGGTACTTACCCTGGATGCCTGCCCTGCACTCCCAGTTGACTGTGAAGTAAGAGTTGCATAGCTGGCCAGAGACTGGAGCAGTTTCCCTATCAGTTCCAGAGATGCCAGACCTCTCTACCTGACAGGGATCTGGAGTTCAGAGGGGCCTCAGTGCTGTAGCAGCCATGCATACCTGTCCCCAGGTGATGGAGAAGAATGCCAGCATCTGTCTATCTGCCAGCAGGGCTTGATGTGAACCACTAGGAGGGTGCCCAGGTGGTTCCAGGAACTACCTTTCCAAGTCAAGCCTTCTCAATTGATTGAGTTTAGCCGGTTGGCCTAGGACCAGTGGAGGGGTGCTGGGGGCCACCGCATGGTTGGCTCTTTAAGGAAAACGGGCAGGATCTGAGTCCTGTTATTGGCCATGATGTACAGATGTGGCTCGAACAGCCTCGGTCGTTGTGTGGGCTTGCTTCTCAGGAGGGAATGTACCTGCCTGATTGGGCTGTGGGGGGGGCTGGAGGCCTTTAAGGAGAAGCACTGTTGGCAATGAGGAGCCATGCGAGAGAATGGGAAAATGGACACGCACATTTGCTGTTGCTGAGTGCGGACTGAGGCTGCCTTTCTGGCAAGTGGTTTGGCAAGTTTGGATAAAGCTAAAGTCAGAAGAAGCCAATGCTCTAGAAACTCCACTTCTGAGAATTTAGCATCAGGTAGTGGTCACAAACAGCTACCCATCTTGATGTGTGTGGGCATTTATCCCACTGTGACTTACACAGTCAACTGGATCAACCAAAAACCGCTTAAATATCTAGTAATAAATGGCTGGTTAAGCACACGATGCCTGATACCTATGATGTAATTCAGTGAAGACATTTAAACTGACAATTCATTATTTATTTTTCCAAACTTTAAAACTTTTTATTTTGTATTGGGATATAGCTGATTAACAGTATTGTGGTAGTTTCAAGTGAACAGCAAAGGGATTCATCCGTACATATACATGTATCCATTCTCCGTCTAAACCCCTTCCACCCAGGCTGGCACATAACATTGAACAGAGTTCCCTCTGTTAGACAGGAGGTCCTTGTTGGTATCCATTCTAAATGTAGTAATGTGTACATGACCTTCCCAAAGTCTCTGACTGTCCCTTCCTGTGACCTGTGACCAGCCGTCATGGCATCATGCCCCTTCTGCTGTAGCATCTCGAGCAGTTATTCAGAGTGTTTGCTGAAGGCTCTCCTCTCCCGGGGTTTCGTCAGATTCATGTCCGTTGAGTCGGTGATGCTGTCTACCCATCTCATCCTCTGCTCTCCCTTCTCCTTTTGCCTTTAATCTTTCCCAGCGTCAGGGTCTTTTCCAATGAGTTAGCAAACTCCAGGAAATAGTGAAGGACAGGGAAGCCAGGCGTGATGCCGTCCAAGGGGTCACAAAGAGTCAGACACGACTGAGTAACTGAACAGCAACAACTCTTCTCCCAGTAGATGAACTGTGCTGGGCTAACTCACAGAGGATCACTGATGCAGCAGACTGCCCCAGGCACAAAGATGTGTGAATGTCCTCTGGCCCCCTTGTGCTGTGCACCCTGAGACCTGAACCTAGACCTCCTCCCCTGAACACTGGTGCCCAGTGTTGTGGCTACTGTGATGGGTTGTGTGATCTGAATATTTTCTTGTGATCCCTGGTGATTGCCTGTAAGATACAGACATTTTCCAGCTAAATATTTTCCATCTGAAATCTCTTTCCCTGCTTGACTTTTCTCCTTGCACGTCATGGGCATGCCATGGACAAGAAGATGCTAGATGGACCTGCCTTTCCGAGTGTTTGCTTGGTCCTCTCTCACCCTTGATGTCTCTTCCTTTACCTGCTGCCTTTCCCCCTCCTCCTACTCCCCCTGTGGCATTGGATCAATAGTATGGCTTCGTCTTCTATCAGCATCACTGATAGTCACACACTTGGTGCCCCTTACAGCTTAGAGTCAGGCAGTGTGTGTATGCTCAGTCACTCAGCCGCATCTGACTCTGTGACCCCACGGAACTGTAGCCCGCCAGTCTCCTCTGTCCCATTTCCTCCTCCAGGGGATTTTCCCAACTCAGGGATCAAACCTATGTCTCTTGCGTTTCCTGCACTGGCAGGCAGATTCTTTACCACTGCAACGCCTGAAAGATTGGCAAGGAGTAGTGTCACCAGACAGACATGAGGTCGAATCCCACTTCTGCTGATTGGGAGCTGTGGCACTTACCGTGACTCCTTAACTCTCCTGGGCTCCATTTGCTCAACTGATGAATGAGCAGGCCAGTTCTCACTGTAGATGGTTTTGTGGAAGTTAAATGAAATTATGTATATAAAGCAATTAGCTTAGTCCCTGGCCATGTAGTAATCACTCAGTGAATGTGGTGAGGGGAGAAATAATTATGACTTTCGCTCCATTCAGACAAGTGGTGAGTAATCCACAGATGCCATGATGGCTGGGGTTTGTAGCCTTGGGCTTACGTTAGAATTAACCTAGGGGTCTTTTACAGCTTCCAGTGTCAGGCTGCTCCCCAGACCAATTAAGTCAGAATCTCAGTGGACAGGACCAGACTCTAGTAGTCTCTAAAAGTGCCTGGGTGAGTGTAGTGGGCTGTGAACCAAGGCTGTGAACCTACCCTCTGGCTTCCCTTGCCTCTTCCTGACAAAAACAAAAAACAAAAACCCTTTGGGACAGAAGCAGGTGGAAGGGATGGAGGGATGAAGACACGGCAGGGAAGGCCTTTGTTGATTGTGTCATGTGCTAAGTTGTGTCCGACTCTTTGTGACTCCATGGACTGTAGCCCACCAGGCTCCTCTGTCCATGGAATTTTCCAGGCAGTATATAGGAGTGGGTTGCTATTTCCTGCTCCAGGGGATCTTCCTGACCCAGGGATCGAACCCGGGTCTCCTAGATCTCCTGCTTTGTAGGGAGACTCTTTGCCTACTGAGCCATTGGGGAAGCCTCTGTCCATGGGCTTCTCCAGGCAAGAATACTGGAGTGGGTTGCCGTCCCCTCCTCCATGGGATCTTCCTGACCCAAGGATCGAGCCTGTATCTCTATGTCTCCTGTGTTGGCAGGTGAGTTCTCTACCACCAGGTTGTTTATTGGGTCCCAGCTATTGTGTCAGGCATGGTGCTTGGCCTTTATATCTTCTTGCTTTTCACTGTGAACTTGTGACGCAAATTCTTGTACCTGTTCCTTACACGAGCTTCAGGAAGGATGAGTGGCTTGTTTCATGTTGTATATCAGCTGGCTTAAGGATGAAGGGCTTCCCTGGTGGCTCAGACAGTAAAGAATCCACCTGCAGTGCGCGAGGCTGGGGTTCGATCCCTGGATTGGGAAGATCCCCTGGATAAGGAAATGGCAACCTACTCCAGTATTCCTGCCTGTAGAATTCCATGGACAAAGGAGACTGGTGGGCTACAGTCCATGGGGCCACAAAGAGTCCGACATGACTGAGCAACTAACAAGGATGAAGGACCAGGAGATGAAGGTGGGACCTGGCTCTCTCTTTCCTTTTGGCCCCCCTTTTCCTCCCTCCTTCAGAGAGGTGATGGAGTGCCCTGGCTCTCACCCCTCTGCGTGGGGACCGGCTGCCACACCTGTTCACCTGCAGTGTTTAATGACCCAGCCCTCCTGTGGTTCCTTAGGGCTCTCTGCCACCTGTTCTTACATGCACGGTTGACTGTGCTGTTTACTTAATGGAGAGATTTAAGTGCCCCGCAGAGGCTCCCTGTGGATAAGAGCAGAAACATCCACTGAATAGACGTGGGAGCCTTGTTGTTGTTTTGCTTTAAAAAAAAATGTTTGTTTATTTATTTATTTATTCATTTTTGGCTGTGCGGGTCTTTGCTGCTGCTTGTGGGCTTTCTCTAGTTGCAGCGAGCAGGGGCAATGCACTGGCTTCTTACTGTGGTGGTTTCTCTTGAGGCCGAGCATGGGCTGTAGGATTCGAGGGCTTCTGTAGTTGTGGTGCACGGACTTATTTGTGCTGCAGCATGTGGGATCTTCCTGGACAAGGGATCGAACCCATGTCCTCTGCATTGGCAGGCAGATTCTCAACTGCTGACACCAGGGAAGTCCTGCTTTGGTTTTTACTGTCATCAATTTTTAGGCTCTCTCGTGGGTTGGGAAAAGTATGGAGCAGGATGGACACAGAAAGGGACAGAGAGACTCTTTCCTGCCTGACTGTAGATCAGATGGCAAATTCTCTCATTCAGAGAGTCTCCAGCTTTACTCTGCATGGCAGGACGAGAGGATTCTGTTGACATGCAGGCTCTGATTCAGCAGGTCTAGGGCAGAGTATGAGATTCTAAATTTCTCACCAGTTGCCAGAGGAGGCTGTTCCTGGTGTTCTGCCAGCCACAGTTGGCTTAATATACCCAAGTCTATTTTCTGAACCCTGCAATTTTTACTTTGGGAAATGTCATGGGACAGTTTAACGATCTGGGTTCTAGCCCTGCCTATACTCTAATCTTCTTTAGTGATCTTATGAACTTCATTTTTCTCTTCCTTAATAGGGAGGATTTGAATTCAGTGGTTTCCAAGGTCCCATGTCATTGTAACGTCCTGTGATTCATCGGTGGATTGGGGTGGGGGGTCAGGGTAGATTAAAGGGAGCATGGAGTAAGGAGGATGGGAATTCCTTGGAAGATAGGAGTTGAGAGGAGAGTCTGTTGCCTAAATTGGCTGTTCCTTTAAGATCAGTGGGTCTGAATCATGAGAGGTCAAAGGCTGAGGGAGATGGGCGGTGAACTTTCTATTGTGCTGTGTGCCCAGAACCCTGGGGGTAGTTTCTGAACTCCTGGCAGGTAGGGGTGTGGCTCTTGCTTCCTCACTTGCCTTCTCCGAATGGCAGGAGTGTACTGGGGGACATGTCTCATGCTGCAGGACTCCCAGAGGGCCCTCTCTGTGGGTCACAGGTCTAGACCCTGGGGACCACAGACTTGAGTAAGACAAGTCTTGTCCTTCTTTGTCTTCAGCAAGCAGAGTGTACCTGATCTCTCAGCCCTTCTATCGGGGGTGGGCACCCACTCATTGCGTTCTACCAGTGGGGTGCTGTTGTTTTCTCTAGTTGCCATGATGGTTAGCCCCTTGGGCCAGCCCCTATGTGGTGGTGGTGGTGGTGGTGATGGTAGTTTAGTCGCTCAGTCATGTGTCTTTGAGACCCCATGGACCGTTTGACAGGAGACAAACAGGCTCCTCCGTCCGTGGGATTTCCCAGGCAAGAATACTGGAGTGGGCTGCCACTTCCTCCTCCAGGGGATCTTCCTGACCCGGGGATCAAACACGAGCCTCTGCCTCTCCTGAATTCCAGGTGGATTCTTTATTGCTGAGCCACTGGTAAAGTCTACACACTTATGCACACACACACAGATACACTTGAAACTATGTATGTCAATCTATATACCTTAAATATCTATATTCGCATTTATATTTTACATGTATGTTTAAATGAAAATTCAGTTCCCTGGTGGCTCAGGTGGTAAAGAATCTGCCTGCAATACAGGAGACCTGGGTTTGATCTTTGGGTTGGGAAGATACCCTGGAGAAGGAAATGGCACTCCAATATTCTTGCCTGGAGAATTTCAAGGACAGAGTAGCCTAGCAGGCTACAGTCCATGGGGTCACAAAGAGTCAGACACGACTGAGCAACGAACACTTTAAATGAAAATAGTCTTGAGCAATCCATACAGTTGTTTTGACCTATTTTTTTTTCACTTAACAATGTGTCTTAAACATCTTTCCATGTTATCGGATAGGCCCACGTCTTTAGCCTTTCCATTACTCTGTAAAGGTTGTTTATCTTTCTTGGTTTGTTCTTTTCATGATGCTTGTATATTACACCATTTCATCTGGTTCATTCAGAATTTAATCCATTTTCCCTGGGGTGACAATGACAAAGGGGCAAAGGCTGCATTTATATGAATGAGAGGAAGAAAGACACAGGCCAGGTCTTCTCAGCACCCCTCGGTTCCCTCTGTATGTGTTTCCAGCCTGGCTTTGTCCAGGAAGCATCAGGTATGAGAGGCTTGGCAGAAGCCAAGCTGACCTTCTTCTATGAGCAGTGGCACCAGTCCTCAGTCCTGGGTCCCCTGAGTGAGTGTCAGTCACTGAGTTGTGTCCAGCTCTTTGCGACCCCATGGACTGTAGTCTGCCAGGCTCCCCTGTCCAGGGAATTCTCCAGGCAAGAATACTGGAGTAGGTAGCCATTCCCTTCTCTAGGGGAGCATCCTGACCCAGGAATGGAACCTGGGTCTCCTGCATTGCAGGCAGATTCTTTACTGTCTGAGCCACCAGGGAAGCCCACCATGGGGGCATTTCAAAGGCCTTGAGGGACAGGGCTTATCTGTGAACTTAAGCTGATGTGGAAGCTGGGACGCACTCAAATGAAATATTGGGAATCTGTCATCTTAACAGAAGCATCTTTTATCATATGCATGTACACACCCCAACAAAGGCTGAGGGTTGAGATGGGGGCTGTGGCAAACGGTGTCTGGGAGCACAAGTTTTGGGCTGAGACCGAACCTGGGGACTTCACTGGTGGTCCAGTGGTTAAGACTTCGCCTTCCAGTGTGGAGGGTGTGAGTTCGATCCCTGGTCAAGGAGCTAAGATCTCATATGCCTCATGGCCTAAAAACCAAAACATAAAACAGAAACAATATTGTAGCAAATTCAAGACTTTAAAAAAATGATCCACATTAAAAAAAAAAAAAAAAAAAAGACTGAACCTGGAATCCCAGACTTGACACTTGTTCTGTGTCTTGGGTGAGTTGCTTAGACTCTCCAACCTCAGTCCTCCTTGTTTGTGATGTGAATGAATAGTACTGACTTGCTTGCATTTTGAGAGCATTACCTGGGACTCGCTGTGCAAAGCCCTTGGTGCAGTGACAGCCGGGTGGTCAGTGTGCAGATGGTGGCCCCTGGCATGCTTTTAGGGATCTCCCAGGTGGGAGGAAGGCAGAGCCTCTCTCTCTGTCTTTCTCTGTGTATTTCCACTCATGAGGTCACTTTCTTTGGATGAACTTTAAGTGTTTCTTGGTATTCATGTACGGATGTGAGAGTTGTACCATAAAGAAGGCTGAGCACTGAAGAATTAGTGCTTTCAAACTGTGAAGCTAGAGAAGACTCTTGAGAGTCCAAACCAGTCAATCCTAA
This sequence comes from Neotragus moschatus, assembly GCA_006410615.1. Classification (NCBI taxonomy): domain Eukaryota; kingdom Metazoa; phylum Chordata; class Mammalia; order Artiodactyla; family Bovidae; genus Neotragus; species Neotragus moschatus. The sequence continues at coordinate 295,190 of SJYA01002601.1, read as the reverse complement.
AGGAAATCAACCCTGAATATTCATTGGAAGGATTGATGCTAAGCTGAAGCTCCAGTACTTTGGCCACCTGATGCAAAGAGCCAACTCATTAGAAAAGACCCTGATGCTGGGAAAGATTGAGAGCAGGAGAAGTGGATGGCAGAAGATGAGATGATTGGATAGCATCACCAACTCAATGAACATGAATTTAAGCAAACTCTGGGAGATGGTAAAGGACTGAGAAGCCTGGTGTGCTGCAGTCCATGGAGTCTCAAAGCGTTGGATATGACTTAGCGACTGGATAACAATAACAATAAAGTACTTAATGGAGTTTTCTTCAACCTCTGTATGAAGCATGGGGCAAAGAGGCAGCCCTGCTCTCATTTGACAGAAAGACAAATTCAGACCCAGGGGTGCAGAGGTGTGTCAGGGCTGATGGAAGAGTATCAGACCAGTTTAAGGAGGTGGAGTCCTCCTCTGGGCTTGGATACTGACTGGCTGTGTGGCCTGTGTGGTCACTGCCCTCTGATCCCCATTTTCATGACTCAAATTGAGCCAACTTGTGGGGCTACCTCATCACTAAAGTCTCTCCCACACCCAGCCCTTTGACCTCAAGACAGCAGTAGCTTGGTCTCTCCTCTTTCAGGGGTTCCCCCTCATTCTGGGTGGAAACATCTAAGGCATTAAGCATGGGTGGTCAGGCCAACACTCACTAGAATCCAAGAGAGGCCTGGCAGTTGTCTGAGTTTGGCAATGGCCAGCGTACCCTTGGGGCAGGGGGGATGGTGGTGGTGAGATGACCATCATGTCCATTTTCTCACTGGAATGTGCTTTCTGTCCCTGAGTGTAGCTCAGTTGGAATTAGGTATGATGATCCTTCCTAGTCATTTGGGAAGATGCATGACTCTTAGTCATCAGAGCCCTTGCACAGCCTTCTCTTGGCTAATTCAGTCCATCCAGAGCCCCAGAACTGGAGAATTTCAGGCTTTCCCCTGAATTAAGTGGGAACCAGCAGAGTCCTCCCAGGTTAAGCAGTAGCCCAGCCTGCTGAAGTAGAGTAAGGAAACGGACACGTTGTGTTCTATACATAGAAGTGGGGCCTTCCCTGGCAGTCCAGGGGCTAAGACTTTGCCTTCCATTGCAGGGGATGTGAGCCAGGGAGTTAAGATCCCACATGCCTTGAGGCCAAAAAACCAAAACATAAGACAGAACCAATTGTTGTTGCTCAGTCTCTCAGTCATGTCCAACTCTTTGTGACCTCATGGACTGCAGCACGCCAGGCTTCTCGGTCCTTTACCATCTCCTAGAGTTTGCTCAAACTCATGTCCATTGTGTCGGTGATACCATCCAGTCATCTCATCCTCTGTCATCCCCTTCTCCTCCTGCCCTCAGTCTTTCCCAGCAAGGGGGTCTTTTCCAGTGAGTCGGCTCTTCCCATCAGGTGGCCGAAGTCTTAGAGCTTCAGCTTCAGCCTCAGTCCTTCCAATGAATATTCAGGGTTGATTTCCTTTAGGATTGACTGGTTTGATCTCCTTTCTGTCCAAGGGACTCTCAAGCATCTTCTCCAGCACCACAATTCAAAAGCATCAGTTCTTTGATTCTCAGCCTTGCTTATGGTCCAACTCTCACAATCTGTACATGACTACCAGAAAAACTGTAACTTTCGCTGTGTTGATAGCTGGCAAGTGGCAACCGCAAGAGACTGTCAAGGGCCACTCACCCAAAGTCAAAACATGGTGCTGATGGGAGAGTGGGGAGTCAGCAGCTCTAATCTTCATCCTGGTGAAAGAGTGTGAAGGAAGAAACAAGTGACCAAACGTTATGAAGACAGTGTCTCAGGCTGCAATAGGGAGACAGAGATCGTTCTTTTAAAATTATTATTATTGGAGTAGAGTTGCTTTACAATGTTGTGTTAGTTCCTGCTCTACAACGAAGTGAACCAGCTGTAAGTATACATCTACCCCCTCCCTCTCACCCTCCCCCACCCCTCTAGGTCATCACAGAGCACCCAGCTGAACCCCCTGTGCGATACAGCAGGTTCCCACTAACTATCCCCGCCTCTGCCCTCTTTTTGCTGCAGAATTGGACGTTAGGGGAGAAAGCCAGTGACTTCATGGAGAATAGTGTTGGTTGGGACAGAACAAGGCTAGAACCCAATCTCTTGACTTCTGATGCTATAATCCTTCCACTGCAGCATTGCTTCTATGAGCTTACTTCTCATAGCGTAGTAAGTAAGTAGTGAGTGAGCTTACTTCTTCTGTGAGTACTTCCGCTCTACTTCTATGAGCTTACATCTGGGTCTCCTTGTTTCATAAATCTTTACAAATTTCAGGAGGTACTTGGGCAGCTAAGGGATGGGGTCAGTCAGTAAAATTAAGGACCTTGATTTTGAATTCCTGTTCTTCAGAATATTCGCCCTCATCCAGCTCCTGTGGTTATGGACTGTGTCCGCTCGTAGCAGCTCCTGCAGCCAGGACTCCTTGTCTCTTGCATGTGGCTTCTCCAGATTGTCTTCTCCCCCCTTTTTATCAGCTGGGTCATGTTTTCCCTTCCACTGCCAAATTCAGTCATGCTTCACATTTTGACTGCTTTCCCTGGTTCTGTGAACTCTCTCCAAGTTGCTTGCATCTTTCAGCCAACAGGCTGCCCAGGGTGTTTCCACTGGTCGCCTGCCTGGGGCCTCTCACAGTTCCCTTGATGGTCCTTGACCCCTATCCCGAAAGGGCCAGGGCTTACCCCACTCCGTACATGCTGAGTTTTAGTCCGTCGTATTCTTGTGCCACATCTTCTTGACTCACTCATCTGTCAGTGGACATCTAGGTTACTTCCATGTCCTGGCTACTGTAGATAGTGCTGCAGTGAACACTGGGATACATGTGTCATTTTGAATTATGGTTCTCTTAGGGTATATGCCCAGTAGAGGTATCTCTGGGTCATAAACCATAAAAAGGAGTGACATTGGGTCGTTTTTAGTGATGTGGATGGACCTAGAGTCTGTCAATGTGCAGTAAGTCAGAAAGAGAAAAACAAATATCACATATTAATGTGTGTGTGTAGAATCTAGAAAAATGGTGCAGATGGACATATTTGCAGGGCAGGAACAGAGGTGCAGTGCAGACAGCAGACATGTGGACACAGGGGGAGGGGTGTGTGTGATGACCTGGGAGGTTGGGATTGACATGCATGCACTGTCACGTGTACAAAAGACAGCTAGTGGAACCTGCTGTACAGCACAAGGAGCTCAGCTCGCTGCTCCGTGATGACCTAGTTGGATGGGAGTGGGGTGGGAGGAAGGTCCGAGGGGGAGGGTATATATGTATATACATGATTCACTTTGTTGTCTAGCAGAAACTGACACAACATTGCAAAGCAGTTACGCTTCAATTAAAAGAAAAATACATGCTCTCCTCTTTCCATCCTGTGTCTCCAGCTGGCCTTTGCTCTGACACCTTGTCATTCTTACAGACCCCTCCCCTCTCCAGAGTGTCTTTCAGGATTAAAGTTAGGTGAACGAGGTTTCCGACACACAATTTTAGAGGCTGAAAAAATCCTCCATAACCAACGTTTTTTAAAAAATCAATGGATATTTTGCATTAACTTAGTTTTTTTTTTTTTTTTAAGACTATTACATCACACTGCTATTTCTCTTCATTACTGAGCCTTTGGGGACTTCTGGAAATTTTGTGCCTGAGATGAATGCCTCATTCATTTTACCTAGACCAGACCTGTCACTCATCCTCCATCTCAGTGTTCTTTTCTCCTAGTCATTCTTTCCTGTTATCCCTCTAGCCTTCTGGTCCTTTTTGACTTATTCCTTGCTAATGAATGTTCTGTTGACATCATTTTCCAGATTGTTAATAAAGATGTTAACACATTCTCTAGGCCTCACTCCAACCTCTCCATAGCTTATGTTGCTAACTGGGGCCCTTCGTTCAAGAAAAGAAACTGCATTTTAGCATGAGTTGTGTGTTTACTGTCTCCCAGTGAGCATTTCCATATTCCCCAGGTCTCTGTTATCCTCAGCCAAGCACCTTCATGGCTCATGTTCGAGACTTGCTGAAGCTCCACGAATGGCTTGAGAGATAAGCCCCTGTAAATTAATCCTTGTGGATGTTGGGAGCTGACAATATGCGTGGTCTGACCAATTTGGATTAATTTTTCAAGGGAGATTTGGGTAGAGGCCATGTCAAGAGCTTCTCTGAAGTCCTACTCTCTCATCTCGGCTCCAGTCTCCTGGGCCATCTGCTTGTTTTGGTCAATCAGGAGAAACATTGCTGCCATAGGCAGATGTGACTTGCACTTTATAAACCTAGTTGTTCTTCCTGTGCTCCATCAGCCACATTAAAATATCCATCTCCTGTTAGCCTGCTTGTTTCAGAAGCAGCTGGAACTAAATTTCCTTTTCTTTTTGTCAAAGGAAAAGAGAGATTTTATAACATAAATCTGGTAAAATAGAAGGATACTGTAGAATGATACATCCTTTGTAAAATACGTACATGCTTTTAGCAGCCCACATGTTAAAGAGGATGGTCATTTTCTTTGTTCTTCATTAAAGTAGAGAATGCCAGTAAAGTGAATTTGGGAAATAGAGAAAAACATTAAATCACCCTTGTCGTAACATCCTAAAATAACCACATGGGTTTACATCCTGGTCCATTTCCTTCTAGTCTTTTTTATATTTATTGATGCTGTGGATGCAATTTTATATCTCTTTCATCTAGCAAGGTATGAGAATAGTTTCTGTATCATTACCTGATCATTATAACCATCAGTTCAGTTTTAAGGATTTTCTGCTCTATAATTCACATAAATCTGCCTTCTAACAATTTAATCACTTGCCTTTCATTGGTCACTTAGGTGATAAACAACAATGAAATGAACATCTTTGTGCATATCATTTTCCTTAGTTGGGATGAGCCCCCTGGCTTAGATTGCTGATGGTGTAATTACTGTGAATACAAGGGAATGGTAAACACTGCTAAAATTCTTTACAGAAGAGTCTGATCAAGCAACAGGCTACTGTCAGTGTATGAAGTGCTTCTTCTTACTCCTGTTCTTGCACTGAGTGAAAGTCATTTTTATCCGTGAGTTACTGTTACCCTAAGAGTTCCTCAGCTAGACATATAAATACTTGTGGCACTCTTTAGAGTCCTCGGGTCCGTTCATTTTATCATACTAACAGCATCAATGATAGGAGCAATAAGATCCCAACTGCTACCTGTCACATTCCTCCCACCAGTGCTGTCTGAATATATTTGAGCCATGTATGTATTGTTAAATGTTCTAGTAGACATATTAATCAAGCTAAAGCCAAACAGAGGAAAGTAATGTTAACACTACATTTTATTTAACATAATGTGCTCAAAATACATTTCACAATTTGACTTGTGGCACTAGCTATGTTTCCAGTGCTCAAATGTAGCCATCAACCAAAAAAGCCAAAATGCATTGTTAAATTCTCTCTGCCTTCTTTTGGGTAGGATGTTAAAGTCTTTTCTGTTTTTTTTTTTTTTTTAAGTCTTGAGTTCAAGTTTACCCAGAAGCTGACTCTGAGACAGGGACTTACTGTATGGGTTATTTACTTGGGAGGTGATTCTAGGAGGCAGAGGGGAGAATGCTAAGAGATGATGAGAAAGGTGACAATATGCACTTCTCGCCATGGGCACCTGAAACTTAACCCTGGGAACCGTCTGAGAATCTTGGGATGGAGGGACATACCTCAGAATTGAAGATCAAAGCACTGGGGCATCTACTCACTGATCCTGGTCCTCTCTTCATTAGCTGCGCTTATCCCAGGGGTGTTCACTGGGTTGTACCTACTTGGGGCCAAGCACACTTCATGGTGCTGGATGAAGTCCTCAGGCAAAGAAGAAAGACACAGACTCTTGAGAGCTTTGGAGACTGTTTGCATAATTTCTAGTAAACTCAAATGGGTCAAGGATGTAGGGTGGGGCCTCAGCAGCATTGGTCCTTTGGTCTATGTCAAGGAACACCAAGATATTCTTGAATGCACGCAACCCCAGTCAAGTCATTCCCAGTTAATAGTCATCATGGTTGGTTCAGTCTGAATTCTTATATACACGCAATCAGAAACTGATTCTGGCTAACCAGGCAAAAGGTAATTGAAGGAAAGATGTTGACAACTCAGATTGTAACAGAACTGAGGAGGATGCTGACCAGGTTTGGAAATGGGATGGAATAAACTTTTGCTGAATAATGTACGTAGTAAACTGGCAGCGTAGTTAACGTCTTGCAGTGGAACAGAATGTCCTATGGTCCTTTGTTTGTTCTAGGGCAAGGAGAAAGGTCACCCTGGTTTATTTTCAGAAGGTCACCATCTAAAATTATCCTCCTACTTATACACTACACAGTGGAAGAAAGATGATGCCCCAATAAGAAATCAACTTGCTATGAGGGAATAAGTGCTGGGCAGCTAAAAATGGACAAGGGACACTGAAAAAGAGATCAGGCTTTCTGGTGAAATCTGAGTAAGATCGTGCAGATCAATTTCCTGGTATTGAAAATGCATTCTGATTGGGTGAGATGCCACCATTGGGGGAAGCTGGGTGGTGGATATTGGGGACCTCTTCTGTACTATATTTTTGCAGCTTTTCATGAGTCCATCATCATTTCACAATAATAAGTTGAAAAAAGGAAAAGGGAAGGGAATTGGCTTGTAGATTTAGATCCTCCTTTGGAGTAGAATTTGGAGACGTCACCTTCACTTCCAACCTTCAAGGGCACCAGAAATCACTGGAGCCAACTCTTTAGATCTATACATACCCTGTAAGCCTTCTAGACCTGGGAAGAGTGAAACACCCATTTATTTGGATTCCAATGGGTCTCTTGTCCTAGCCAATTATTATATTTTTTGAAGTTTAACTTTGAAGATTTGACATTGATCTACAATAAATTGGGTAGGACAGCAGACAAGTCTGAAATGGGATGAGGATTTACAAGACTGAATTTGTACAACTCTCAGATCTGTTTCAATAAGAAGGGAATGTGGCAAGGCCACTTCTGTTGAGACAGTCCTCTAAACATCAGCTCTTTCTTTATGTGACTTCCTAACCAGAGAATATTCTAGGGGAAGGGGGCGGGGATTATTAAGTTCTAGAATGTGATGCTTGGCATGAAGATAGTCAATCCCCTAAAGAAAGTGAAAAAGACTGCAATTAGGAGAAGGGGGTGACAGAGGATGAGATGATTGGATGGCATCACTGACTCAATGGACATGAATTTGAACAAACTCCAGGAGAAAGTGAAGCCCAGGGATACGGAAGCCTGGTATGCTGCAGTCCATGGGGCTGCAAAGAGTCAAAGACAACTGAGTCTCTTTCTCTTTAGAGAGAAAATGAGGGGCTTCCATCCTTTCTTCTTGCAGTGCTTTAATGTCAATGGAAGTAGAGTCTGGATCCTTGGGAGCCAGGTACTGGCAACACCAGCTCAGAGTGCTGTCAATTTGGGGTATGTCCACAACTCTCAGGTAATGGAGTTAGGGAGCCATTCTTATCTAAGTGAGATCTATGAGATGTCTACCTTCATTTAGCCATTAAAATTTCCACTAATAATTCTCTAAGGAGAATCGGGCCAATCAGACTCATTCTGCTATGACGGACTTAGACAGATTTAATCTAAGCAATAATAATAATTCATAATGATGGAAAACACTGAGGTGTAATCTTACCACTGTCTTAAGTTGTCACCTGGGAGTAAATCAAGTGTTTAGGGAGGTGCTTCCACATCTGCAGGGCACTGGGGCATTGCTCAGTCAGTGAACAGCTGCAGGAAGGTGGGGGCAGCAGATAGTCCCCCAGGGGCTAGTTTCCTACTCTGTGCCCTGCCCAACCCTGGAGTAGGGGTGGCTCACATTTCATGTCATCAGCTTTCTTTCCAGGAAGGTGCAGTCTTCTGGGGTGTGATCTCATTCTTCCTCCCAGCATTTTTGGAGGCTGACAGGGATCTGCTTTGGGGATGCTGCTGGAAGATAACTTTTTTTCTCTCCCAAGATCCCTTCCACAGCTCACTTTCTTCTGAAGCCAGCAGCAAAAGAGCCCACTTTGCTGGCCTTTTCCAGGGAGTTTCCAGGGAGTCACATGGTATCTCTGCAGAGGAACGAAAACTCATCTTCTCCTCCTGTCAGGGATTTGGAGCTGGAGAGGGCTCCATGTTATCCTGGCTCCACCAGGATGGTGACCTTGCCTGGGGTTGTCTGCCCTCCCCCGTCCTCAGTTTCCTGTGGAGATGGGAGGGGTGATAGCACCGCATGCTGGCAGGGCAGGCAGGGAATGATGGCTCCTTACACTAGCTAGCAGGGAGCTCACGTTAACTTTATAACAGAAATACTGAAGCCCAGAGAGGGTTAAAGGGATCCTGACTGAGTCAGCAGCAATAGTCCCGCCTTCTGGTCCAGGGCACCCATGGGGGTGATGCCTGGATGGCTATGGTCACGGTCACAGCACTGACTCCAGGATAATCATGAGTATCACCAGACATACTGTGGTGACTTTTTAAATATATTCATTTATTAAAATTGTTTACTTACTTGGCTGCATTGGGTCTTCATTGCATCATGCAGGATCTTTCGTTGCGGCTCCAGAGCATCTGGGCTTCAGTAGTTGCTGCAGGTGGGCTTCTTATTTGCTCCATGGCATGTGGGATCTTAGTTCCCCGACCAGAATTCAAATCCACTGCCCCTGTATCACAAGGCGAATCTTAACCATGGGGCCAGCAAGGAAGTCCCTGTAGTGACTTTTCCTTTTTTAATGAATAACTATGGCATTTAATGGATACAGTATTTTTTTTTTTNCTGCCCTCCCCCGTCCTCAGTTTCCTGTGGAGATGGGAGGGGTGATAGCACCGCATGCTGGCAGGGCAGGCAGGGAATGATGGCTCCTTACACTAGCTAGCAGGGAGCTCACGTTAACTTTATAACAGAAATACTGAAGCCCAGAGAGGGTTAAAGGGATCCTGACTGAGTCAGCAGCAATAGTCCCGCCTTCTGGTCCAGGGCACCCATGGGGGTGATGCCTGGATGGCTATGGTCACGGTCACAGCACTGACTCCAGGATAATCATGAGTATCACCAGACATACTGTGGTGACTTTTTAAATATATTCATTTATTAAAATTGTTTACTTACTTGGCTGCATTGGGTCTTCATTGCATCATGCAGGATCTTTCGTTGCGGCTCCAGAGCATCTGGGCTTCAGTAGTTGCTGCAGGTGGGCTTCTTATTTGCTCCATGGCATGTGGGATCTTAGTTCCCCGACCAGAATTCAAATCCACTGCCCCTGTATCACAAGGCGAATCTTAACCATGGGGCCAGCAAGGAAGTCCCTGTAGTGACTTTTCCTTTTTTAATGAATAACTATGGCATTTAATGGATACAGTATTTTTTTTTTTTATTAATTACTGTTTTTATTTTTGGCTGCACTGGGTCTTCATTGCTATGCGGACTTTCTCTAGTTGAGTCTGTTGGGGTCTACTCTCTAGCTGCAGCGCGTGGACTTCCCATTTCAGTTCTCTCCTCTTTTGTCGCAGAGCATGGCTCTAGGACAAGTGAGCTTCAGTAGTTGAGCCACTGGTAGTGACTTCTAGGTGCAGACAGAGTCTATTTACATCCTGACTCAGCCGTTTATGAGCTGTGAGATATGGCTAAGCTATTTGCCTTTGCAGAACTGAGTTTCCTCGTCTGTGAAGTAGAGAAACAGATGCCTGCCTACTCATAAGGATGAGAAGAGGAGTAAGAAGTAATAGAACACCTAGCAGGCTGCCTGGCACATAGTAGGTCCTCTCGAAGTGTCTCTTCTGGATCCTTCCCTTCCCTGCCCCCCTGTCATGCTGCCCGTCTGCTGGTGATACCCTCTCTTTCTTCCTTGTTTCTAATTCCCTGGAGAACTGACTTTTTCCAGGATAATAGACGTTTGACTTTGTGACACAGGACGAGGTTCCTCTTGCTAGAAAATGCTTCCCCATCTGTTTCAGATTCTTTGTCAAGGGAAAAAAAAATTATGTTTACATTGAAGGAGAGTGACATTTGGTTTTACCTTCTATGGTAAGTAGAATAGTGACACCTCCCTCCCATACACACAGACCCAAACATCAGGTCATTGCCCCTGAAACCTGTAACTGTTACTTTTCTAAGGGAAAAGAATCTTTGCAAATGTGATTAAATGAAGGATTTTAAGATGAGGAAGTTAACTTGGATTATGGAAGAAGGTCCTAAGTGAAGTCATATGTATCCTTTAAAGAGAGGTTGGTCCAGTGGTTAAAAATCTGCCCATGCAGGGCACATGGGTTCGATCCCTGGTCTGGGTAGATTCCACGTGCTGTGGGGCAACTAAGCTCACGCACCACAACTGCTGAAGCCTGCATGGTCTGGAGCCGGTACTCCACAACAAGGGAAGCCACAGCAATGAGAAACCCAGACCCTGCAACTGGAGCGTAGCCCCCACTCGCCACAACTAGAGAAAGCCCACAAGCAGCAACGAAGATCCAATGCACCAAAAATAAATAAAGTTGAGAAAGAAATGGAAGAGAGGCAGACAGAGACTGTACACACAGGAGAAGACAGGACGCAGCAGGGAGAGATTTGAAGGTGCTGGTCTTCAAGGTTGGAGAGATGTGGTCATGGGCCAAGGAATGCCGTCACCCACCCGATGCTAGAGCAGGGCAAGACCAGATTTACCCCTAGAAGCTCAATGACCAGAGCTGTGGTCCAGCCCTCAGAAGTTAACACTACAGTGTTGGTGGTTGGGTTTCATCTGACCTGTCTGTCATGATTGCCTGGGCGAGATTGCCTGTCTGTTGAGGAGCTTAAGACTGGTCAGGGCGGCAGGCACAGAGGACATGAGATGCCTTGACTTTCTGCATCTTTATAAGACAGGAGGATGTCGTAGACCTGTGGTTCCCATCGGCCTCACTGTGATGTATGATCCACTGTGAAATGGTATGCATATAACTTGTTAGCACTATTAAAATGTAGACTTTTGGAGATGATTTACTTTGTTCCGTCACTGAGGGCAGGGAACTTCTCTGGTGGTCCAGTGGTTAAGACCTTACCTTCCAATGGAGGGGGTGCAGGTTTGACCTCTGGTCAGAGAGCTAAGACCCAACATGCCTCGTGGCCGACAAACTAAAACATAAAACAGAAGCGATACCGTAACAGATTCGATAAAGCCTTAAAAAAAAGATCTACATCAAAATAAAATGAAATGAAATAAATTAAGCCAGATTCAAGGTGCTTTTACTAACTTGCACTCAGATGCTTGCTTGAGTAGGGCAGGACAGGGTGGGATTTTAGCACACTGGGAATTGCTCACAATTTGGGAGACACTCCTCTGGCAGGAGAACCATGGAGAAAAAAAGAATCTAAGAGCCATGCCCAAGGACCACTTACCCCTTCCCTCTAGTCCACAACTCTGAGTCAGAATTGTGTGATCTCTCCACCCTTGTGCCCATGGCAGACATCACTAATTGATTACAGCACTGTTAGGTGCTCAGATACTGAGTCCTTCTGAACACAGGGCTTTAGTTATCCGCTGCCAATTCATCTGTGTTGACATACGTAGTGGCATACATTGGCCGTCGCTGCTAATTCCTCCCCGAACTTTAAGACACTACGAGTCTGCGCCAATTCCCATCAGGCAGGCTAGTCTTTCCAAAGTTCCTTTCTAGGCATCTGTTTAGCAAGAAGTCTGGCCTCCTTTAGGACTTCCCCCAGTGGCTCAGCAGTTAAGAATCTGCCCGCAATGCAAGAGACGCTGGCTCGATCCCTTGGCCAGGAAGATCCCTTGGAGGAGGGTGTGGCAACCCACTTCAGTATTCCTGCCTGGAGAATCCCATGGATGAAGGAGCCTGGCAGGCTCTAGTCCATGGGGTCACAAAAAGTCAGACATGACTGAGCGTGCACACACGCTGGCCTCTTTTCTTTGACCAGGATAGTCTGCAGGTAGTAAAGCCAGTTCCCAGTTTACCGCTGTTCCCCTTTCAGAGCTATGGCAGACATCACAGCAAAGACTGGGCCTCTGGCTTTTCTCTGGGTCACAGATCACAGAGGAGGCATGGGCATTGAGTTTAGACATCAGCAACTCTCTTGTGATGGGTGTTAGGTTGCTTTTTTTTTTTTTAGGTGAGACTCTTGGTCAGATGCCTTGAGCACTGTCATGCACCAGATGCTGAGAGGGGCAGTGAGGGGAGGATGTATTCGAGTCGTCTGGACTGGAGGCTATGAGCTGGCCACCTGAGAGGAAGAGATAGGAGGGGACAGCGGTGAGGAAGGAGACCTTGCAGCCTCTGGTGCCTGGGACTGTGGCTGGTAGTGGCTGTGGGGATGATGGGAGGTGAGGGAGCAGGAGGAGTGGGCGGGAAGACAATGCAAGGCTGAGTGTTCGCAGCAGGTTGCTTTGTGGATTTATTTATCTATTTGGTATTATACACCTGAGAGTGGCTGGAGAGGGACGGCTGCCATGTCTTTGCTGGAGGGAAAGTGACCTTGGCTGGATTTGCATTAGGACTTTCCTACTGAGGTTGCCTAGTGACGTGTTAGCTGCTCAGTTGTGTCCGACTCTTTGCGACCCCATCGACTGTAGACTGCCAGCCTCCTCTGTCCATGGGACCTCTCAGGCAAGAATACTGGAGTGGGTTGCCATTTCCTTCTTCAGGGAATCTTCTTGACCCAGGGATCGAATCTGTATCTCCTGCATTGGCAGGCAAATTCTTGGCCACTGAGCCACCAGGGAAGCCTGCATATGTATACTACTATGTATAAAATAGTTAACTAGTGAGAACCTACTGTGTAGCTCAGAAAACCCTACTCAGGGCTCTGTGGTGACTTAAATGGGAAGGAAATCCAAAAAAGAGGGGATATGTGTGTACATAGAGCTGATTCATTCACTTTGCTGTACAGCAGAAACTGGCACAGCAGTGTAAAGCAACTACATCCCAATCTTTTTTTTTTTTTTATTAAAAAATGGTACAAATGAATTTATTTAGAAAATGGAAACAGACTCACAGACACAGAAAACACACTTATGGCTACCAAAGGAGAAAGGGGGTGAGGGAGGGATAAAACAGGAGTTTGGGATTAGTAGATACAAACTATTATATATAAAATAGACAAATAACAAGGACTTACTGAATAGCACAGGGAACTATGTTCAATATCCTATGACAAACCATAATGGAAAATAATATGAAAAAGAATAGATATCTATATATAATATAGATATGTATATGTGTATAACTGAATCACTATTGTATACCTGACTGCTACTGCTAAGTCACTTCAGTTGTGTCTGACTCTGTGTGACCCCATAGATGGCAGCCCACCAGGCTCTCCCGTCCCTGGGATTCTCCAGGCAAGAACACTGGAGTGGAGTGCCATTTCCTTCTCCAGTGCATGACAGTGAAAAAGTGAAAGTGAAGTCAATCAGTAGTGTCCAGCTCCTAGCGACCCCATGGACTGCAGCCTACCAGGCTGTTCCATCCATGGGGTTTGCCTGGCAAGAGTACTGGAGTCGGGGGCCGTTGCCTTCTCCATTGTATACCTGAAATAACACAATATTGCAAATCAACTATTTGTGCGTGCGTGTTCAGTTGCTTCAGCAGTGCCCAGCTCTGCAACCTCATGGACTGTAGGCCACCAGGCTCCTCTGTCCATGGGATTCTCCCAAAAGATAGTGGGATGGGTTGCCATTTCCTCCCATGAGGGATATTCCCCACCCAGGGATCAAACCCTTGTCTCCTGTGGCTTCTGCATTGGTAGGCAGATTCTTTACCACTGAGCCACCTGGGAAGAACCACATATTTCAGTTAAAAAATGGACATCACTTTATTTCTCTATTGTGAGCTCCAAAATGATCCAGACCCTGACGTGCCTTCTCTAAAGTGTCAAGTCTGCTGTGGGGAGAGGAGTCAATGCTTACCTATTGAGTTGTGAGGTCAGCTGGTTATACCTATGGGAAACCAGAGCCATGGCTTTTTTTTTTTTTTTTGATTTGAAGGCTAAAGTAATACATAGTTTTGAAGCAGTTTTGCAAATACTGAGAAGCACACACACACAAAAAAGAGTAACAGTAATAGTTCTGTGCTTTCGCACCCTGAGATAATTCCTATCTGTGAGTTTCTTTATATAAAATCAACATTGGATTCCACTGTGCCTACTTCATTCATTCAACAGAAATGTATTAAATACCTATTATATACCAAGAACTGTTTTCAATGTTGGGAATATAGAAGTAATGAAAATCAAATCAAAAAAAAAAAAAACCCCTGCCCTTCGGGGATCTCAATTTAGAGGAGGGGGGAAATGAACCACCCAATAAATAAGCAAAATACATAAAATGTCAATGGGGGTAAGTGCTTAAGGAAAAAAAAAATAGAGTTGGGAAGGGGGTCAGAATGTTTGGGAGGAGTCTCCAGTTTTTGATAAGATGTAAACATCTTACAAAGAAATCCTGATTGAAAGAATATAATTTGAGTCATTTGGGTAAATCCAACAGAGGTGAAGTTGGGAGCCCTGTAGATAGCTGGGGAAGAGTATTTCTGGCAGAAACGCATAGTTCAGAGGAAAATTCCAGTGCAAAGAACAGCATGTTCAAAAAACAGGGAGGACAGTGTGGCTGGCAGGGAGGGATGTGGAAGATGAAGTCAGTGAGGTTATGTGGGACCACGGTGGAGACTCTGGCAGCCATTCTGAGTGAGTAGGGAGCTTGGGAGGGGTGTAAGGCAGGGGAGGACATAAGCTGACTTGTGTTTTATGAAGGGCTTCTGTGTGGGTATCAATCCTAGGGGAAGCAGGAAGGGCTGCCCTCTCCAGTGGTGCAGGTTGTACCCTGCTCAAGGGCAGGGGCCCGAGGCTGCAGATGGGTAAGCAGCAGAGTCCATGAGAAGTGAGCATCTTTCTTGAATTCATCCAAGGGATCCCACGGCTCCCAGTGACACAGCTAGTTTTGTAAACCATTCTTTCCTCTTAATAAGATGTCATGGACATTTCCCCTGTGTCTTTAAATAGTCTTTGACACATGTTTTTTAATGGATGAACAGTATTGCATCATTTGGATGTACTATAATGTAATTAATCTCTTATGTTAGACATTTAAGTTATTCCCAGTAATTCACTATTTTAAAAAATGTGCCATCGGACATCATTGTACATAAATCTCTGATTATTTCCCTAGGCTAAATTTCTAGAAATGGAGTAGTTGGGTTAAACAATACACATTTTTAAGGCTCTTGGTTATTAAATTATTTTTTTAGATAATGGAGCTCAGGAAGGTTGAGGAACTGGCCTCCAGGCAAGAAGCCAGGAAGTGGTAGAGTAAGATTTGAATGCAGGCGTGTTGGTTTCCAGACCCAACTTCCTCCCACCACATCACACTAAGGACAGCTCGAATGTCACTCAGCCCACAGCCATGCCCACGTGGCCTCAGCTTTGATGATGATGTCGGCTGCCACAGAGATGCGACTAGCCAGTTTTCTTGGATTGCTTTGTGCTGGGAACTGTACTTGGCACAGAACATGAGTATCCCCACTAGGTCCTCAAAGGAACCCTAAGAGGTGGTAAATGGATTTAGCTCCGTTGTATACATGGAGATACTGAAGGTCAGAGTGGGGAGGCAGCCTGGCTGAGGTCACACAGCTAGAAGGTAGGCAAGCCAGGACTGAGCCCTGTCTAATACTTGCGTTCTCAGCCATCTTCTGCTGCAGGACTTTCCGAGATAGCAACCACGTCCAAGTTCCCTGAATGATAAATTCTAGCTCGTGTAGGCTGCCTGTTTGTTTCANTTATTTATTTTAAAATTTTATTTTATTTTATTTGTACTTTATTTTTTTATTTATTTTTTACTTTACAATATTGTATTGGTTTTGCCATACATCAACATGAATCCGCCATGGGAGTACACGTGTTCCCAACCCTGAACCCCCCTTCCACTTCCCTCCCTGTATCATCCCTCTGGGTCATCCCAGTGCACCAGCCCCAAGCATCCTGTATCCTGCATATGTATGGCAGAAACCATCACAATATCGTAACTATTCTCCAATTAAAAATAAACTAAAAAAATTTTAGTTTACATCAACATGGCAGCCATAGGTACACGTATGTCCCCTNCCCTCCCTGTATCATCCCTCTGGGTCATCCCAGTGCACCAGCCCCAAGCATCCTGTATCCTGCATATGTATGGCAGAAACCATCACAATATCGTAACTATTCTCCAATTAAAAATAAACTAAAAAAATTTTAGTTTACATCAACATGGCAGCCATAGGTACACGTATGTCCCCTCCCTCTTGAACCTCCCTCCTCCGTCCCACCCCATCCCACCCCTCTAGGCTGTGACAGAGCACTGGTTGAGCTCCCTGCATCATAGAGTAAATTCCCACTGGCTATCCATTTTGCATATGGTAAAAGTGCATTTGAGTCAGTTCTAATGAGGGGAGCCTGGAGCCTATTACACAGAGTGAAGTAAGTCAGAAAGAGAAAAACAGATATTGTCTATTAATGCAGCATGGAATCTAGAAAGATGATACTGATGAACCCATTTGCAGGGCAACAAGGGAGACTCAGACACAGAGAAAACACTTATCCCCTCTCTTTTGAACCTCCTCCCCCTCCCCCTGGAGCATGGAGTCTGACCCACTTCCCTTAACCAAGAGAAGTCCTCGCCTCCACTTTTTGTGGTGGTTTCTGTGGCCAAGGAGCCGAAGTCTTGAGTGACAGCAGGAACTTATTTCAGGGATGGCGCCTCTAAGCAAGGGGGACTCCGTGGGACCACTGTGCAAAGAAGATGGGATCCCAAGAGGAGAGCAGCCCTCCCAGGAACACCCCTCTCCTGACACTCCCCCTGAGGCCACTTGGGGACCGGAAGCCCCCACTGAGTGACCTTGTGGAGCCCCCCACCTCCCACTTCAGCTGGTGAACCTTGCTGAGTCTGCAGGGCCAGCTCTTTGGCTTCCATGCACAGATGCATTTCCTGGCTCCCTGGGGGCACACACTTTGCCTCTCGGGAACTTGCTGAGTCAGGTTAATTGTTACAGTATCTTCACATGAGACTCAGTTAATATTCAGATGAATGGTGTGGACAGAGTAATTATAAGTTGTGTGTGTGTGTATGTGTTCCATTGCTGGAAACCTCTCTGTGCCTGGATAATGCTATGAGCTGGGTCTCTTCTGGTAGAGCGAAGTTAACAGCCAGAAAGTCGGGGAAGTGCAGGGATAGTCAGGGGGCCTGGCTCTGGGTGAGCTGAGGCTAGACCTCTGAAAAGCCACTCTCTGGTTGGCCAGGGAGAGGTCAGTCCTGTTGATCCCATGGGTCCCAGGAGAAGATGCTTGTGGAAGAAAGGCTCAGAGAGGTCAACGGTCCACCCCGAGGACCCGGCACATTGTGCTTTTCACTGTCGACAGTGACAACCAGTGGCCCATCTGTGTCCCCACTGCATGGTGAGAGGGTTCTGCCTTTCTCTGGCATTTTGCTAGAACAGTGGTCCTGCACTTGTCTGCACACTGGAATCACCTGAGTGAGTTGTGTGTATTAGTCACTCAGTTGTGTCCAACTCTTTTTGACCCCATGGACTGTAGCCTGCCAGGCTCCTCTGTCTGTGGAATTCTCCAGGCAAGAATACTGGCGTGGGTTGCCATTTCCTTCTCCGGGGGAATCACCTGGGAAGTTAATAAAATACTGATGCCTAGATGCCCCCTCCTTGGCACCTGATTTCATTGGTCTAGGAGTACACTGGGGATTCGAATTTTTTTAAAAGCCCCCCTGGGGATTCTCCTGTGTGTGGCTTGATTTAGGTCTAGAATCTAGCACAGCACCATCTTATTGAATATAATGAGGGTCATGTATGTACTTTTAAGTTTTTAATAGCCATATTTTTAAAAAAGCAAAAAGAAACAGGTAAGATGAATTCTAATAATATTTTTTACTTAACTCTACATATCCAAAATATTGGTGGCACAGTGGTAAAGAACTTGCCTGCCAATACAGGCAACTTGGATCTGATCCCTGGGTTGGGAAGATCCCCTGGAGTAGGAAATGGCAACCCATTCCAGTATTCTTTCATGGGAAATCCCATGAACAGAGGAGCCTAGAGAGCTAGTCTAATGGGTCCCAAAGAGTCACACATGACTGAGCACGCACACATTCAAAATATTATCATTTCAACATGTTTCCAATTTTAAAATATTAATGAAGGACTTCTCTGGTGGTCCAGTGCTTGACACTTTGCCTTTCAATGCAGGGGATGTTGATTCAATCCCTGGTCAGGGAGCTGGGCCTCAAAGCAAAAAAACCAATACATGAAACATAAGTGATATTGTAATAAATCCAATACTTTAAAAAATGATCTGCATAAAAAAATCTTTTAAAAAATTGATGAGATGTCTTAAATCCTTTTTTTTCTTGTACTAAGTCTTTGGAATCCAGTGTGTTTTTATAATGATAGCACATTGCAGTTTAGACTAATCAGCTTTCAAGTTCTTACTATGGAATCAGACAGTGCAGTTCTGGCACATAGTAGGTGTTCAAGGGGAGTGCTTGAACACATAAACCAAGGAGGCATTCATGGCTAAATCTACAGTAATGAAACTGGGCAGCTGCTCCAAAGATTTAGAAAAGTGTGATTTGTTGGCAGAGCTCTGCACAGAGAACAGTCTTGCTTATGTCTTAGGATTTAGGCCTCAGACACCATTCCTACCATGAAGGCTTCTGCAATCACCCTCTGTCCCACTCCTGTACTTCACTCAAGGCCTTACTTAGGTGAACTTCTTAGACTGCAGAGCTTCAAGATCCTAGACTTGTTCTGTCATTACCATTGTCTCTCTTCTCAATGTGACTGTCTGTCATGTAACCTGTAAGTTCTCCAAGGACATGGCCATGTCCTAATTAATCTCTGTATTCCCAGTGGCCAGCCCAGTTTAATTCAATAGATGTTTGTGGAATGAAGTAGTAAACCAATGATAAGATAGTGATCCAACTGTCATGCGGACCACTTTTAAGGAAGAAGACTAGCCCACAGGACAGGTCTTGTATAGAAGGCAGAGCTGACCCAACTGATTTCTTATAGTCTAGTCATTAGGGACTATAATCATGTGTCTTAGTCAGCTATTGCTGTATAACGCCAGGTAACAAACATCCCCAAACTCAGTTGCTTCCAACCAGCATTTATTAATAAGAAATAAATGCCTGTGAGTTTGCTGGGGTTTGGCCAATTCCAGCTGAGTTCTGCTGAGTTTGCCCCATGGGGTCGATCCTGTTCTTGTCCACATTTCTCATTCTGGAGCCCCAGCTGAAGGGGTAGAGCATGTTCTTCTCGTGGTAGGTGACAGGGTGCAAAGAAACATTCTCTCTCTCTTGGGTTGGAACTGTCTCTGCATGTCACCCCACCAAAAGCAGATGACCCCACCAAGTCGAGCATCAGTGAGTCTGGAGAGCAAGGAAAGAGAATATTAGTAATCCATCTTACCCACTGTAATAGGCTTCCTTGACTATGAGTAATGGAGCTCCTGTTTCCAGAAGCCCTATCACTTATGTTGGTGATGTTTGACTTTAAGCCTGTTTCTCAGTGGAAGAAGAGAAGAGGGACTTCCCTTGTGGTCCAGTGGTTAAGAATCCACCTTCCAATGCTGGGGATGCAGGTTCAACCCCTGATCAGGGAACTAAGATCCCACACGCTGTGGAACAACTAAACCCACACGCCACAGTCAGAATCTGTGCACCCAAGAAAATATCCCACATGACACATAGATCTCACATGCCACAACTGAGACCCAACACAGCCAAATAAATAAATACCCAAATAAGTATTTTAAAGATATGAGGGAGAGAAGAGGATGGGAGTTTCTTATCAGCTGTAGCTTCTCTGCTGCACTGAAGTTGCCTCTGCTGTATTTGACATTGACTACTTTGTTTTCTATCCTTTTGACCCTTGAACTAGTTAACATAAGCATTCACGCTAAATTCCCTTCTTGCTCTCTAGGGAAGCCGTCAGGGAGCAAGTTCTGAAATATAGATTGTCCAACTGTGCTGTGTGTGGACTGTGCACATTCCCATAATGGCGCTTGCTCATGCTATGATTCTATGGTCTCCTTGTTGAAAAGAGAACGTGCTTGGCTACAGGCTGGCCCGAGCTTAGGGTGGCCCAGCAGGTATTTCTCAGGATCCCTGCCTGCATTGAAAGGCATCTCTGAGGTTTAAGGAAATCAACCCGCTCTTTTTCTGTCCCCTTGATAACCTCCAGCTTCACCAGGCCAGGGACAGAGAGATGTCTTTGTGGATATGAAACCTTAGGGAAGACTCAGCAAGGTGAGGGGTGCATCGGAGGGGGAAGGGGAAGGGGAAGCCAGAGCAGAAAGTCATCCTTCCATCCATCTGGTCTGGACTTTCCAAGTTCACTGCCGTTCCAGAGACCTTGCCAAAACCCACGACTGAGCTCCGCGCCAGGGGCCCCGGGCCATTTCCAGAGGAACCTGCTTGTAGGGATTCTGTTTTGAGTCAAGATGCTACTTCTAATGAAGCAGAACGGAACTCCTGGCCAGCTTTCTCCCCCTCCTGCAGGCCTCAGTGGGCTCCGAGGAGCACGGCCTTGGCTGTGAACAGAACAGTGTGACCCTGACATAGCTCAACTTCTTCTATCCCCGCCCCCCCACCTCTGCTTCTCCTGGTTTAATTTGGCTGCTTTTAGGATCTCTGCCTCCCAGAGAGATGAGTGGGGCGAGGGGGCAGTGAACACTCCTCCAATTGGTTGAAGTCTCTGGGGAAGCAGCAGCTTTGAACCCAGTTTGACCCTCTAAGGGTTCAAGTTCCTGTTCTCTTGGCAGCATATGATTTCCTGTTTCAAAGAAAAAAACCTGGGGTTTGAAGAGCTTTTTTTTTTTTTTAAAAAAAAAGGCTCTTGGACACAAAACGGCTCTTACGAAACAACATGTTGATGAGTTTAGTATAAATGAATCAGAGACATATGGATTAAATTTCCCTTACAATCCACAGGGGCTTCAAAATTAGGGGAAGAGTGTTTGTCAAAATGTATGTGTCTCCCACCAGGGTCTGGGTCAGAATCAGAGCCTGGCCCACTACCCCCTTCCCCAAGCCCCTCTCCCCTGATGGTAAGAGCCAAGGGGTTTACAGCAAGTCTTAGGTTTGCTCTTTTCAACCTGCAGCCTTTTTGCTCTTAATTGAGTTGTTCCCCACACCTCCCTTGTGCCTTCAACAGGCCAGTGTCTGACTCCTGCAAAGACCCTGAACCTGTGCAAAGAAGAGAAATTGACATGAGCTGCCTTGACAGGTGTTATATAGGTGCTTCTCCTTGGCTATGAACCATCCCATGTTGACCCATCCTATCTTAACCTTCCTTGGCAACATATGCGTCTGTTAATATTAGTGTTCATACGTGGCCATTAGAAACCTCCCCCACCCAATGGCCAGGGCATGGACCCCATAGCAGGGTGTGGGGTGAGGATTGGTGGCTTATATGTTTCTCAGATCCCATTCTTGCTGTCAAGAGGGTTGGGGCTGGAGGTCTTCTGGTCTTATGATAAGAATAAGGATACTTAAAGAAAGATGGCTTTTTTTGTCACCTGGAATCATCCAGATATCCAAAGTGTGTTGATCTTGGTGGTTTTTTTTTTTTTTTTTTAAGATATTTTTTGACATGGACCATTTTTAAAAAGTTTTTATTGAGGTTTTTTTTTTTTTTTTTACAATATTGCTTCTGTTTTATGTTTCAGTTTTTTGGTCACAAGATATATGGGATCTTGGCTTCCCAACCAGGGACTGAACCCACACCTGCATTGGAAGGCGAAGTCTTAACTACTGAACCACCAGGGAATTCCTGGCCTTAGTGTTTTAAAAATCTAACTTCTATCTCTATTTTTGACAAAGGAGCAGAGAAATACAGTGTGTTTGGAGAGAAACCTGAGCAGCTTCTATTAATATCACTGTGTTGTCTTTTGGCCTTAGAACTCTTTAGGCAAGAGAAAGCTTAATGGAAGCCCCTTGTGTGTAACATATAAACAGCTTCGGCGGACGAACCAGAGCGTAACTCACTCTCTCCTTCATACCCTCCTGCCCCACCTCCCCCTGCTTCGTGAGAGTCGTCAGTCCCCTAGGAATACAACTTGAAAGCACAAATGATGTTCTAGAATAGAAATCACTAAATTCTTTGGCCCTTAGTGCCAGCAGTGAAGTTAATGCATATCTCATGGACATTATGTTGAGTGAAAGAAGCCAGACACAAAAGAGAACATTCTGTGGGATTCCCTTTACATGAAGTTTAGAAATAAGCAAAACGAATCAATGCTGATGGAAATCAAATAGTGGTCACTTTTAGCAGTGATTGGGAAGAATGCATGGAAGAGCTTTCTTGGGAAGGGTTTTGTATTTAGTTAGACTTGGCTGGGTGACACGGGGGTATAGCTATATACATAGTTCTTGAGCAGTACACATGAGATCAGCACACTTGATTCTTTCATTGTTGTTCAGTTACTCAGTCATGTTTGACTCTTTGTGACCCCATGGACTGCAGCACACCAGGCTTCCCCATCCTTCAATATCTCATGAGTCTGCTCAAACTCATGTCTATAGAGTTGGTGATGCCATCCAACCATCTCATTCTCCGTTTCTCCCTTTTCCTCCTGCCCTCAGTCTTTCCCAGCATCAGGGTCTTTTCCAGTGAGTTGGCTCTTTGGATCAGGTAGCCAAAGTATTGAAACTTTAGCTTCAGCATCAGTCCTTTCAGTGAATATTCAGTGATGATTTACTTTGGGATTGATTGCCTGGTTGAATCCTTTAGAGTTCTCTTAAGAGTATGCATTTGATGTTAAACTAACCAACAGAAAAATTAATGTCAGGTTATTCCCACACGAACGTCTGAGCGCACCCCTGTCAAGTAAACCTCTGAGCACGGTGACTGAGAGTCTGGGCTTGGAGATTGTTGGTACAGAGATGATGGTTGAGCCTGGGTGAAGCAAGACACAAGGAAAGGTCAACTTAGGAAGCACAAGCAAGGTCTCCTGGTCTAAGTAGGGCTTGAATGACAAAGATGGCCACCGTGGAGCTGGGATAATCCAGGTGGGTTCTGATTGAGTAGATTCAGCCTCATCACAAAGGCCAAACTCAGGGGACGTCTGTGAACTGGGCAGATCCTGAGCAGATTGCAATGTGGCGGCACTAGTGGGCA
Source organism: Neotragus moschatus (assembly GCA_006410615.1). Taxonomy (NCBI): domain Eukaryota; kingdom Metazoa; phylum Chordata; class Mammalia; order Artiodactyla; family Bovidae; genus Neotragus; species Neotragus moschatus. The sequence continues at coordinate 272,033 of SJYA01002601.1, read as the reverse complement.
GGGGAACCAGTCCCTCCTCTCAGGCGCTTCTGGCCAAGTTAAATGATGGCGTGACCTGAGCCCCTGTCTTCACCATCTTGATATGCAGAAGAATCTAGGGGCTCTGAAGAGAGGGGAACAGCACCCACACAGCCGTCACCACCCCACTCTTTTGGATTCAGAGGGACTTGGCATGTTGGAGGCCGACAAAAGAATGGAGTATCCACGACCAGCCTGTCATGTCTCCAGAAGGGGGCTGTGCCCGTTGCAGGGAGCAGGAAGGCTGCTTGAAGAAATGGAGTTAGCGTTGTTGGGCTAGCGTGTCTGGGTTCTGGCTGGAACACTGAACGAACAGTCAGTCAGTCAGAGGAATAAGGCCTGGACAAAGGACAGGGTTAAGTCTCCGACAGGAGGGCTGGGGCACCCTGGGTTGTTACCTCGCGGGTGTGGGGCACCTCCAACTCACCCCAGCCTGCCCTTCCCTCTCCTGCTGAGCCTCCACACCCGTCGCTGGATCCCCGGCCTTGAGGCTTCCTGTCTCCTTTCTAGGGTCCACATGTGGAGGCCTGAACCTCTGCCAGGCAAAGCACGGTCTTGCAGGAGGGAGAGTTCAGCTCCCTTTTGGAAAACAGTTTTCCTTCCAACCTAAGCAGCTGCCCCCTTGCCAACCAGTGCTAGAAGACAACTATGTACAGCTCTCCTTTAAAATGAGCCGCCCAGCTAATTCGTCCCAGCCTCTCTCTCGGTTCAGTGCTAAGGCAGGGAAACCAAACATGGTAACTTGCAGAGACTTACACTGCCACGTATTGATACTTTCATCATTGAGAGATAAGTACTCTTTTGAAACTTGGCTAGTTGGACCGACGGTGCCAGTTATATCCGCGTGTGCCCACTTCCTTTCCTTTCCATGAAGTTGCTGAAATCTGCCATATTCAGGCCACAGTGCCAGGCTTGTATTGCCCCCTCCCTAACGTGACCGTTGCTCTATGCCTTGGTTCCCAGCTCCTCCCTTCACCAACCTGGGGTCCTTTGTTTTGGTCATCAGGCTGGAAAAGCCTCGTCGTTATTGGATTTAGCTAAACATACTAAGGGTGTGAGAATTGTCCTGTGCATTGTAGCGTGTTCAGCAACATCCCTGAGCTCTAGTGACTAGAGTTCTCCAGTAGCACCCCCCATCTCAAGTTATGACAAATATGTCCCTCGTTGTTGTTGTTCAGTTGCTCAGTCGTGTCCAACTCTTTGCGACCTTGTGGACTGCAGCATATAAGGCTTCCCTGTCCTTCATCATCTCCCAGAGATTGCTCAAACCCATGTCCATTGAGTTTGATTGATGTCCATTGATGCCTAGACATTGGCAAAATTATGTAAGTGATCTTTGGTCCTCAGGCCCATGGTGGCTTTTGGAGTAACTTGTAAATTGCCTTTGGGTCTAATAAGCTCTCAAAAAACAGCATGAAGAAGATAAACAGAAGGCCAGAACAGGGAATTCCTAGAATTAAAAAGGGGGAAAAAAAATCAAATGGCTACTTAACATGTGGAAATTTGTTTAGCTGAAGTTGGGGCCAAAGGGTTACTAATTAAATCAGTTACAAGTTTCTGCTTCCCCCTATTAAAGTGGTAAAAAATTAATAGTACATGGTGGTCTAGAGGCAGGAAAGTGGGGGCTTGTGAGTTCGATCCCTGAGTCAGGAAGATCCCCTGGAGGAGGGCATAGCAGCTCACTTCAGTATTCTTGCCTGGAGAATCTGATGGGCAGAAGAGCTACAGTCCATGGCGTCGCAGAGTCAGACATACAGTGTCGTAGCACGCACAGACACAGTCCCTACTCTGAGGGGAGAAATGGGTACCAATTTTCTGGAAGGCTGTTTGACAATAATTTTCAAAAACTTCAAAAGATATTCTCTTTGACTCAGAAATTCCATGTCTTGGCAGTTCTCTTACCTTAAGGAAATAATCAGAGATGTTCATGAGAGTTCATGTACAAGGGTGTGTATCGAAACACTGTTTGTATGATAGATAATTGGAAATGACTGAACTGTACAACAATATGGAATCTGTTATGTAAATCAGGGTTCATTCAAATAATGAAACACCGTGAAATCATTGAGACATGTTGTAGAACAATATTGGATGGCTTGAGAAATATTTACAGTGTTTGCTATCTAGAAAAAATTTCAGATTATAAGTCAGTATATTCAGAATGATCCCAATTTTATATCAACAACAAAAGATCAAATAGATGCATAGGGAAAAAAAAAGTTGGAAAGATAAATGCCTGCAATTTCATTATGGTTATTTCTAGGTATGGCTATTATGGTGGATTTTATTTTCTACTTTGTGCTTTTCTTTTGCCATTTTCAAGTAAGAAATTGAATGCATCCTTAATTGTTTGAAATTTAGATTGTTTCCAATTTTCCATTATTGATAATATTTTGATGAATATCCTTTGCTTAAATGTTTTAAAGAGACTCTTCTCAATTCATATAATGGAATTTGGGGTTGGGGGGTGGGGGTGGTAATTGAAAACAAAAGTAAGGAACTTCCCTGGTGGTACAGAGGCTAAGACTCCATGCTCCCAATGCAGGGGGCCTGGGTTTGATCCCTGGTCAGGGTACTAGAGTCCCCATCCCGCCACTAAAGATCCCATGTGCTACAACTAAGACCTGGTACAGCCAAATAAGTCAATAGATCAATAAATAAATATTGAAAAACAAAAAAAAAGAACAAAATCAAATCCTTGGAGGGTTTTGTATTAAAATATCCTTGCCTCTGGGCTTCCCCAGTGGCTCAGTGGTAAAGAATCCGCCTGCAGTGCCGGAGACACAGGAGATGCAGGTTCCATCCCTGGTTTGGAAGATCCCTTGGAGGAAAGCATAGCAACTCACTCCAGTAATCTTGCCTGGAGAATCCCCATGGACAGAGGAGCCTGGCGGGCTATGGTCCATGGTTTCACAGAGTCGAACACGGCTGAAGTGACCTAGCACATTCTCGCCCCTAATCAGCCCTGTATCACACAGCCTTGTGTTCCCTTGTGACACACATCCCTGTGTCCATCTCATATTTGCTCTCTTTTGAAGTTGTGAGCTGAGAGTTTCTGACTCTGGTGCCCCGAAGACAGGATTTGCTGATAACCTGGGTTCTGCCACTTTCTCCCTCAAACTCTTGCCTTACCGATTTGCCTCAAGCTTCTGAAACCAGGAGGCATCCTGGGTGTTCTGTTCCTTGAGCAGCGTGTCCGCTGGCAGGTGGGTCAGGAAAGGAGAAAGGCTTGAATGTATGCTGAGTATCAGGTTTGTGGTGGGTGCTTCCCTAGATGTCATCCAAACCCTGGGACATCTTGGATGCATTTTCGTTCTCTACATGTAACCTGGTCCTCTGAGCTTTGCCTTCAGATTTTGTCACCTGCTTCAGCATTTCCACCAGTGCCTCCACTTCATGCCCCATCGCTTCCTGCTGCACAGTTGTGATGACCTCTTCTTGGGCCCCTGTGCTCCCTGCATGCTAATCTCTACCCAGTAACCAGAAGGGCCCTTTCTGGAACATACTACTGATTTCTATTCGCTCCCACAAACCCACTGTGGTTCCCCATTTCATGCACAAAGTCCAGGGCTCTACACATCCCCACCTAGACCACTGCCGCTCTCCCCTTGCTTGTCTGCTGGCCACCCTGGCTGCACTGCCGCTTCTCAGACATCCTGAGACCATCTTCCCTGAAGACCCCTACCAGAGCCGTTTCCCTCCTGTCTGGAACGCTGCACCCCAACCTCCTCACTTTATCAAGGTCTCTGTTCTGAGGTCATGTGATCTCAGAGACCTTCTCTGACCTTGCTTTCCCCTGCTCCTGCGTTATTTATTATCATAGTACTATCAGGACTAAGCATGCAAGATCTCGCTTTCTTTTTCCCCAGTTAGAATGGAAGCACCCAAGAACAGAGACTTAGCTGTGTTGCTACAGTTCTGCCCTCAGAACCTACCCTGGAGGAGAAGTTCTCACAACAGTCCTTGAGCCTCTTGCTAGGATGACAAAGCTGGGACTCAGAGATGTTCATGTGCCCACCTGTTAAAGGTCATGCATGGCATGAACGCATTGCAGATCCAAGCTCTAATACCTGTTAGAGGCTTTCTCTCCTCCCAGAGGCAGGGCCCCTGGTCTGAGCTGCTGAACTGGCTGCCGTTCCCAAAGCAGTGGGAACCACTGGTAGGATGCTTGTGTAGCTCAGGTGGCCCATAGATTCACATTAAGATGAGCTTTGAGATTTCCCACTGGGTTCTGCCTTTTTTCTTTGCAACCTGCATGGATCTGTCCTCTGTCTGCACTGCCGTGTGACTGTTGGTACCAGTGTTCCCACATCATTATGTCTGGGAAGAAGACTTGCTTGCTTTTCTGTTGTTGCTGTTGTTGTTCAGTCGCTCAGTCGTGTCTGACTCTTTGCAATTCCATGGACTGCAGCCAGGCTTCTCTGCCTTTCACTATCTCCCAGAGTTTGCTCAAACTCTTGTCCATTGAGTCAGTGATGCCATCCAACCATCTCATAAATGAAGATGGTTAGACAGCATCTCACCTTCTTCTTCTTTTGCCTTCACTCTTCCCAGCATCTGAATCTTTTCCAATCAGTCTTTACCAGTGGGGTAAATAAAGTTCCTTGACCCCATGTGACAGCCCGGCCAGGGCTGTGGTTTCAGGATGCTCTGGGACATGGACTGAGAATGAAGCCGCATCCCAGCTCTGCATGCAGGGGGGACATTTTTGCAGTGTTTTACCCAGTGTTCCCAATTGCCGCCTCCTCCCCAGGGTTATTTACAATTTGTTGAGTGCCTCCACTGTGTTCAGCGCTCCAGGAGACATAAAATTCCCTGCCTGAGACCTTGCGGTCTAACGTGGGCAGACAAATGACTCCAGCATAAGCCACCTTCCCTGGGGAAGATGGTCATCTCTCCAAGGCACTGGGTTTCTCAAGGTTTCCATTTGCATGTGACTTTCCATTTTTAAACTCCCCTTGGAAGAAGTGGAGACAACTCTGGCAAGGATGGGAGAGGCAGAGCTGGGAGGGCAGAGTGGAAAATGTTGTCTGTGAAGGGTTGTTTTTTTTTTTTTTTTTTTTTTTCAGAACAAATGACATTCCAGGAGGCATTTCCAAGGCATGCAGTTCGTGACTTGAGACAGCTTTGGGGTGGGGCCAAGATGATGTTGAGAAACAGAGAAAATGAAGGCATACCCCCAGGGAACAGAGGCAGGTATGAGAATGAGGGACCAGAAGCCAAGTTTAGTAACTGAAGGTGTAGCAGCAAGGTCAGCATCCATCCAGCCAGCCATCCCTTCATTAATTCAACTAACCCTTAGTCCATGTTCCATCTTAGCTGGAAACTCTGCCAGACCATGGGAGCTGGTTATTTGCCTGCTGCTCCAGGAACTCATAAGTCTACCTACAGAAATGTATTTTCATCCTTGAAAGCATTTTAAAACCTGTGATCCTCTGACTTAGACTCTGTGACTACCTGCTGTGCTCTGGACTCTTCTGTCATTGCATTCATCACAGTTTAATTTTTTAATTTTTGAAACTAATTAATTAGTTATTAATTAATTTGGCTGTGCTGGGTCTTAGTTTTGGCATGTGGGATCTCGTTCCCTTGACCAGGGATTGAACCTAGGCCCCCCTGCATTGGGAGCTCTGAGTCTTAGCCACTGGACTACCAGAGAAGTCCCCCCATCACAATTTTAAAGTGTGGTGGGGTGTGTGGTGGCTTTTGAGTGTGTGGTGTGTATGCTCATTTGTTAAATATTCATCTCTCCTTCTGTAACTTTTTTGAGGATAGGGACCTTCCCATTTTCTTCATGCAGCCCCATCCTGAGGGTAAGCATTCAATAAATATTAATAGAATCAATGAAACCATGAATGAATGAAGTGAAGAAACCCTCATATGGCACCATAGAGGAATAAAGGTGAATGTAGTGGGACGCAATGGAGGAAAATTCACTTAATGATGTCGCCTTTGTAATAACAACTATAGCACTGTCAACAGCAAAACCAGTTTCTCCCATCCATGGAGGCAGGCTCTGAGCTAAATTCTTCACNTGCTCTCTTTTGAAGTTGTGAGCTGAGAGTTTGTGACTCTGGTGCCCCGAAGACAGGATTTGCTGATAACCTGGGTTCTGCCACTTTCTCCCTCAAACTCTTGCCTTACCGATTTGCCTCAAGCTTCTGAAACCAGGAGGCATCCTGGGTGTTCTGTTCCTTGAGCAGCATGTCCGCTGGCAGGTGGGTCAGGAAAGGAGAAAGGCTTGAATGTATGCTGAGTATCAGGTTTGTGCTGGGTGCTTCCCTAGATGTCATCCAAACCCTGGGACATCTTGGATGCATTTTCGTTCTCTACGTGTAACCTGGTCCTCTGAGCTTTGCCTTCAGATTTTGTCACCTGCTTCAGCATCTCCACCAGTGCCTCCATTTCATGCCCCATCGCTTCCTGCTGCATAGTTGTGATGACCTCTTCTTGGGCCCCTGTGCTCCCTGTATGCTAATCTTTACCCAGTAACCAGAAGGGCCCTTTCTGGAACATACTACTGATTTCTATTCGCTCCCACAAACCCACTGTGGTTCCCCATTTCATGCACAAAGTCCAGGGCTCTACACATCCCCACCTAGACCACTGCCGCTCTCCCCTTGCTTGTCTGCTGGCCACCCTGGCTGCACTGCCGCTTCTCAGACATCCTGAGACCATCTTCCCTGAAGACCCCTACCAGAGCCGTTTCCCTCCTGTCTGGAACGCTGCACCCCAACCTCCTCACTTTATCAAGGTCTCTGTTCTGAGGTCATGTGATCTCAGAGACCTTCTCTGACCTTGCTTTCCCCTGCTCCTGCGTTATTTATTATCATAGTACTATCAGGACTAAGCATGCAAGATCTCGCTTTCTTTTTCCCCAGTTAGAATGGAAGCACCCAAGAACAGAGACTTAGCTGTGTTGCTACAGTTCTGCCCTCAGAACCTACCCTGGAGGAGAAGTTCTCACAACAGTCCTTGAGCCTCTTGCTAGGATGACAAAGCTGGGACTCAGAGATGTTCATGTGCCCACCTGTTAAAGGTCATGCATGGCATGAACGCATTGCAGATCCAAGCTCTAATACCTGTTAGAGGCTTTCTCTCCTCCCAGAGGCAGGGCCCCTGGTCTGAGCTGCTGAACTGGCTGCCGTTCCCAAAGCAGTGGGAACCACTGGTAGGATGCTTGTGTAGCTCAGGTGGCCCATAGATTCACATTAAGATGAGCTTTGAGATTTCCCACTGGGTTCTGCCTTTTTTCTTTGCAACCTGCATGGATCTGTCCTCTGTCTGCACTGCCGTGTGACTGTTGGTACCAGTGTTCCCACATCATTATGTCTGGGAAGAAGACTTGCTTGCTTTTCTGTTGTTGCTGTTGTTGTTCAGTCGCTCAGTCGTGTCTGACTCTTTGCAATTCCATGGACTGCAGCCAGGCTTCTCTGCCTTTCACTATCTCCCAGAGTTTGCTCAAACTCTTGTCCATTGAGTCAGTGATGCCATCCAACCATCTCATAAATGAAGATGGTTAGACAGCATCTCACCTTCTTCTTCTTTTGCCTTCACTCTTCCCAGCATCTGAATCTTTTCCAATCAGTCTTTACCAGTGGGGTAAATAAAGTTCCTTGACCCCATGTGACAGCCCGGCCAGGGCTGTGGTTTCAGGATGCTCTGGGACATGGACTGAGAATGAAGCCGCATCCCAGCTCTGCATGCAGGGGGGACATTTTTGCAGTGTTTTACCCAGTGTTCCCAATTGCCGCCTCCTCCCCAGGGTTATTTACAATTTGTTGAGTGCCTCCACTGTGTTCAGCGCTCCAGGAGACATAAAATTCCCTGCCTGAGACCTTGCGGTCTAACGTGGGCAGACAAATGACTCCAGCATAAGCCACCTTCCCTGGGGAAGATGGTCATCTCTCCAAGGCACTGGGTTTCTCAAGGTTTCCATTTGCATGTGACTTTCCATTTTTAAACTCCCCTTGGAAGAAGTGGAGACAACTCTGGCAAGGATGGGAGAGGCAGAGCTGGGAGGGCAGAGTGGAAAATGTTGTCTGTGAAGGGTTTTTTTTTTTTTTTTTTTTTTTTCAGAACAAATGACATTCCAGGAGGCATTTCCAAGGCATGCAGTTCGTGACTTGAGACAGCTTTGGGGTGGGGCCAAGATGATGTTGAGAAACAGAGAAAATGAAGGCATACCCCCAGGGAACAGAGGCAGGTATGAGAATGAGGGACCAGAAGCCAAGTTTAGTAACTGAAGGTGTAGCAGCAAGGTCAGCATCCATCCAGCCAGCCATCCCTTCATTAATTCAACTAACCCTTAGTCCATGTTCCATCTTAGCTGGAAACTCTGCCAGACCATGGGAGCTGGTTATTTGCCTGCTGCTCCAGGAACTCATAAGTCTACCTACAGAAATGTATTTTCATCCTTGAAAGCATTTTAAAACCTGTGATCCTCTGACTTAGACTCTGTGACTACCTGCTGTGCTCTGGACTCTTCTGTCATTGCATTCATCACAGTTTAATTTTTTAATTTTTGAAACTAATTAATTAGTTATTAATTAATTTGGCTGTGCTGGGTCTTAGTTTTGGCATGTGGGATCTCGTTCCCTTGACCAGGGATTGAACCTAGGCCCCCCTGCATTGGGAGCTCTGAGTCTTAGCCACTGGACTACCAGAGAAGTCCCCCCATCACAATTTTAAAGTGTGGTGGGGTGTGTGGTGGCTTTTGAGTGTGTGGTGTGTATGCTCATTTGTTAAATATTCATCTCTCCTTCTGTAACTTTTTTGAGGATAGGGACCTTCCCATTTTCTTCATGCAGCCCCATCCTGAGGGTAAGCATTCAATAAATATTAATAGAATCAATGAAACCATGAATGAATGAAGTGAAGAAACCCTCATATGGCACCATAGAGGAATAAAGGTGAATGTAGTGGGACGCAATGGAGGAAAATTCACTTAATGATGTCGCCTTTGTAATAACAACTATAGCACTGTCAACAGCAAAACCAGTTTCTCCCATCCATGGAGGCAGGCTCTGAGCTAAATTCTTCACGTACATGACCTCATGTGAGATGAGTCTGACACTCCCTGTTTTGTAGACGTGGGGACTGAGGCCCAAGGAAGCTGACTCATCTGTCTGTGGACCCAAGCATTGTCCGTGCACTGGGGCTCTTGTAGGACCTCCCAAGCTGGTGCTCAGTGTCTTTCTGCTTTATTGCCTGTAAATTGGTGTCAACTGTTCTTGCAAATTCCTATCAAAGATTGAACCAGGGGAGATTCCAGCAGGCTCGAGAAAACTTTGGGGTACATGGATGCTCTTCAAGAGGTAGAGAAGTGTTCATTTAGAGACGTTTGAGAGGGAATGCAAAGCAGTTAGTGTCAAGGAGTCCTGGTGGGATCCTTCCTCTTTAGGGAAAGAGAGGGCTGGGGATTCTTCTGGGGTTCCATTCAGGACTGTCTCTCTTGACCATTAAAATGCTAATGGAAGGTGTCAGTGCTTGACATTTGATAATTAAAACATCCACTGACTGAATAAGAACTTTTGATTGACAATCTTATTGATGAAAGCAAAAGTAATTTTATTTTAGACATCCTCATCATGGGCTTGGCTGGGCAGGGGCCCCTGTTGTGTGAATGGAGTTGTTGTTGCGGTGGATGGCAGCAGGGCCTCTCGGATGGTCTCCGTTCAGGCCAAGTGTGAGGTGGCTGGTGTGGTCTAGCCCTGTGGGGAGACCAGCTGATTCAGGCAAGTAAGAGGTGGAGCACTGGGGCTGCTGGCTTGTGGGAGACCATACAATTGCTCTTGGATTCTGGACTCTTAACTCTGGAAGGCGTTTGGGGAAATACTCTTTAAGGCAGATCTGTGAGGTGCCTTATCATCCGTGAATAGTCTGAGCAACCCTCAAAGGTGGGAAGCTTCTAGATCTTAGAGGAATCATGTCATGGAAGGTAGGGTAAGGGTAAGGATGTTAAGAAAGGGAGGAGATGCCTTACATTCTACATCAGCTCATTTCATTTCAATAACCGTCAAAGCTAATTACATTCTCCCCATTTTTATAGATGGGGAAATGGAGACTCTAAGAATTCAGTAGCTTGCATAAGGCAATCCTCCTATTTAAAGACTAGGGTTAATTTGTGACTCTCCAACTATAATCCTAGGAAACACTTTATAATGAGTGTGATGGTGGGCTGGGAGTACCCCAGGGGAAAAAGAGATTTGCTTTGTCAAAGCCACAGGAAGGCCAGGTGGCCATTGACATCACTATCCACCAGCAAGAGGATGCTGGATGAAGGATCTGGGAAAAAGGGTGTTTGCTATTCTGTAACCAGAGCCTGAGCTAGAATTTTGCCACCAGTTCTCTTGAGCTTGAGTCACCCAGGGACAAGGATCAGCCTGAAATCACAGATGGAACTCACCATTGGTCGAGAGCTGAGCTCGCCAATACAGTAACTATTAACCATGTGTGGGTCTTTAAACTAATTATAATGAAGTAAAGTTTAAAAACCAGCTTCTCAGTACCACTAGCCACTCTTCAAGAGCTTAGTAACCATGAGACAAGTGACTGCCATGTTGGCCGAATACTTCCCTTTGTACGGAAGTTCTCGTGGACAGTGCCAGACCAGAAACCACTGGTTCTTTCCAATAGCTTGACAAGTATGGATCCTGCTTCTCACCTTCAAACTGTGAAACTTTGAACAAATGGTTACTTTCTCAGCATCTTTGTTTCCCCAATTATAAAAAGGGAAGGGGGGTTATCATGAGATAAAATGATCATGTAGGGAAAGCAGGGCGCATGGTGCTGGGTATACAGCTAGTGGTCATCAGAGGCTGCCACTGCCTTCCTGTGCACAAGGGACAAAGACAGGCCCTTTTGGTCTTGGATGTTTCTGTTGCAGATGGATGTCCATTTACTGAATTTACCTGAGGCCATCTGTCTTTCTGCTGTACATGTGCATGTGTGTGTGTTAGTCACTCAGTCTTGTCCGACTCTTTGTGACCCCATGGACTGTAGCCCGCCAGGCTCCTCTGTCCCTGGGATTCTCCAGGCAAGAATACTGGACTGGGTTGCCATGCCCTTCTTCAGGGGATTGTCCTGACCCAGGCATCAAACTTGGGTCTCCTGAATTGCAAGCAGATTCTTTACCATGGAGCCACCAGGGACCCTATTTGCTTTTGGAATAAATATCACCAGAAACAAACAAACAAAAAACACCTCACCTTTCCTCTCTTCTCATGTGAGAATGGCCCTGTTTCCATCATGCTAAAGCAGTGTTCCCTTCCGGAGGACTGCAGCACTCTGGACCTTGGCCTGGGTCTTGCATCTTCAGATTTCTCTGTCTTGTCTTCTTGTCCACCTCTCCCCCACACACCTATAACAAATTAAAACATTTCATTCCTGGAGCTTGTTCGTCACTGTGCACTTGGACAAGCTGAGGGTGTCTTTTCTTATCCCACGTGGTTTATTTTCTAAAATTTATATTTAGCTTCTCCGGGTCTTGTTGCTGCGCGTGGGCTTTCTCTAGTTGAGGCCAGCAGGGGGCTACTCTCTAGTTGTGGTGCCCAGGCTTCTCATTGTGCTGCCTCTCTTGGCAGAGCACAGGCTCCAGGTGTGTGGGCTTCAGTAGTTGTGATCCATGGGCTTAGTTGCCCGGTGGCATGTGGGATCTTTCCAGACCAGGGATTGAATTTGTGTCCCCTACACTGGCAGATTCTTAACCACTGGATCACCAGGGAAGGCTCTCACTTTGCTTGCAAAGAAGAGGCAGGAGAAGGTAAAGCAGTTCTTAAACTTGCGTATTGGAACCACCCTAGAGGGCTTGTTACACTAGTCCTGGGGGCCCTGCATGCTGAGTTTCAGCGTCAGTCAATCTGGGGGTAGGGTGACCTGAACTTGCATTTGTAACAAGTTAAATGCTGCTTGTCTGGGGACACTCTTTGGGAATCTCTTTTAGGCCATGCTCCCCTGTATGCTGAGTGCCCTTGAAGTGTGCTGGGTTAGTAGCTCAGTTGCATCCAACTCTTTGTGGCCCCATGGGCTGTAGCCCGCCAGGCTCCTCTGTCCATGGAACTCTCCAGGCAAGAATGCTGGAGTGGGTTGCCAGTCCAGGGGATCTTCCTGATCCAAGGATTGAACCTGGGTCTCCTGCGTTGCAGACAGTTTCTTTATCATCTGAGCCGCTAGGGAAGCCCAAGTGCCCGAGAAGAATTGTGCACATCAGCATTACCTGCAGGGCTTATTAAACACGGGTTACTCAGCCCCCTCCCCAGAGTTGCTGATTCATTTCTGGGGAGATAGATACAGCCTGAGAAATCTGCATTTTTACCAGATTCCCGCGTGAGGCTGATGCTGCTGGTCTGGAAATCGCACTTTGAGAACCGCTGGTATCTGTATATCAGTGTTAGCTCTGTGATCGGTGAGATGTGAAGCCAAAGCCTGTCTCTGCCACTGAGTGTTGGAGTGAACCTAACACTCTCTGAGCCTCAGTTTTCCCATCTTTTGAATGGAAATAAGGGCTAAGGTTGTTGTGAGAATCAAGCAAAGAGTAGGTGCTAAGTAAAGGCTTTATTTCTTCTCCCCTAAATGTGAATTGTCCCGGCTGGGCTGCAGTGAGGCTGCAGAAGACAGAACGTTCGTAGCTCTGGATTAGTCCAGCTACGGCTTTTTGCTGTCCCCTAGTCAGCACTTCCTGCCCCCCTCGCTGCTCTCCAAACCTGGCAGTCCTCATCAGCCCTCTCCCCGCCACAGTTAGGCTGCCAGATCTCTCGGCCTCCAGATGCCCACTGCACCGCCTCCCTCTTGCTACCACTTCCTCAGATTTCCCAGACAAATTGTGTGTCCCATCAAATTGTGTGTTAACTGTGTTACCATAAGAATAAATTGTGTTTATTTCCAGATGACCTGGAGTTTTTGGCTGCTTTGCCTAAAATTAACTAAAAGCAGTTTTAAAAGAGGGGAAAGAAAATGGAAAACAACAACAGAAAGTAAAGGAAAGGGCAGCTCCAGCCTGATGCCAGATTTGGGAGAGTGGAGTTCAGCTCCCGACCCACCACCCCCTCACACCTGGCAATAAGCAACTAGCTGCCTTGCAGTGTCCTGCCCTGCAGTGGATCCAGAGAAGCCCAGAGCATCCTGAGCTGGGGCTTCTCTGGTGGCTCAGATGGTAAAGAACCCGCCTGCCATTGCAAGAGATGCAGGTTCCATCCCCAGGCCTGGAAGATCTCCTGGAGAAGGAAATGGCATCCCACTCCAGTATTCTTGCCAGGGAAACCCCATGGACAGAGGAGCCTGGTGGGCTACAGTCCATGGGGTTGCAAAAAAGTAGGACATGACTTAGTGATTAAATAGCAACAGAAAACCCTGAACTGAGCCTGTCTGTGGCATGTGGTCTTTCTGAGAGCTACCCAAGGGGAAGGTGAGGTAGAAGGTTGGTTTTGTCCTGCAGTTTGTGAGAAGGGAGATAACTGTCCTGGAATGCTTCATGGAGGAGCTCCTCTGGGGAGCAGAAACCATTAGGAACTGAGGCACAGAAGCAGAACTCAAAAGTGCAGCTGAGGCTGGGAGTCTGGGGCCATGCCACAGAGCAGGGGTCCCCAGCCCCCAGGCTGCACAGTAGGAGGTGAGCCTTGGGCAAGCCAGCAAAACTTTGTCTGTATTTACAGCTGCTCCCCATTGCTTACATCACCACCTGAGCTCCGCCTCCTGTCAGATCAGTGGCGGCATTAGATTCTCATAGGAGCACAAACTGTAATTGTAAAGTCAAGGCAGAGTATCCTGAGATTGCCACTAAATAGAAATAAAGTGCACAGTAAATGTAATGCACTTAACTCATCTAGAAACTATCACCCCCACCACCCCCCGCCACCTACCCCAGTCTATGGAAAAATTGCCTTTCACAAAACCGGTCCCTGGTGCCAAAAAGGTTGGGGACCACTGCCATAGAGAAGATACAAAAGCAAAGATTCTGTGTCTGCCAGCTCCTGCTTCTAGCACAGTCCTGGTGCTTTTTGCATAGAACCTCGATTCATTTTTTTCCAGCTTCCTCTCATCAGGCACGTCAGTGCTTTCCAGCTCTGTGATTTGAAGCGTGCCATCTAGTCTCCCCCAGCTTCCGTTTTCCTAGCTCTGAAATGGGTATCATGACACCTTAAGGCTGCAGGTTGCTGTTCAGACTAAACGAGAATATTCATAAAATTGGACAGCATGGAGCCTACCATACAGTAGGTGCCTGATAAACATCGGTTCCCTTTTCCTTGTCTCTGCTCTATTGGAAGCCCTGATGCAGATGTTCAGAGATGAAGGAGGTGATCTTGAATGCAATGGCTTGTGCAAACCCTCATGCCTCCCTGGCATTCTTGGTCAGAGGGGACAGACACACCAGAAGAGAGAACCACACCAAAGGGACAGGTTGGCATCTTCTAAGCAGTGAGTGCTGTGGTTTCCTCAGTCCTCCCTGGATCATGTGGCAGGTGGCAGGCAAGCTGGAGACGGCCTCCCAGGAAGGCTACTCTGCAGACACAGTCAGGAGGAGGTCAGCATCCACCCCTTACCCTCATTCCTAGGATAGGGTGAGGCCGTGAGCCTCAGGTGCAGGGAGGCATGTATAATTCTCATCTCATCGGGCCCTAGACTTAATCGGAGCCACCTCCTGCATCACTGCCATCCATCTTTAGGAGACAGGTGAGACTCAATGAAGATGAGTTAGGACGTGAAGAATGCGGCAGGATTAAACCCTGATCAGATCATTACTGCAGCAAGAGAAAAAAAAAAAAAAAATCATGCCAGGCCAGGCTGATGTCTCTTTCTGTATCTTTTATTTATTTCCTAACATCTATGCTTCTGCTTGAGGGTCAGAAGTCTTCCTTCCCCTCTCCCTTTTTATCTGGCTCTCCTTTTCTCTCTCCTTGGGTTTAAGTTTTGGCTTTTCTTCTTGGGTCCCAGTTAAAAGTGGTCCCTAGACCCCTGGTTCCTAAGAGCATCATCCACTGACTTCCAGTTCAGGATGCAAAGAGATATATCATGGATAGTGCTGGTCTAGGTTCCTGTTCCCAGGCTGCCTTGCAGACCCAAGTAGACTCAAGTGGATGGACTGGGATTTCACTGGGATAGGGGAGTCACAGGCAGAGGAGAGGAGGAGGATGGTGATCAGGGGGCATGCAGAGTGAACAGGCAACAGGAGTTAGAATAAAAAGAGCAGAGGATTGTACAAAGAAAAGGCGTAGGGCTGGGTTTTAGCCATCTGAGTCTCAGCAGTCCCCTAGGTGAGACCTTGTTTCACTGAAAGGAGGGAAGCTGATATTCTCCCTCTGCACCTGTTGTCCTGTGTCTCTGCCCCTCGCACCACATAATCACAGTTGGTCCATCCGTGATGACCCTGTGTGCCCCAGCCTGCTGTGTGGTCAGACGGAGTGCCCACAGCTACCTTAGTGCCCATTTCCTTGGGTACCATACCCCTCCTTGCTCTCCTTCTAGGCTCAAGTTGCTGGATGATCAAGGCAGGACTTGTGCAATCTGTGGCACACCTGGTAATTCAAAAGCAACTGCCCCAGGCTGATAGATCCCAGGGTACCTGGAACTTTCCAGTTTTCCTCGTAGGAGCCTACTTCTTCAGATAGCTTTCTTTTTAAATTACTCCATTAATTTGTTTTTGGCTGTGCTGGGACTCCATTGCTGTGCATATGGACTTTCTCTAGTTGCAGTGAGTGGAGGCTCCTCTCCATTATGGTGTATGGGCTTCTCATTGCAGAGGCTTTTCTTGTTGCAAAGCACAGACTCCAGGCAAGAGTAGGCTCAATAGTTGTGATGCATGGACTCCATGGCATGTGGAATCTTCCTGGACCAGGAATGAAATCCATCTCTCCTGCATTGGTAGGCAGACTCTTAACTACTGGACCACATGGGAAGTCCAAACTTCTTTTTGAAAGGGTTGCCCAAGGGGCCAGTTTTCTGCTGAATTTGCCGATGGGGGTCTTTATTTGCCCTCTGACGGTCCTGCATCGCATGACGGTGCCGAGAATGATGGGAGGAAGGAAGAAGGAAGCAGGACAGAAGGGGCTGCAAGATGGGTTAGTGGCAGGTGAAGCTCATACATGACCTATAGTAGCGAGGATGGCTCTTGCTATTGCATCCCTGGATGTTTCAGCCATCTCTCTAGACTGTAAACAGTGCCCTGTGAATTCTGGCTTCCTGGGCATATGCCAGAGAGGAGGCACCTTGCGTTTCTGAACTGGTGGAGTGTTGACCTTTTCACCAAGCCAGCCTCCCTAGGTGAGGTCAGCAAATGTATTTGGATGTGTACCATGTAAACAGTGAAACCCTAAAGGAGAGGACAAGAAGAGGCAGATGGAAAGCTGTAGCTAGCATCTGGCAGTTTGGAAGCAAAATCCTGCTAGTTCTGTGCCAGCTTCCTCCATGTCGTGGCCCCATCTGTCTGGCAGCCCTGTTAACACGGGCCAGGGCATCTCTGGGTCCTGATGGTCAGTATCCTGCCTCTTATTCCTCATCCTCTTCCACTGACATTACTCCCCAGGGAGCCAGTATGCCTCTGCCTGCACCCAGGCTGCCTACATACCTGGCTCCTTTTGATACCATGGCAGAGTCATTGGAACATCAGATGTTTGCACAACACCTTGGTTCTCTGCCTAGGCTGGTAGATTTGACTAGTTTCTTTCAATTACTTTCCCCTCTGGGGAAACTGGTGCAAAGTTGAATGGGACTCATGAAGGGTGTAGCAACTTGGAGCGATCGTCATAATGTTCAAGATGCTCCACCATGAGCTCAGGTAGCCTCCTTCCTGACAGCTTCTTACACTATGATATCGTCTTGGATGGAGAAGCCAAGTGGGACTTGCCCAGAGGTTTTATGATGAATCTCTTTCTGCAAGGTTGTAATAAAAAGTCTCACTCTTCTGCTGTAGAATTTGAGAGCAGCACTAGAGTTCTGAGATGTGAAACAGGGCTGATGACCCTTGGCACTCCTCCTCTTCAATCCCTTCCTTATCAGTGACCTTCACTTCCTCTCCATTTCAGCCATACAATAGTAAGGCTTTGGCTTGCCCTATGGTGTGGAATTTCTCTAAGATCCAGACCTACCTCTAGTCTCCCTTCTCCCTACTGTGGCTTCACTTCATTTTATTTTAACATTTTATACTGGAATATAGCCATTTAACAATGTTGTGATAGTTTCAGGTGGATAGCAGAGTGACTCAGCCATATACATACAAGTATCCATTCTCCTGCAAGGGCTTCCCAGGTGGCGCTAGTGGTAAAGAACCCACCTGCCAAAGCAGGAGACATAAGAGATGCGTGTTCAGTCCCTGGGTCAGGAAGCTCTCCTGGAGGAGGGCATGGCAACCTACTCCAGTATTCTTCCCTGGAGAATCCCACAGACAGAGGAGCCTGACGGGCTGTGGTTCACAGAGTCACAAAGAGTCAGGCATGACTGAAGCAACAGCACACACACATTCTCCTCCAAATTCCTCTCCCATCCAGGCTGCCACACAACATTGAGCAGCGTTCCCTGTACTATACAGTATGTCCTTATTGGTTATCCATTTTAAATATAGCAGTGTTGTGCCCTCACTTTACACCTGAACTTGACGTCTGGTCTCTTGGCCCCTGTGGCTTCTGTGTTCTCTTGGCTCCATTTTCTTCCCCATCCAACCAACCCCATGGTTAGCCATTCGTGGCATCTCTGTGGAACTCTAGACTCCCTCCACCCCGTTCATTCTTTCTCTGCCTGTTTAACAACCCCTCCTCTGTGGATCCCTGTTCTGTGATTTTTTTTCCCCTGTCCTGAGTGGCTGAGCAGGACAGCTATAGATCTGTGCTAAGTGGGTCCACTACATACCTGGTCTTCAGACCCCAGCAGGACCCCTGCTGATCTTTGGCACCTTGCATTTGGCTCCTGCTCACCCTGTTGCAGCTGTGCTGGGCTTTGCCTAACCCTTTTAAGCCCCATAGCTCAGCTCTTTAACCCTTGGTGAAATATCTTGCATATTTGGTTGAACTTGAAGCTGCCCAGTGCTTGCACTTGCAGTTTTCCTCCTTGCAAATGCAAACTTTACTCTTGTTTTGCATCCTCACCTCTTCTCTCCTGTATCACTTAAAGTATCTTCAGGGACTTCCTTGGTGGTTCAGTGCTTAGCAATCCTTCCCTTCCAATGCAGGGGACATGAGTTTGAGCCCTAGACAGGGAACTAAGATCCCACATACCTTGGAGCCACTAAGCCCATGCACCACACTAGAGAAGCCCACACGTTGTGGTGAAGACCCAGGACAGCCAAAAGATAAATAAAATATGTTTACAGATTAAATACAGTATCTGAGTAGGTTTGTTCATTAATTGAAAGTCTCTCTGTTATCCACTATATTGCTAAGCTAGGAATATGCCTAACATTGTGGGCATCCTAAAATAGTCACACCCTACAAGGCATTGATGTTCATAAAAACTACCCAAAAAGGTATTAGAACATACTGAGAATAATTGTTGTTGTTCAGTCACTCAGTCGTGTCCAACTCTTTGCAACCCCATGGACTGCAGCATGCCAGGCTACCTACCTGGTCCTTTACCATCTCCTGGAGGTTGCTCAAACTCATGTACATTGAGTCAGGGATGCCATCCAACCATCTCATCCTCTTTCCTTCATCCTGTCATTCCCTTCTCCTCCTGCCCTCAATCTTGCCCAGCATCAGGGTCTTTTCAAATGAGTCAGGTCTTTGCGTGAAGTGGCCAAAGTCCTGGAGCTTCAGCTTCATCGTTGGTCCTTCCAATACTGAGAATAATACCAATAGTTAGAAGAGCAGTTGTTTTCATTAACGAACACTGACTCTTATGTCAAGCCTTGTGCCAAGTACTTTCCAGGTATATCACACTTCATCTTGACCCCAAAGTCAGTGAGTTAGGGGCTTACAGGATTCTCATATTATAGAAGAGAAAAAAAAAAAAAAAAAAGGCTGAGAGGCTTAACTCAGAGGCAGAGTTGGGATTTAACCCAGAATGTGCCTTCAGATTCTTCCCTTCTTGCCCTCTCTCCCATTCTCCTTCCTCACAGGTGGACTCACCCCAGGAGGGTCTCGAGAGCACCTGGTCCCTTCCCGCATCCTCTGTGTCCTCTGGGCTTCCCAGGTCCACGCCTTTCTGCTGAACAAGCGCCTCTGCTCTGACCTGTCACATATTTAGCTGCTGAGCACGTGTAGACTCACATCGTGCTTTTAACTGCAGGCAAAACCCATCCCTCTGGGAACTGTCCCAGTTTGAGGGTTTTTTTCTTTTTTTTAAAAAAAGGCAGTCATGTTAAAATAGAGATTAATAATATAGACAGAGAGAGACATGAAAATAGATCCAGGAGGGATGGTAGCTAGCCTATCTGAATAGATCCCAGAGATAAATACATGGAAAGCATAGAGAATTATTGTTGGGAATAATTCTCCATGGGAGGCTCTATGGATAAATATATAGATCAGGGACAGTGGAATCATTTAGAGGAAGTGAGATGAAAACCGCACATGGGAGTCTGCAACCGTGAGAGCTGTACTGAATGGGCTTGGGCCTTCGGTACCGCACGTTTGGTGGAGTTGTTGCAAGAGGAGGGTGGAAATCCATGGGTGGGCTGTAATCTTCCAGAAGCCATGTGGCAGGGTGTCCTGGGGAGACTGAGAGGGGAATTAACTGAGGACTTGGTGAGTGGGGTTCTGGGAGCAGGATGGGAGATGCTGAGACAGACCTACAAGAGAGCATCATCGGGGTGGGCTTTGTAAGTTGACACAGCGATGTGAAGGCCGAATGGAGCCTGGGAAAAAAAGAGATTGGCCTGAAAAGGGCAGTGTTTCCAGGGACCCATAGAGAGAAGTTCAGGGCTCTAGTCCTTGAGGGCATCTGGAGAGGAGAGCCAAGTCCCCCACCCAGCAGGTGAATCAGTGCAGCAGGCTGTCTGCACAAGCATGGGACATATGTCTGGAGGCTGCAGCCCAGTGTCATAAAAAGTCCATCCCCGGGTAGCACTGTTCCTGTGGTTGATGACTGTGGCTCTGTGGTGATTGGATCTGGACTTGGCTCAGGCCCTGCCCACCAGTATCCAGGGAAGATTGTGAAAAGCTGGGGTGAACTTGGGACAGAGAGCTGCTCACATGTTCTTCTTCTCCCCTCCCTGGTCCTTGCCCTGTTTATCCCAAACTCTGCGTTCTGTTTGACAGACACTCCTGACTGTGCTGTGTGGCTGTAGAATGTTCTACTCAAGGGCAGATGAAAAGGGCCAGGAGGAGGTTATGATTCAGAAAGGTGGACAGCGCTCATCTCTTTGCGTGAATGCTAAGTCGCTTCAGTCATGTCTGACTCTTTGCAACACCCTGACTGTAGCCCGTCAGGCTGCTCTGTCCATGGAACTCTCCAGGCAAGAATACTGGAGTGGGCTGCCTGCCACGCCCTCCTCCAGGGGATCTTCCCAACCCAGGGTTTGAACCTGCATTGGTAGGTGGGTTCTTGACCACTAGTGCCACCTGGGTAGCCCACCCTCCTTTTCCAGGTGAAAAAGAGAAGAACTGTTGACTGTTTTTGACAGAAACCTTGCCATGATAGCCAGCGACCCATAGTTCTCCCATGCATGTCAAGAGTATCCACTGACTACCTTGCCTTATTCTAGGGTGGGTTATGGGCCATGGTGTATAGGAATGTAGGGTCTTTGCCTTCAAGGAATTTGACATCTGAAGACTTTATGTCAGAAGTCAACTTGCGGTCCCCTCTGTACTGGAGAGAAAGCCCAGATGGTTGCTTCTTTGCTATTGGGAGTTTTGCCTCCTATGCACGAGTTAGCTGCTCCAGTGTTGTTTGAGATGTCATAAGACCCAGATGTCCTTTCTCAGGGATTAGCCTTGACAGTAGGGCATTCTGGCAAAGTTGCCTTTCCTCTCTGAATCAGGGTCTCTCTCCCTATGTTGGATAAGAATCGTGGCAGTGTGACTCATGTGGGTGTCAGAGAGATCGGGCGAAGGACACACTGGAGAAACCCAAGTCCTCAGCTGCCTGATGAGAGAGTCCTAGTTCAACAGAGAACTTGCAGTCCAGAATTTCTGTTGGGTTAAAATTCCTGCCCCGTTTATAGAGGAGGGACGTTTGCATAAATAACAAGGGAACAGTTCCAGAGAGAACTTTTCCAGGAGGAATTTGGCTAATCAGGTCTCTAGCTGGACTTATCCCCAGAGGATTCATGAGAATAAAAACTGAGGGGACAGCCATCCAGATGGCATGTGGCAGGGGCGTGGGTTCTGCTCCAGCGATATTCTGGGGTCTCTGCCCAGTTCTGGCCGTCTGGAACACCCTTCCCTCTATTCCAGGCAGGGGGGTGTCCTGGAGAATGGGCAGCCATCTGGTCACTGGGCAGAGCCTCAAACCAGGGGGACAGGGACCATATGGGCTGCTCATGGTTCTACCTTGCTTACTTTTGACTTTAATCTTAAAGTCCTCTGAACTGGAAATAGGATTCAGGAGAAAGCTTTCTGTTGGAGAGTCAGACACTCTGTTTGCCATGTGGAGTTTTTTTCTCCCTGCTACTTCTGTGGTCAGACTGATGGGCAGGAGGATGACCCAGTAGACAGTGGATAGGGGTAAGATTGGAAATACTAGGCTTCCATACTAGGTTGGCTGCTTATCAGTAGCAGCATGCTAAGATGACTTCCATTTCCTCTCTGTAAAGGGTGGAGAAGATACAGTCCTAGAACTTGAATCTGTAAAATGCATGGACACCAATTATATGGTTGTTATAGCTACCTAGTTTTCATAGCCCCTTTATTCACTACAAAAAAATAAAAGCAAACAAACAAACAAAAACAACCTTTTGCAAACTTAGGTTGGGCTTTCCTGGTGCTCAGTGGTAGAGAATCTGCCTGCCAATGCAGGAGATACAGATTTGATCCCTGGGTCGGGAAGATCCCCTGAAAAGGAAATGGCAACCCACCCCGGTATTCGTGCTTGGAGAATCCCATAGACATAGGGCTCCTATAGACATAGGTGGCTACAGTCCCTGGGATCACAAAGAGTCCGACACAACTGAGCGACTGAACGTGCATGCACGCAAGCATGTGTTACATGCAAGATATTGGAGAGACCAAGAAAAAGAAGATTAAATCCTTACTTTTTTTTTCATTCGTGATTCCTCCCTCTTGACCCTTGGGAAACTGTGTGATCCGTTGCTATGGGTATCAGTGAAGGAGACAGAGTCCCAGTGCGAAGGGCTTACACAGACTCAAGCATTGGAGTTGGAACTCAGCTGCAGGGACCTGTTTTGAACCAAGTTTTGGTTCTTCCTTAGACTCTGGGGTTCTTGACCTAAATGTTGAGTCCCTCTGCAGTAGAAAGAGGACTGGGAGAGATGGGAGTATAGTATTTAAGAGCAGGGAAGCCAGACACATTTAGATGAGAGTCCCAACCGTGCATCATAGAGCAAATGACTTACCTCTTCTTAACTGAAATAGGGTTAATGATAGAATCTGCCCCAAAAGGCCATTGGAGTGTTGAAAGAGACAATGCATGCATCTTCACTGACATTTTAAAAAGAAGAAAATGTTAGTCGCTAAGTTGTGTCCCACTCTATGCGACCTTATGGACTGTAGCCCTCTGTCTGTCAATTACATTGCCAGGATCCTCTCTGTCCATATAATTCTCCAGGCAAGAATACTGGAGTGGGTTGCTATTTCCTCCTCCAGGGGATCTTTCCAACCTAGGGATCAAAACCATGTCTCCTGCATTGGAGACATATTCTTTACCCCTTGAGCCATCAGGGAAGGCTGACATACAAGTCACCATAAACTGGGTGGCTTAAAACAGTAGAAATTTATTCTATCAAAGTTCTGAAGGCTGAAAGTCCAAAGTAAGGTGTCAGCAGGATCATTTTCCCTCCAAAGGCTCTTGGGGAGACTTCTCCATTGTCTCTTCCAGTTTCTGGTGGCTCCAGGCATTCCTTGGCTTTTGGCTGCATAAAACCAGTCTCTACCTCCATCTTCACAAGGCTTTTCTCTTTTGCCTCTGTGCTGTCCATTTCTGTCTCTTATAAGGACACCTGTCATTGGATTGAGGACCCCACCTGATTCAGTATAATCTCATCTTGACCCTTACCTTCATTATATCTGCAAAGACTCTGTGTGTGCTGTGTGCTAAGTCGTGTCTGACTCTTTGCGACCCTGTGGACTGTAGGCCATCAGCCTCCTCTGTCCATGGAATTCTCCAGGCAAGAATACTGGAGTGGGTAGCCATTCCCTTCTCCAGGGGATCTACCTGACTGAGGGATCGAACCCATGTCTCCTGTGTCTCCTGCATTGGCAGACGGGTTCTTTACCACTAGCACCACCTGGGAAGCCCAACAAAGACATTTCCAAATAAGGTCATAATCTGAGGTTCCAGATGGGCATCTCTCCCTCTCTCTCTCTTTCTCTTTTTGGTGGCAGGGCATAGGGACAATGTTCAGCCCACTACACTGACCAAAAGAGAAGCAAGGGAAGTTCTTTTTCTTTGCCTCCAACTCATCAGTTTCTTACTTCTGGGGTTCTGGTTACCTGGGCTTCCATGACCTGAGAAAAGAAGTTCTAGGGAACAGTTCATTCAGCCATCCGCCCATTTCACCAGTACTTGTTGAACACTGCTACCCGTGAGATGGATGCTGTGCCAGCCATTGGAGCATGAAGATAAATTAGGAGAACAGAAGTGTGCTGCTAATGACTGGGGGCCAGCCAGGGGTCATTCCTGTGCCTGGTTCTGGGCATAGATATGAACCACATGCTCTCCACTCTCTCACCGTCTTCAGGGAAAGGTGGGCAGGTCATGAGTCAAGAACCAGCTGGAGAACTGAGTGCTCTGGCAGCTACCAGTCCAGGACTCTGGGGGAAGAGCAGAGATCCCAGTGGACTATGAGGTCATCCAAAAAGGCCTCCCAAGAGAAATGGCACCTGGATTTGGTCTTCAGGGGCAGGGCAAATCTAGTAGCTGGAGAAGCTTTAACTATGCAGATTAGAACTCTGCAAAATCAGGAGACTTGAGAGAACAGGCTGGTTCAGAGAGCCATCAACAGCTCTCTGTCTAGTCCAGACATGTGCATGAGTTGGTGGTGGGGAAGCTGGGCAGGTGGGCCTCGCCATTGTTGTCATCGTTATCATCAACATCGCTAACATTTAGGGAACCGTGGAAACTGGCTTTGAGTCCCAGCCTAAGGAATTTGGCTTTTCCTCCCCGAAGCTGTGGAAGTGTGTGTATGAGGGAGGTGGAAGGTACCCTGTTGGGGTGGAAGAGTGAGTGGGCTGTGCCCTTCTCCACCAGGCGTGGTGCCATGGATGGGGGCTGCCGCTCCTGCTCTGGTCTGCTTCTCTTGCTGCTGCTGTTGTTCAGTTGCTAAGTCATGTTCAACTCTTTCTGACCCCATGGGCTGCAGTATGCCAGGCTCCTTTGTCCTTCACTATCTCCCAGAGTTTGCTCATGTCCATTGAGTCGGTGATGCCATCCAGCCATTTCATTCTCTGTCATCCCCTTCTCCTCCTGCCCTCAGTCTTTCCCAGTATGAGGGTCTTTTCCAATGAATCACCTCTTTCCATCAGGTGGCCAAAGTATTGGAGCTTCAGCTTTAGCATTGGTCCTTCCAATGAATATTCGGGGTTGGTTTCCTTTAGGATAGACTGGTTTGATCTTCTTGCAGTCTAAGGGACACTCAAGAGCCTTCTCCAGAACTGCAATTCAAAAGCATCAATTCTTTGGTGCTCAGCCTTCATTATGGTTCAACTCTCACAGCCATACATGACTACTAGAAAAACCATGGCTTTGACTCTACAGACCTTTGTTGGCAAAGGGATGTCTCTGCTTTTTAATACTGTCTAGGTTTGTCATGGCTTCTCTTAATATCAATTTGTTCTGATCTGTTGTGGTCATTGAGTGGAGGACATTCAAGATGCTGAAAGCTGACCCTCTCTGTGTCTTGGAGAGGGAGGCATGAGCATTCTATGTCCCTTTGACCACTGGGGATCTGGTAGGTGGTCATCAGTGATGGGGAGGCTTTCAGTTCAGTTCAGTTCAATTCAGTTCAGTTCAGTTCAGTCACTCAGTCGTGTCTGACTCTTTGCGACCCCATGAATCGCAGCACGCCAGTCCTCCGTGTCCATCACCAACTCCCAGAGTTCACTCAAAGGTTTTATTCTTTAAACCCAATTTGGTCATCAGGGATTCAAACTTGACTGTGCTATTTTACTATAGCAAGTATGCTTTTCATGGTCAGATGAAAGTTAAATTTATTCATTTATTTAATCTTGATTAAAGGCATCTCTAATGACTTATTGANCGTGTCCATCACCAACTCCCAGAGTTCACTCAAAGGTTTTATTCTTTAAACCCAATTTGGTCATCAGGGATTCAAACTTGACTGTGCTATTTTACTATAGCAAGTATGCTTTTCATGGTCAGATGAAAGTTAAATTTATTCATTTATTTAATCTTGATTAAAGGCATCTCTAATGACTTATTGATTTTTTTATTAGTTGGGGAGAAGGGGAAGCTCACTGTCTTGGCAAGCAAGCTATTACCTGATGCCAGGTTTGAAAGCTGCTAAACAAGGGATCTGTTTTTAAAATATGAAAAGAAATATTTCAACATAAAAATCGATAAAGGGACATGAAACAATTGAAATGGATGAGCAAATTAAAAACAACTCTTTTTTCTCTTAATGAAGATCATTTGAAATGTTTAAAAAAAAATGAAAGAAAAGGGAAGAGAGGCATTGCAATCATTTGTCCGATACCAAGACACAAAATTAACCCACTGTGAATATGTTGAGATTAAATGTGAAGATTAGAGCGATGGCTGAACATAAATATTCTTTTAAAAATTTTTCATTGGAGTATGGGTATTTTTACAGTGCTGTGTTAGTTTCTGCTGTACAGCAAAGTAAATCAGCCATCAGATTGGACTATTTAGTTACTAAGTTGTGTCTTCTTCTTTTCAACCCTGGGGACTGAAGCCTGCCTGGCTCCTCTGTCCATGGGATTCTCCAGGCAAGAATACTGGAGTGGGTTGCCATTTCCTGCTCCAGGGTTCTTCCTGGCCCTGGAATTGAACCCTCATCTCTCTCAGTGGCAGGCAGGTTCTTTACCACTGATCCACCAGGGCAGCCTGGTGTATCAGCCATATGTAAACATATATCCACTCTTCTTTGGATTTCCTTCCCATTTAGGTCACCACAGAGCACCGAGTAGAGTTCCCTATGATGAACAAAGATAACTTCTCACACTCGGGTTGTGCTTTCATCTTTTTTTTTCTTGGATGAGATAGCCTTTGAATGGGGCTAATGCTTCGACTTCTCCCTCCAAAATCACAGTCCCTCTGCACACAGCAGCCCTGGTGATCCCCTATGAAGCACAGTCAGATCATGCTAGCCCCCGAGATTCCACCCCCGATGGCTTTCCAATACATGTAGAAGAGATAGCACACCCTTCCCCAAGACCCATGTGGTCTTGCGTGACTTGGCCCAGGGCTGTTCACCTCACATCTTTCCATTTGCTCCCCATTAGCCCTACCAACCTCCATGTTATTCCCAATCACACTGAGTGTTTTCTCTAGGACCTTGCACATGGGATTCTCTCTGCAAGAACTTACTTCCCCCAGCTAGTCGCCCAGCTCCTCCTTTGTGGCATTCATGCCGCTGCTTCCATGTCACCTCCACAGAGAGGCTTCCTGACCATCCCTTCACCATCACACCTGCCGCTTTCCCTGCTTCACGTGTCTCTGTAGCACTTAGCAGTTCCTCCCCATGGGTTGTGGGTTTCCTCTTTCCTCTTGATCACAGATCTTGCCTTCTGGGATACAAGCCCATTAAGGCTGGGAACTTGTTGTTCGATGTTCCCAGAGCCTGGTGCCTCACAGGTGTGGTGTCACTTGTTATTGGGTTGGCTGAAAAGTTCATTCACATTTTTTTCCATAAGATGCTATGCAAAAACTTTAATGAACTTTTTGGCCAACCCAGTATATGACTTGGTCATATACTGCTTCTCCCCATTCTACTGTCTCCTGGAGCCTCACAGTAACCCTGGGAGGTAGCCAGGACAGACAGTTGACCACTTTTCCAATGGGAAGGCTGAGGCCAAGAGCACTCATGGTCAGCAGTGGGGTGGGCCTGGGACTAGCCTCGGGGTCTCTGGTGCTCAGCTAGTTCTCTTCCTGCACACCTGCTTAGGATAGCACACCAGAGACTTGCAATTTCTGCTGTGCAGTTTCTGCATTTGAGGGACACCTTGTGGGGACCTACTGTGTACCTGACAAGAACTTAGCAGACCCCTGGCTGGAAGCACCAAGCATCTTCGAGCACCTCCCAGTGTGGGGTGTGGAAGGGAAAACACGCTCAATTGATATTCTTGCAACCAAATGGAACCTAGATTATCGTGGTGATTAAATCAGGGGCTTGTGTCCCAGCTCATCACTTACACGATTCCCTTAAATCTCTCTAAGCTTCAGTTTCCTCTACTCTAAATAAGAACGGTAGTTGTACTTACTTAGAGATAGGATTGTCGGGAGCCTTGAGTGGGGTAATGGATTGAAAGTGCTTAGCAGGGCTTGGTATGTGGAACTTTTCAAAAATGCTCTTCATCTTATCTTCGTCCTTGTTGTCATCCTTCTGCGGTCTGCGGACTCTCTAGGAATGCTCAGGCTTTGGTACTGAGTTGGGCTCAGTTCAGTCACTCAGTCATGTCTGACTCTTTGTGACTCCATGGACTGCAGCAGGCCAGGCCTTCCTGTCCATCACTAACTCCCAGAGTTTACTCAAACTCATTCCCATTGAGTTAGTGATGCCATCCAACTATCTCATCCTCTGTCGTCCCTCTCTCCTCCTGCCTTCAATCTTTCCCAGCATCAGGGTCTTTTCAAATGAGTCAGCTCTTTGCATCAGGTGGCCNCATTCCCTTTCTTTGTGATTGGAATGAAAACTCCTTTTCCAGTCCTGTGGCCACTACTGAGTTTTTCAAATTTGCTGGTATACTGAGTGCAGCACTTTCACAGCATCATCTTTCAGGATTTGAAATAGCTCAACTGGAATTCTGTCACCTCCACTAGCTTTGTTCTTAGTGATACTTCCTAAGGTCCACTTGACTTCACACTCCAGGATGTCTGGCACCTATGCAGTATCCGCGGCGTCTCAGGTGGTGCTAGTGGTAAAGAACCCACCTACCAATGCAGGAGACATCAGAGATGCAGGTTCGATCCTCGGGTTGGAAAGATTCCCTGGAGGAGGGCATGGCAATCCACTCCAGCATTCTTGCCTGGAGAATCCCATGGACAGAGGAGCTTGGCCAGCTACAATACATAGAGTTGCAAAGAGTCAGGCACGACTGAAGCAACTTAGCATAGCACAGCACGTCCAGTAGTAGTTACAGAAGCAGCAACAGGAAATCTTTGATAGTGTGGTCTACTTGGACAACCTTGTGGCCTTTGGTCATTACACCATTGAAGACTAGAAGGGTCCCATAGACAAGTGTCTTTGTGCAGAAGTGGACCAGTATTCACACATTTGTGGACCACACAGCCCATTTACTGGTGTAGGCTGAGCTCCCATATGGTGACTGTGTGATAGCCGAGCACTAACTCCCATCTGGCTGAATGTCTTTGTTTGCGAGGGTTGTCATCACAAAGTACCATAGGCTGGGTGGTCAAGACACAAAAAAGTCTATTTTCTCCCAGTCCTGGAGGCTATAATCCAGCGTCAAAGTTGGCTTCTTCTGAGGTCTCTCCACCTGGCTTGTGGATGTTCGTCTTCTCCCTGTATCTTCACAGGTCTTCCCTCTGGGTGTGTCTGTTAATTTTATCTCATAAGGACACAAGTCATACTGGATTAGTGTGAGTGCGTGTGTGCGTGCTCAGTTGCGTGTGACTCTGCGATATGAACTATAGCCCAGCAGGCTCCTCTGTCTGTAAGATTCTCCAGGGAAGAATACTGGAATGGGTTGCCATTTCCTCCTCCAGGGGACCTTCCCAACCCAAGAATCGAACCCCAGTCCCCTGCATCTCCCGCACTGCAGACAGATTCTTCACCACTAGCGTCACGAGGAAAACCTGTGTTGGAGTGGTGGCAGTCCTCTGGAGACTGGGTGGGCGTTCTGGCAAATGGATGCAAGCACTTGCCCGTGTTGATGGAGGCACATGAGGGAGATTGCCCAGGTCATGTGTTACACGGTTGGAGCTATGCACAGAATAGGTGTGTGAGGCATGCACAGTTGTGGGGATATGCATGGACTATGTTTATACAGGTCTAGGGTCATGTGTATTTGTCCTGGGCAAATCACTGGGATTTGTGCGTATCACTCGGGGTTTAGAGATGAGAGAGCAGAAACCACAAAATGAACACACAGGACATGTATGCTGCCTATCAGGTAAAATCCCCAGCTCTCTGCAGACAGAATCATCCTATATTCTGGGCTCTGGTCTCCCAACAAAGCCGTCCCTGATCTATCTGAATTACAGATTAACTGGCACCGAAGGGACAGCAGAATCCATTTAAATGAATAGCTCTCTAATTTATTAAAGGGCTTATTTATGCTGCTGGTATCAGAGGCTCATCAAATTCTTGGAGTGGCACAGGCCCCTCTCCTGCCCCCCTGACCAATCACTGCTGGAATATTTTATCTTTTTCCAGGAGAGCTGTAACAAGCCTGCGATGGAGGATATGGGTGGGATAAAGGGCCACACACCTTCTGTGGGCTTGCTGGGTCCCTTGTAAGTTAGATTAGCAATTAGCTTGCTGCTTGTGAGGAACGTCTGAATCCTTGGGAAGAGGCCAGTGTCCCGCACTTGTCTCTTAGAGAAGAGGATGCAGAGGGAAACACTTCTCTGACAACCAGACGCTCCGCTTAGCATCATCCTGTGTGTTGTGATGACGTGCAGATTTCTGGAATCTGATACACGACTCTCAAGTTGCTCTCTTGAATGTGACCCCACTTCCCTTCTCCGGCCCCATGGTTTGGGTGAGATCTCAGGATGGAATAGTCGGGAATGGTTGTGTCTGAACATGCAGGGGGCCTTCTGTAGGGTTAGCTGGCTGGCTTTCGTCTCAGGAAAGGGCATTGGGCCATTGGGGAGGTTCTAGCACCAGGTTGGCTGGTGGGGAGGGATTCTGGGAAATGAGGTGAAAAAAATGGCAATGCTTGGAGTCCTTCAGAAAGCAGAGAGGCTCAAAGATAGAACATCACCATCCAACCTTAGACTTTCACTACCTTTTGACCTTTGGAAGGAGGATATTCAGTTCTAGTTATCATCCTGCACGTGCTCAGTTGCTAAGTCATGATAACCATAGTGTCAAACATTTTTCATGTAAACCTGGGTTCGGCTGTCTTGTCAGTCCTGTTTTATAGATGGAGAGACAGAGAGAGAAACTAAAGAACCACTCCTCTCTCCAAGCCACTCAATTAGTAAATGAGGAACTGGGGTTCAAACCCAAGTGCAAGTCCAATGGCAGAGTCCTTGTGCTTCCCTGCTCCACTGGACCATCAACCTTTCCCCTTTGCCCCAGGCAACCTGAGTTCCTACCGACTCTCCAGACCCCATCAGAGTCCAAGCCCTGGGCTGTGCTCTCTGCCATCTGCTCTTGCTTCCACGTGCCAGGGAGAGGGACGGGCTCAGAGAGTCGTGAGCTCTCACCCTGCAAGCTCGAGCTTTATCACCCGTGGCTTCTGCAGTCGGAGCATCTGCTGGGCTCTTCAGCCCCGCCCTCTCTTTCCTTGGCAGGTGATTCACGGTGTCAGTGGTGTGTCAGCCCCATGCTGGCAGCAAGCCACTCCCCAGCACATCATCAAGGCAGAGGAAGACCAAGAAGGACGAGGTCAATCCTGTTCTCGCATTAAGATTGTTGTTGTTCAGTCGCTCAGTTGTGTCTGACTCTCTGTGACCCCATGAACTGCAGCATAGCAGGCTTCCCTGTCCTTTACTGTCTCCCAGAATTTGCCCAAACTCAGGTCCATTGAGTCAGTGATGCCATCCAACCATCTCAACCTCTGTCAACCCCTTCTCCTCCTGCCCTTAATCTTTCCCATTAAGTTAGTGGGAGTCATTTTGAGTGCGCTTGAAAAAGATTGGACAGGAGCTCAGAGGTGGCATCAGAGTGAACTTGGGTGCAGCCCTGGTTTGCAGGGGGTGAGAGTCAAGGTTATGTAAACATTTCACAGCCCCCAGGGGCACAGCACTGTGCCTCCCAGGTGCCCTTCTGAAACTGTAGCTGACAGCAGCTTAGAAACACCTTTACCTTCCCTTGAAGCTCACTTCGAGTTTCCTGTTCCTCCACCTTCCATAACTGGCCAAGGGACTCAGATAAGTGCTCCTTGGTTAGGGCATACTTCTTTTTGCTTCTGATGGTCTATGAAGGAGGCCACCACTCTAGTGAAGGTGACGATCAGAAGCGGTTTGGTCTCTCCTTGAAGACCATCAGCCCAAAGGAGAGCTCTCTGCCTTCTATCCAGGGAGGCATCCCAATGGAAGATACTGGAGAGGGATCACAGACTCTCTCTCTCTCTCTCTTTTTTTTTTTCTGATGTGGACTGTTTAAAAAGTCTTTACTGAATTAGTTATAATATTGCTTGTTTTATGTTTCAAATTTTTGGCCACAAGGCATGTGGGATCTTAGCTTCCCAGCCAAGGATCAAACCTGCACACCCTGCATTGAAAAATAGAATCTTAACCACTGGACTTCCAGGGAAGTCCTCAGTCTCTCTCAGTTGAGATTTTCTAGTCCTGAGGATGCATGCTAAGGTTTTGTGCAAATCAGTGATGAGTGAGGTTCACATTTTCATGAAAAATGCTGTCTCTTTGTCACATTTGAAATTTGTGTGAGATTATTTGAATTCTTGGAAACAGTTTCTTCCCAGCTCCAAATTATGATCTCAGTGTCAAGTTGAAGCAGTGTATCTGTTCCCAAGCGGAACCAATACCCCGAGGCAGATGATAAACTATATAAATATTGCAACTATAGGTAGAATATTTACTGTATTTATTTTTCTAAATTTGGACCACTAAGAAAAAAATAGAGAAATGTTATCATCTCCCTTCATCTCCGCCTTTATGCCCTAAAAATTGACTTATTATTAATATTTAAGAGCTGTCACTTTGTATGAATCATTGGCTATAAAAAGACATACGTTTTGCTCAATTTCCATTTGATTCACATATTTCTTCCACTCTCCACTGTATGGTGGAGGTTCCACATTAAAAATACATGTATAGGAAAAAGGGTCTGTGCTTGCAGTGTCTCCCCCACCTTGTCTTAACTGATTTGTTCAGTTGAGAACTCTAGGAAAATTTTAGCAGTGGAAATCAGGGGCCTGACACTCTGCTTTCAGTTTTCCCGTCTGCCAGCTTTCTGTTCAGTTTGACCTCAAGCCATGCCTTAACCTACATTTAATGCCACTCTGCTGCCAGGGCGCTTTTCTCTGCCTGTGTTTGGCTTCATTTGGTTGTCTTTCAGTGATGCTAGGAATATAGGACCTCAGTCCCCTTTCAGCCTATCCTTCCTTCCTTATCAAGGCACCCTAAATTCAAAACCTGATCCAGCTGCTGGGAGGCGGGAGATGTCTTTGTTGTTGTTGTTCTAAGTTGTCCAATTCTGTGTCCCCGTGGACTGCAGCACGCCATTCTCCTCTGCCCTCCACTATCTCCCAGAGTTTGCTCAAATTCATGTCCCTTGAGTTGCTGATGCTATCTAACCATCTCATCCTCTGTCACCCCCTTCTCTTCCTGCCCTCAGTCTTTCCCAGCATCAAGGTCTTTCCCAAAATGAGTCTGCTCTTTGCATCAGGTGGCCAAATTATTGGAGCTTCAGCAGCGGTCCTTCCAATGAATATTCAGGGTAGATTTCTTTTAGGATTGACTGACTTGATCTCCTTGGTGTCTACTTTGGATTTAACAAGCTTTACGATTGCCCTGTTTAATGCCTGCTCCTCCATCCTGGGTGTTAGGCAGCATGCAATCGGAGTGGGCTGGGAGCACAGCGTGGGAGCACAAGGTCAGAAACCCTGGCTTCTCCTTTTAGCTGGTTGATTGAGCAATCTTGGGCAGCTCCCTGGGTCTTAGTTTTGTCACTAGCTGGAAGGGCAGGATGCTGCCTGCCTTATCTCTGTCGGGGGGTAATTGGGAGAGGGAAGCCAATGAGCCAGTGAGTGTGGAAGCTCTTGGAGTCGGACAGTGCTCTGCCCACTAAGGAGACACCAAATGAAGACCATGATGATGGTGATGATGCTTCCAAGGGGCACTGGTTTAACAGATTGTATACTTCCAGGAAGTATGTCCTTTGGTTTTTCTTATAAAATTTCATTATGAGAGTCTGAGCTTGAGCCCAGTCCAAAAATTGGGAAGTGCTTTCTCCCCTAGAGCTGCCTCTGATCTCACCAGTGCTATGGGTGGGGTGTGGTCACCGAGACGCCACCGCGTGTCTCCATCTGCCTGCCCCTCCTGCTATAATTCTTTAAGTGGCACAGATTTCCTTTAATCTCTTTCCTATAGAGAGAAGGGGAGGGCTGGAAAGGATGGCTGGCAAAGGTCTTTGTGTTATCTACAGAAGTTGGAGGCCCTGGGGCTCCACTGTGGGGCCTGGGATGTGCATTTAGAGCCAGAATCTAAGCTCACGAATGCATCACACCGTCAGCCATGCCTCCTTCCCTGACTCTCTGCCACCTCCAGGATTTGTAAAGTACAGGGAGTGTTCAGGCCCCAGACAAACACACATTGAAATCCTAGCTCTGAATTTCCACCTCCTTGATGCTGAGCAAGGGATTATATTTCTCGGAGATTCAGTTTTTTCACCTGCAAAATGGGGCTATTCATAGAACCTAGCTCATAGACTCGGGGGATTATCTAGGTGGGGGGTGGCAAAGTGCCTGCAAAGAGCACAGTGCTTAAAACATAGTCAGCACAACTATATTTTCAGAAGCTAGGGACAGCCCTGTTTATCCTGCTGACCCAGGAGGAAATAGAGCCTCAGGAGGATTTTGGCCAGACCCCTGTGTTTGCCACTGTAATGTCAGCTACCAAGGACTTTGTAGAAACTCTAGGACTGAAATAGGTTTCTGAAGTGGCGCTAGTGGTAAAGAATCCACCTGCCAGCACAGGAGATGCAAGAGACGTGGATTCGATCCCTGGGTCAGGAAGATTTCCTAAAGAAGGAAACGTCAAACCATTCTAGTATTCTTGCCTAGGAAATCCATGGACAGAGAAGCCTCGTGGGCTACCATCTATGGGGTCACAGAGAGACATAGCTGAGCATGCATACTGCGTGCCAGGGCTGAGGTAAGAGGCGCCGTGTTCTTTTGCAGTGTCCATTCATTCAGCTATTCATTCATCTCTAACCATATAGAAGTCTGCTGATGCGCTCCTCATTTTAAGGACATGGACATGATTCTAATATGTCTGCTCTGGTGTGAAAGAAAAGCAAAAGTGTTACTCAGTCACGTCCGACTCTTTGTGACACTATGGACTGTACCCTGCCAGGCTCCCCGTCCATGGAATTCTCCAGGCAAGGATACTGGCATGGGTTGCCATTCCCTTCTCCAGGGGAATCTTCCTGACCCAGGGATTGAATCTGGGTCTCCTGCATTGCAGGATTCTTTACCATCTGAGCCAACAGGCAAGGGGCCTACAAAGCTAGGACATCTAAGAGCCCATTATCAGCTGCAGGACAAGATGGACTGTGCACCATAGTGGGGCGTGGGGGTGAATGCCAAGGAAGGAGGGGTCCCTTCCTCTGGAGCTGGGGGATGTGTGAAAGCAGCGAGGCCCTTAGACCAGAATTCTCAGAGCAAGAGGCTGTGAGCCGGGTCAGTAGGATATATAGATTTTCACACCTGGCTTGTATTAAGTTCTCAACAAATGGTAGCTATTAATGTTATTATTTAATGCTTTGCTCACAATGGGCATTCTATATATTTTTTTGGATTGACTGACTGCCTAACTGGCGGTACAAGCAAATGAGGCAGGTTTTATTATTCCCATTTCTTTCTGCCTAGAAGGGCCTCTGGCTTTTTCTGAACTAGCGTTCCATCAGTCGTGGCGCTGGGGCCTGAGACATCTCCAGGCCTTGACCATCCTCCCCTCCTCCCCGCAACTCCGATTTCCCCTCCGCAGCAGGGCACATACTGCCTACCTGTGCACAGGATGGGGCAGACCTTTCTTCCGTCAAATTCCTGTGGTGTCAAATGAAACAACCAGTGGCTTTCTATGGAGCCCGATGCAGAGAAGAGAACTCAGGGCAGACTGCCAGAGGACCTGCAATTCCAGGCCTTAGCAGTTCCATTAATCGTGGCCTCTCCAGTCCACAGGAGATGCAGATATGTACGTATCCATGCTTAATAAGACGATTCAGAACAGCTCACATTTATTCAGCCTCTCCTGGATGCCATTTGGGCTTCCCTAGTGGCTGAGATGATAAAGAATCTCCCTGCAATGCTGGAGACACAGGTTCGATCCCGGGGTCGGGAAGATCCCCTGGAGAAGGGCATGACAATCCACTCCAGTGTTCTTGCCTGGAGAATTCCGTGGACAGAGGAGCCTGGCTGGCTGCAGTCCATGGGGTCACAAAGAGTCAGACATGACTGAGCCAGGTACTGTGCTAACTGTTTTCCAGACATTTCTACATCTAATTCTCACAGAGTCTCATAAGGTCAGTGCTATTATTTCTCCCATTATTCAAGTGGAGAAACTGAGGCACAGGAGAAGACAAATAATCTGCCCAGCTGAGGTCCAAAGAGCCTGGACTTGAACTTGGAGAGCTGCCCACCACAGTCCTGACCCTGAATCAAAATCCATCATGGCCTTACTGGATGTTGGGAATCAGATTCTTGGTTGGCTGGCTTTTGACAAACTCGGGGTAAATGGCAGCACCTGGGATTGCTGGTGTCAAGGATTGTTCCTGCAAAGTACCCTTCAGCAGTCCCTAAACTTTTTGGCACCAGGGACTGGTTTCATGGAAGACTGTTTTTCCATGGACTGGAGGCGGGCGGGGGAGGGGCGGTGGTTTCAGGATTATTTCAAGCGCATCACATTCATTGTGCACTTTGTTCCTGATCTGATGCCACCACTGATCTGATAGGAGGTACTGGTCTGTGGCCCAGAGGTTGGGACCCCTGCTTTCCAGGACCTTGTGTATTACTCCCAGGAAACTGCTTAGGCCGTCAGCATCCCCAAAGTTCAACACTTTCACTATTTAGGAGGATCCGGGCTTTCTGCCTTCCTTACCTCATGAATCACCCATGAGCTGACTGCAGGGCAGGTCATTTGAACCCACTGGATNTCCAGGACCTTGTGTATTACTCCCAGGAAACTGCTTAGGCCGTCAGCATCCCCAAAGTTCAACACTTTCACTATTTAGGAGGATCCGGGCTTTCTGCCTTCCTTACCTCATGAATCACCCATGAGCTGACTGCAGGGCAGGTCATTTGAACCCACTGGATCCTCTAAATCTCACTAACTCATGTGTAACTCTTTTGGGACCCCATGGACTGTAGCCTGCCAGGCTCCTCTGTCCATGGGATTTCCCAGCAAAAATACTGGAGTGGATAGCCATTTCCTCCTTCAGGGGATCTTCCCAACCTAGGGATCAAACCAGTGTCTCTTGCATTGCAGGCAGATTCTTTACTACTAAGCCACCAGGGAAGCCCCATATATAAAATTAGCTTCCATCCCTCACTGTCCCCCTTACACTGCTACATATCTCCTTATGGCTCTTATTCCTACCTGACAAGCATTTATTGATTTGCTTATCCACAATCTGTCCCCTTCCCCTGGCAGGTTAATTGCACAAGAGAGGGGCTTTGTTCTGCTCACTGTGCTATTCTAGTCTCTGGAACAGTGTCTGGCACATGGTAGGTACTTAATAAAATTGGTGAATGAACTGTCTTAAGATGTACACTTATTCCCTAGTTTTACTGATGAGGAAACCAAAGTCCAGAGAGGTTAAGCAACTTACCTAAAGTCACATGGCTGATGAGGCCCCCAGCTCTTGTCAGCCGATACCCTTGGACCACAGCCTATTTAATTTCCAGCCTATTGGCGGTCAGATACTTGGAGTCTGACAAGCTATTCCAAGAGTGAGTGCTTCTGTTACCGTGATGCCTCTGCAGTCATGGCTGCTGGCAGCTTTCTGCACAAACACAGCCCTCCCTACCACTTCTACTCCTGGACCTAGTACCCAAAGACTTTTCACTTTCCCTTCTCATTGCTCATTGATTTATTAGCATAAACCATTTTTAGCTCACTACTAGAAGAAATCTCTTAATTCCTAATGATTACAATCAGCATTGATTACATTTAACCTACAGTATCATACAGTGCCTGGTTGGAGGGGAGACTCAGCTTTTTGACATGGCAGCCCCTGAGACCCCTGGCAGTGAAAGTCCAGGTGCCCCTTCAAAAGATGCCTATGAGCTTTAGTATGTTGGGGCTATGGAAGTCATGTGCCTGCCCAAAGACTGGAGAAGGGGTGTTTAAGTCTAACATAGGTGGGTTCAGATTGACCTTTTTATTCCCCTAGCCATGTCATGCATGCTTGCCCCTGTGAACCTGTTTCCTGTCACTGGGAGATGGAGAGATGACACCCGTACTTGTTCTTCCCCCAGCTTCTCCGCAGAACAGGATATGGGATGAGGAACCCAAGATCCAGTGCTGTGTACATCCCGTCCAGTCCTTTTGGGTATTTCAGATGAACACCTGGAAAATATTTATTACTTCTCTTACTCTGCCCTTTGCCTTTCTGTATGGAAATCAGGCACCTGTGTCCATCCAGCTTAGAGGGCAGTGCTGCCCTTTGACATTTATTGCATCCCTGCCAAATTCCTGGATGAGTGATAAATCAGACTAAAGTCATGGAAGCCAAGAAGAGTTAGCCTGTCTGTCAGTTAAGATCCTCTTTTCTATCTCTAACTAAGCTCATTTCTTTTTTTGCATCATTAAGTACTCTTTCTTTGATCAGAGATGAGAAACATTGGTCCATTCTAATTCCCCAGCATGGAATGGGGGACTTTCAGAAATGCAAACGCTGTCATTTGTCTCCATATTTTTTTTTTTTTTTTAAGAAAAAGGAAGCTCTCAAATCAGTAATTAGTGTAGAGGTTAAAAGTATTAACAGCAACATTCTTGAGTTAGCTAACTGCCATTTGCATTTGTTTTTTTACTTTCTGGGTGTTATGATTAACAGGTACTGAGTACTTATACCAAGCCAAGTGGTTTACATAAATATTTAATTTAACTCTAACAATAGCCTGATGAGGGTGTTACTATTATTAATCCCACTTTATAGATAAGGAAATAAATACTTTGAGGGGTTAAGTGACTTGATTCATGAATCAAGTGGGTAAATGCTCATGATCTAGACTTCATCACTGTTATCTTTTCTCAGTCGAGAGAAATTTAAAAAAAAATGACCTCAGAACCAGCTCCTCCCTTTTTGTGAGCCTTTTCCTGCCTTTGCAGAAAATAAGCATCAATTGAAGGTGACAAGAGGAGTAAGAGGGAAACCTTGATTTTCAGAAGTGCTGCAAAAATTTAGAGAAGGGAGTGGCCAGGAGGGTGGGATGAGGAGAAAGCAGAGAGAGAGGTGTGTTCAAGCAAGGCTTCAGGGTGATGATGGAGATTGAGCTGGCTCCTGGGAAGTACAGGATCTGATGTGGGGACTGGAGGCATCAGGGCGAGTGGCTTGGGCTGGAACACAGGTATGACCAGGAGAGGAATATAGATCACTTATATGGAGAATAACAAACAAACAAAAAGCCAGAATTTTTACTCAGTTAATAGTGGGAGTTGCGGTTGGTTGATAATTAGAATCCGATGGGCTTTGAGTATCAAGGCTAAGTCACCA
Source organism: Neotragus moschatus (assembly GCA_006410615.1). Classification (NCBI taxonomy): domain Eukaryota; kingdom Metazoa; phylum Chordata; class Mammalia; order Artiodactyla; family Bovidae; genus Neotragus; species Neotragus moschatus. Next base: position 233,182 of record SJYA01002601.1, on the reverse strand, counting down.
GGACACATTTAAATAAAATTAGAGAGTGGATATGATGGGAATTCTGCAGCAGACCCAAGGAAAATCTTAAATATGCTTTCTCACCCTTCATATTGCTTTTTAAAGCTTTCTTAAAAAGGGTAACTTTCCTAAAAGGTTAACTTCTGGCAGACCATGTTATGGGATGACTTCTGGCCTTGGCATGAGATAGTCTCTAGATTTGAATTCAGCTTCATCGTTTACCAGCTGAAGGACTGTGGATAGGGGAATAAGATAGTTCTGAGCCTCCATTTCTCTGTTTATAAAATGGAGATCATTGTTGAAAGATTATAAGGGTGAGACAGGAAATATTTATACATTGTTTGGGACAAATTTTTGGCCATAATGACACTCATCCAGGAGTAGTTTATTAAATGAGAAAATACAAGAGCACTCAGGCCAGTGCCTGGAGTGTAGCAAATGCTTCAGAGATAATATCCATTTCACTGGTGTGTATGCTTGTGTATGGTGTGTATATGTATATGAATATATGCACATATATAATATTTATGAATCACTCAGCCTACCTAGTGAAACTTTGAAAAGACATATGTATCACATCTGAAGTCAAAAAACATTCCACTTACAGACTCTCTGTGAACCCATGTGTGTGCCTAACAAAACTGTTTACCTTCTAGTATTTTCTGACAGTTTTCTCCAGCAATTCCAGAGATGATAAATCATTGATTCTGCACCACCTTTGATTAGTGGCAACTTCTAACTATCAAGTTTCTCTGCCCCCAGCCCCTCTATCAATTGGTTGCATGCATGCTCAGTCATGTCTGATTCATTTCGACCCCGTGATCTATAGCCCACCAGGCTCTTCTGTCCCTGGGATTCTCCAGGCAAGAATACTGGAGTGGGTTGCTATTCCCTTCTCCAGGGGATCTTCCTGACCCAGGGATTGAACCCACGTCTCCTGTGTCTCTGGCATTGGTAGAAGGATTCTTTACCACTTCACCACCTGGGAATGACCTTAAAAGACCCTCAGTTACACTACCACATCTTTAAAGGGTCTTCCTTTTAAAGGCATCTTGGAAGGCTTCCCTGGTGGCACAGATAGTTAAGAATCTGCCTGCAATGCAGGAGACCTGGGTTGGATCCCTGGGTTGGGAAGATCCCCTGGAAAAGAGAAAGGCTACTCACTCCAATGTTCTTGCCTGGAGAATTACATGGACAGAGGAACCTGGCAGGGTACAGTCCATGGGGGTCACAAAGAGTCAGACATGACTGAGCAACTTTCACTTTCACACTTGGAAGGAGTCTCCTGATTCACACATTTGCATATTAGGGCAATGTTCTGAGTGTGTTTGGGAAATCAGCAGTTCCAGGTTATATTGACAACAGCCTCTGGCCAGAGTTGACATTATCCAGCTCAGGCTTGCTCTATATGTTGGTTTGCTTTGCCTTGCCTCTTAGGTCAGTGTCAAGATCAGCTAATTAATATTGGTGTTTGATAACCCCGTGAACACACACGTATTCTGAAATGGACACGTTAAACTAGGGTGAATTTTAAATTCCATTGCAAAATACTGTGGAGTTTTTAATAGAATGTTAACGAACAATATTGTTAAGCAATTAAAAAATAATAAAGCAAACCTGCTTGAATAGCTATAACCTCACGGGCTCTAAAATTATGCTGTTTCCCTGGGAACATAAGCTCATGAGAGCTAGGGAAAGTAAACTGTTACGCTAGAGGATTTAAAAGCACCACTTCCATGCTGTCTGCACGTGGTTCACTTAGCAGAAGACAAGACTGGCTTTTTTCTGTCTTCAGTCTCACCATCAATTGCATTCTCAGCTCCAGGGTTGATTCTGTGCATATTCTATCAAGCACAGGGGGAAAAAAAAAAGCCATTTCTACACACCTTGAAAGGTCTTAAAGAATCTCTGATCCCTCTGTTACCCTTGGCACTGTTGGCATTTCATTTCCTCACGGCGTTGCTGGGCAGCAGGAGGTTATGGTTGACCTTCCATGAGGCATTTGAAGCTCCAGAGAAATGACGTGACCAGTTCCTGATTTCAAACAGTTGTATTCACAGCAATGCTGGGCTGAGAACCTGGATTAGAACCCGGGACCCTTGTGGCCTCCATCTGTTGCTCTTGCCTTCAGTGACAAATCTCCTCTCCTGCTAGGATGGTTTGACTTTTACAAGATCTTGATTTCCATTTTAATAATCCCAAGACGTCCCTTAACTCTGCAGAGGAATTAAATTTAAATATGTAGCCTACATTTTATCTTGACATTTTCTTTAGAAGGCAGGAAAAAGAAGAAAAAAGGAAAAGGAAAACGGGGGCCAGATTGTCATTCTTCCCATCAGGAGAGCAAAATCCATCTCTTTTGTTAGAACCGTTTGCTCGGATTCTCTCGGGAAAGGTGTAGGACCAAGGGCTGCTTTGCAAGCCTCCAGGCTCTCTAGTTACCCCCGGAGACACCAGGAAAAGTCTGCATCCAGTATTCTACATCTCTGTGGGGAACATACGGTGTCAGCACTAAGTGATATGGCTTAAAGATAGGCTTGTCAGTCTAATTGATCTTGAGTCATTGCCTGTCCTGTCAGAGCTGTCTGTCTCCTTACCCATAATCCTTATCACTTTGATAGCCCGTCAGGAATACGGGACTTGGCCCAGCCTTGCCTTCATCCAATAACATTATGAAATTGATGCTGACACTTCCATTGGCACTAATTTCTCTAAGAGATTGGAGCCAGAGGACAAGTGGTTTAGCTTCATGGCAGTTAAGCTTTCCAAGTAGATCAAGATGGCCTAAGATTGATTGACCTGTAGCCCAAGGAAGCGGGGAGGGAGGAGGGAACAGAGGGAGTGGATGGTCGATGGCTGCTTCATCATCATCAAGTGATATCAGTTGACTGCCCACGAAGGCCAGTGTCCTATATGGATATGGATAGTTTGAAGATGCATGTCAGGTCCCTCCAAAGACGGCTTCAAAGGGAGTTTAGAAAGTTACACTGGAGGCAAGTTGGTTAGAGTGGTTCACTGCTTCACTTGTGGTATCGCCCCCTTGTGTCTGGAGTCTGAAACAGCAACTGAGCCTACCCATGACTTGTCTTTTCTCCACCCTCCACCTCCAACACACAGCAAGTACTTTAATTAGGAAAACTATCATTCATCCGGCATTCCAGGTGGCTCAGTGGTAAAAAACCCACCTGCAAGTGCAGTAGATGGGAGTTCAATCCCTGGGTCGAGAAGATGCCCCAGAGAAGGAAATGATAACCCACTCCAGTATTCTTGCCTGGGACATGCCATGGACAGAGGAGCCTGATGGGCTATCATTCATGTGGTTGCAAAAGAGTCAGACATGGCTTAGCAACTAAACAACAGCAACAAATATCATTTATCATCCAATTCACAGGATGCACTGTTGATAATTCCTGGAACAACATGCGTAAAGAAGGACTGTCCTGGGAAAATCAGGATGTATGGTCATTCAGTTCAGTTCAGTTCAGTCGCTCAGTTGTGTCCGACTCTTTGCGACCCCATGAATCNTTCCAGGATGCCTGGCTCTCGATGAGTGATCACACCATCGTGATTATCCAGATCATGAAGATATTTTTTGTACAGTTCCTCTGTGTATTCTTGCTACCTCTTCTTAATATCTTCTGCTTCTGTTAGGTCCATACCATTTCTGTCCTTTATCGAGCCCATCTTTGCATGGTCATTCACCTTTCAGTAATTAAGAACAAAGCATATCTGAGCTAAATGAGGAGATGCTGTCTCTTTGACAGGGTTTTATTCCTTACCTGAACCTCCTTTTGGTTAATGGATTCATCAGGAAGCAGGGTTTTGATGAGGAGGTCTCGTGAAAATGAGATGTTTTTATGGATTGGGAGGTTTAATAATATTTCCTAATCTGGAAGTCAGGATAAGAATAACACCTTAAAAGTGATTGCTGAAAGTCAGAGAGTTGAAGAAGAATATGCATTTTCAGATTAGCTGTTAAATCTTTGGAGTTTTTTTTTTTTCTTTCTTTGCACCAGTCTGGCTTATGTGTCCATCTTTAGAAAAGTACATGGCTAACTCACTACTACTAGAATCGCCCTCACCACCGCTTTTTGGGGTATTCAGTTTGAGTGTTTGATGTCTTTGATATATTATACTTTAGTATATTATATACGTTGCATGCAAATACTTTTGTGAGATGGAGAAGGGTTGACATTGTAAAGAAATGTAGACTCATAAGTCTCCGCAGACGCCCGTTCTATGACCAATAAGCTAGTGTTCTTTATGTGTGCGTCCATCTGTATTCTTGCTCAGGAGTGCATCTGTGAGTACACGCGTGGAATTTCCGGCACGTTCATGAGGGCCTGGTGGGAGCATGCCTGGGTCATCACGGCCTTGCCCTGTGTCACTGAAGGGGCTTCTTAGAGAATGTGGCTCCCTGCAGGGGGCTTGGAGGGAAGCTGTGTGAATGGGCACAGATATGGCAGCATGTAAAGCAAAGGTGATCACAGAGCTGATATCGTGTGCTTCTGATTGATTTCAGTGTTGTATTTGCACCTTCGCATGCTGGAGATCGATGGATCCTCTGCACTCTCCCCAGTTCCTGCGGCAACAGCACTCGAAAGAAATGTTTATATCATTTTTACGGCTTGTCTACTAAAGGGAGGAGTGAGCTGAGAGATTAGTAGGGGCTGCGGAGGCTCTTGCTCGGTCGCTGCCCAAGTGTGTAGGGAGAAGAGGCAGCGGCCAGGGTTCAAGGTGCCTCCGAGGTGACGGCCACTGAACCAGGAGAGGCGGTGTCTGTAGGGCAGAAGGGAAGGTGTGTCCTCTGTGATGAGGCAGTGACTGTTTGTGGGGATGAGTGGTGATGGAGCCCAAAGCTAGAGTGTTTGCTGGGGGCTGGGGGTCCTTCTCTGGGCTGCTTTCTTTTCTCTCCTTCCTTGGTGTGTGACATCTTCCATGTACCACCCCTAGGACTTCCCACGTGGCGCTAGTGGTAAAGAACCCACCTGCCAATGCCAGAGACATTAGAGATGAGGGTTCCATCCCTGGGTTGGGAAGATACCCTGGAGGAGGAAATGGCAACCCAGTCCACTATTCTTGCCTGGGAAATCTCATGGACAGAGGAGCCTGGGGGGCTACAGTCCATGTGGTTGCAAAAAGTTGGATATGACTTAGCAACTGAACAACAACAGCAACAAGAAACCTCAACATTAGTCAGGAAAGAGCCATATGGACGAATGGAATAACAAGTTCCAAAGCAGAATTTCATGGGATGGCTCAGTGACTTGTCCATGAAAATATCCTTGCCAAGGATGCAGGTTGAAAGCCTCCTATCATAGGACCCTGAGTGCCAGATGTACAGTCTTTCTGGAGTTCCTGCCTTTAAGATAGTCAAACCTGGGAGATGTACCTACCAAGATAGGCAGGTGCCAAACCCTGGTCCAGTAAGCAGTAGGTGAGAGACCGTGGAAGGGCCAAGAGGCACTGGCAACTCTCCATCTTCTCTGCAAGGACGGGGTCTATGGTCCGCAGTGAGAGAGTGCAAGGTTCAGGGTATGCACAGCCCTCAGCAGATGTAGAGTCCAGAACTGTTGACCTCCAAAGGCATCAACGGAGAACCCTGGGTCTCCACCTGGAGAGCACAGAGAAACCTGGGCGTGTCTTGACAGCCCTGTGTCTCTTCAAGTGACAACCCCAATAATCTGCATTCTTTGGGATAATTTTGCTGGACATGCATGGCACCAACTTTGATCTTTATGACCTTTTGTGAGGCAGACTTTCCTTTTATCTGGGTTTATTCTGCTTCTTTTTCATGTGCGTTGGCCCCATGGTTTCTAAGTCACTCTTGTGGGTTTCTAATTTTAGAAGAAGAGATTTGCAGCCAAACTCATGAAATCTCCAAACAACTTCTGCAAAGATCCATCTGGTGGGGAGTCCTCGCAGATCTCAAAGAAGCCAGTTTGCATCTTACTCCCCAGATGGAGAATTGCAATGCATGGCCACCCCTTAGGTTTCTAGAGGAATTAAGTTTGATGTGAGCTCTGAAGAACACTGGATGGAGAATCGGAAGAGCCAGACTGAAGCCATAGCTTTTCCCCACTATGCGTTAGGTCACTTCAACAACTCTGAGCCTCAGTTTCCTCGTATGTGAAATGGAGAAGGCAGTCTCTATCTTGAGTATCTCATTGGGTTGCTTGAGTATCCCACAGGTGATTAAGGAAGTTCAAGGATAGGAAAATGTTTTGGAGCAATAATATATGCCACACAGATCTTAGGGGTTTCCACTGATTTTAGATTTTTTTTTTGTAAACATTTATTTATTTGGCTGTATCAGGTCTTAGCTGGGCATGCAGAATATTCGCTGCATCATGGGGGATTTTTTGTTGTGGCACACAGACTTTCTAATTGTGGTATGAGGGCTCACTATTTGATGTGTGCAGGCTTAGTTGCTTTGAGGCATGTGGGATTCTTAGTTCCCTGACCATGTCCCTCCTGCATTGCAAGGTGGATTTTTACTGGACCAGTATGGAAGTCCTAGACTATGGTTTTTAATGTACCATATCATGAGATCCACATTCTGAAAGGCTCTAGGGTCTGTAACTCTCATGTCCCTTCCTGGAAGGGGCTCTTAGGAGGTCTCAGACCTTTCCACTAAGCATTTACTAGTAAAGGGAGAAATTCTTTTTGGCTGACGTAAGGTGATGGGATCTGTGCCCAGCCCAGAGAGAGCTGGGTGAGTCTCAGTGTTTGGGAGGAGTTCACAATCTCAGATTGGTCTGGAAGAAACCATGGGACTTTCATGGTTTCGCTCTAGTCTAAATTCAGACCTCATTGCAGCATCTTTGGGTTAGGGGCATTGGAGATTTTATTGAAGTGTTTTTATTCTAGACCTCACTGGTTTGAGACTATATAATTATGTTCCTAGGTGGTGCTAGTTGTAAAGAACCCACCTACCAATACAGGAGACATAAGCGATGTGGGTTCAATCCCTGGGTCAGGAAGATCCCCTGGAGGAGGGCCTGGCAACCCACTCCAGTATTCTTGCCTGGAGAATCCCATGGATAGAGGAGCCTGATGGGCTACAGTCCACAGGATCGCACAGAGTCAGACACAACTGAAGCGACTCAGCACGTACACACATGTCATAAGGCAGTTAGGGGAGTGATTAAGATTATGGACTCTGGAGTCCAACTGCACCAGCTTGAACCTGATGCAGTGTGACCTGAGGCAGATTACTCAGCCGCTCTGACTCTAATTGCAGGACCCACTTCACTGAGCCACTATGAGACTTGAATGAGACAGGACAGTGCCCAATGGTGACTACGTGCTCAGCAGACATCAGCTATTTCATAGTGTTTTGTTTGAGTACATAAGGCCATCACTCTGCAGAAGGAAGCGGGATTTTTTATAGGTGGCAGTATGCCATGGCATCACTCCACATGTACTTAGAAATACCATGAAAGGGATTTCTGCCTGACATACCTTGGATAAGCAATTGCTTAGAAAGCAGTGCATGAGACCCAGGCAACTATGGGAAGCTTTTCTAATGGAGAAGCCCCCTATGAGCCAGTGCCTTTAAGGGCCCAAGCTTCTCTTAAAGAAATTTCATCTCTGTCTCTTCTAACTAGTTATGTTGTTTAGTTGCAACTAGTTGTTTAGTCACAAAGAGTTGGGCATGACTTAGTAACTAAACAACAACAACTAAGTCAGAGTCGTGTCCGACCCTTTTGCGACTCCATGGACTGTAGCCCACCAGGCTCCTCTGTCCATGGGATTTCCCTAGGCAAGAATACAGGAGTGGGTGGCCATTTCCTTCTTCAGGGGGTCTTCCCAACCCAGAGATCAAAGCCACTTCTCCTTCATTGGCAAGCCGGCTTTTCACCAGGGAAGCCCCCTACCTAGTCATGCCTCTCTCTGATTTCAAGAACCTCACACTGAAACCATCCACAGGTCAACCAATGAGGTTTTAGATATTGCTTCCCTTTTGTGAACTAGGTGAAGCTAGAGGCATCCAGGCTTAGCTCTCAAGAATCTGGGCTCTCCTTCCCTTGGTCTTAGGGTTTAAATCTGATTATGCAATACAGTTACGTTAGTGAAAAATCAGACGTGAGTGAGTGGGTGAAGGACATGGAGACATTGTTGATCCAACGTGGCAGGACTGAGTACAGGAAGCTCAGAAATGATGTTTCCCTCGATTCACCCACAGTCCCCAAAAGGGTGGAGAAAATCTCTGCATAATTCTTTTTTTATTTTTTTCAGTTAATTTCCTTTGGAGTATAGTTGCTTTGCCTTGTTGTCTTGGTTTCTGCTGTATAGCAAAGTGAATCAGCTATATGTATAGAAATCTATGGAGAAGTCTTTGGAGGAAATAAATGCCTCTGCTTTGGGGTAATATTGACTAGTCAGGTGGCTAATGCTTAGAAAACTTGAGACTTGAGCTATAATCTGTTTATAGGGCCTTGGACAAAAACACCAGCATTTTGTACTTCAGTTGGCTTATGTATGCAATAGGAAGGTGATTACTCACTCTCTGCTTGTGCCTGGAAGGTTCTAAAACACTGTCTGTATAAAGTCTTTGGAGAAAGATGATGACAATTGCCTTTCTTCCAGGCTGCCTATTTCCGTCTTCTCAGGCCCCTTGCTGCCTGCCACTCTGTCTATGAACTCCAGGGCACCTCTGATAGCTACAACTGAGTGGGTGGGTTGTGGGTCTAAAGTTCCTCGGAAATGTGAGCTCCCCTCCTCAGTGAAGCCAGTTCCCTACAAATGAGTTACAAGGGAATGAAGATTGGGAAGGAGCTGTGGTTGACCCATTATAACTTTTTCCAGTGTCAGAAAAACAACGCTGGAGGGTCAGGCAGCACGATGCAGTGGAATGAGCCCAAACTTTGAAGTCAGATAGACCTAAGTCGGTCTACCGTTTATTAACCATGTGACCTTGGGCATATGATGAATACTTGAGCTTCAATTTCCTCCACTGCGTTACAGGAATAACAGGATCTACCCTCAAGGCTGTTGTGATGATTAACTGAGATAAGGAAAATGAAGTGTTCAGAGAGAGCCAGTCCTGCCTTCCTTTCCCTTACACGTGCATTCTCCGCATGGTTGTTCACCGGCATCATTTTCAGTCACCAAGCAATACCTCCAAGCTATGAATGCTACCAGGCATGCACAAAGTCTTTGGCTCCTGTAAGAGGCTGGGAGGGAATAGAAGCCAGAGAATAAAGCTTATCTTTTGGGGAATGATTCGGGCAGAGGAGCACAGAAGTGGGGATGGCTCGCCTTGTTGGGCAGCCTGCAGGACCCAGCAAGCCCCAGAGATCACAGAGGCGAAGACTGTCAGGAAGCTAGAGGAGGCAGAGAGGGGAGGGACCGGGTCAGCTGGTCCAGGAGCAGACAGTTGGTGACTTGTCCTGACTTATGCTCTTGGGCTCAGCCTGTGTTCATTTGGCCTCTGACCCACCCCTGCCAATAAAAATTAAGAAACCGATTTTCTTTTGTTTGGCTCCAAGGACTAAGCTCTTCTTATGAAACAGTAAATGGAATCCCTCTCTGAGCATGGCTGGGTTTTTAATTGTGTTTGTTGTGCTTTCACTTATTCCATTTTATGAGTTCTGCTCCCAGATTTGTTGATGCAAAGCTCTTACCCATCAGGGACATGTCATTGTCTGATTTTTATCAGCAGGAAAAGGCTGAAGTTTTAAAAAAATCATTCCTTAATCCGAAGGTTGGCTTGTTTGCCTCATTCTGACACATTAAAAAATCATGAGACCCATCCAGGTTTGTTTTCTTATACTTCCCAAGTCAGACTGAGGTAGGGCGGAGTTTTTTTCAACAGAAGAGGCCATGATCTGGCTGTTTGTGGAACTAGATTAGTTAGAGTTTAATTTGGGGATGGAGAATTGGGAAGAGGCATTTTAAGACGAATCACATCATTGAGGACAATAAACCCATCCTTCGCATAAGGCAATTTTGTGAATATTAGTTGAAGATGGTGTGAAGCAAGCTCACTGTCTAAAGCAAAGGATTAAAGTAACATTGTTAAGCGCGAGATGACTTCATTCCTATATGAGTCAGCATGAATCGGGTTATGCTGTGATAACAAACAGCACCTGTGCCAGTCTCCATGACTTAAAACAACAAAGCTGTATTTCTCACTTACGCCCCACGTGCGCCAAGTGTTGGCTGGAGACCTCAACTCTGTCAGTTTCACTCAGGGTGGAGGTTGCCTGGGGCTCTGCCTCATGCTTCAGCAACTGCTGAGGCAGGAAAAATACAGTGTAGCAGATCACAGTGTTTTGTTTTGTTTTTAAATTGTGATGTAATTGATGTATGACATTGTGTTATTATACTAGTTCCAGGAGCAAGTGGTGAGTTAGTACCTATGTATGTCGTGAAATGATAACATCCTTCACACATAGTTAGCAATTTTGTTTCTTGTAATGAGAACTTTTAAGATACAGTCTCTTACAACTTTCAAATGCAGAGTTCAGTATTGTTAACTGTAGTCACCATGATGTGCATTATATCCCTGGAACTTCTTTTTTGTTTGTTCACTTAAGATTTCACATATAAGTGCAGTCTTATGGTATTTGTCTTTTTCTGCCTTATTTCATTTAGCATAATGCCCCTAAGGTCCATTCATGCCGCAAATGGCAGGGTTTCCTCCCTTTCAATGGCTAAATAATATTCCATTTGATATTCTTATCAAAACTGCTTGATATATACCAATTCCATTATATGTATGTATGTGTGTGTGTGTGTACACACATACACACACACACTGGGTATATATATATATATATATATATATATATATGTATTGTTGTTTAGTTGCTAAGTCATGCCTGACTCTTTTGCAACCCTATGGACTATAATCTACCCGGCCCCTCTGTCCATGGCATTTTCCAGACAAGAATACTGAAATGGGTAACCGTTTTCTTCTCCAAGGAAGATAACCTGACCCAGGGATTGAACCTATGTCTCCTGCTTGGCAGATGAATTCTTTACCACTGAGCCACCTGGGAAGCTCCATAAACATATAGGATTCAACTTTGTCCATTCGTCAGTAGACAGGTTGCTTGCATATCTGGTCTATTGTAAGTAATGCTACTCTGAACATGAGGGTGCAGCTATCTCTTTGCCACAGTGGTTTCATTTCCTATGGATGTACAGTAGCCCCCGACCCCATATCCATGGGGGATGCATTCTGAAACCCCCATTGGAGACCTGGAAGTAAAGATAGAACCAGACTTTAGATGTACTATGTTTTTCCCTATATATGCATACCTATGGTTAGGTTTGGCCTTTCCGAGTGGCTCAGTGGTAAAGAGTCTGCCTGCAATGCAGGAGACAAAGGTTCAATCCCTGGGTTGGGAAAATCCTCTGGAGGATGAAATGGCAGCCCATTCTAGTATTCTTGCCTTGGAAATTCCATGGATAGAGGAGCTTGGTGGGCTACTGTTCATGGGGTCACAAAACAGTCAGACACTACTTAGTGACTAAGCAACACAAATGATAAGATTTAATTTATAAATTAGGTGCAGTTAGAGAGTGATGAAGGCAGTGGCACCCCACTCCAGTACTCTTGCCTGGAAAATCCCATGGACAGAGGAGCTTGGTAGGCTGCAGTCCATGGGGTCGCTAAGAGTCGGACGTGACTGAGCGACTTCACTTTCCCTTTTCACCTTCATGCATTGGAGAAAGAAATAGCAACCCACTCCAGTGTTCTTTCCTGGAGAATCCCAGGGACGGAGGAGCCTGTTGGGCTGCTGTTTATGGGGTCGCACAGAGTCGGACACGACTGAAGTGACTTAGCAGCAGCAGAGATTGATGGCATTGGTAATTAAGATAGAACAATATAATAATATACTGCAATAAAGGTTACATGGGTGTGATTTCTCTCTCACAGTATCTTACTGTGCAAATTTAGTGCCTGTCCTTCTTAACCTTGTGCTCACCATGCACTGTGGTTGTGATTTCTTCAGGTTGAGGTGTGACAGCAAAACCAGCATAAGTGCCTTTTTCCTTCTTCACAACTTCGCCTGTAGAAGATTGGTCCTTACTCTGAATCTTAGCAATCTCAGCTTACAATGTTTTTCTTTCCTTACTAAATGAAGAATTTTTACTCTTTCAATTAAGGGAAACACTTCACAGCTTCTCTTTGGTGCTAAGTTGTGGCTGACTCTGTGACCCCATAGACTGCAGCACACCAGGCTTCCCTGTCCTTCAGTATCTCCTGGAGCTGGCTCAAACTCGTGTCCATTGAGTTGGTGATGCCATCCAACTCATCTGTCATCTCCTTCTCCTCCTGCCCTCAATCTTTCCCCAGTATCAGGGTCTTTCCCAATGAGTCGGTTCTTCACATCAGGGGGCCAGAGTATTGGAGCTTCAGCTTAGGTATCAGTCTTCCAATGAATATTAAGGGTTGATTTCCTTTAGGGTTGACTGGTTAAAAGTTAATTTTCCCTTCCTTTCCCCATTTGTTATAACCACATCCTTGGTACTCTAAGTCATTCCTTTGGAAATGGGAGATTTCCACTTCCACACATTGACTGGGAAAAGGCCAGAGTGGAGCGTCGATGCTAGGTGTTCTTGGGGCCAAATATCTGAGAATTGTTAATGCTTGTAAGTTAGGGGGTTGGTGGAGCAGAAGGGAATTTAAGGGATGAGGGTGGGAAACACTGGAGAGCTGATTTCAAGGAGGTCCTCCCCTTGATCCAAAATGGGCAGAACATGTTTCCACGGTAATGCATGGCCAGGCTGGCTGCTACCCTTTCCTCTTTCAGAGTGTGTGATACACGTCCCCCCGCCCCTCACCTTTTGTATTGTGGACCCTGATTAAGCCGAGGCTTCCGAAGTTGCCCTTCGGGTCCTGGTGTGGCTTGCAGCCCCCAGCTCCCCTGTGATGGGGGCCCCACCTACTTGGGTTGGTGCTTACTGCACTGCAGGGAAAGTCCCTGTCTTGTTCCCATGGAATGCCTTTGCTTTCTGCGAGATACTGAGCCCGACATTGGAATCCACCACTTGTGAAAATCTAAGCCATTCTTGGATCTGCTCCCTTATTTTTTCCTGCAGAAGGAGCAGGGAGGGGAAAGAGAAAGACAGTTTGGACCATCCTGCTGGGCCAGACACCTATTGGTGTCATCAAGCTTTCTCTCATTATTCATTGGTTCTACTATGGTGTAGCTGAAAAATCAAAACCTACCACTGATGTGAAGGAAAGGAAAAAGCACCTGTTTGGGAAGAGAATCATGTGGTGCGGAGTGTCTGAGCAGACCTGTCTTCCTTCAGGTCTCTCTCAAAAGCTTGAACTTACCAGAAAGACTGTAAGCTGGCTTCTTTCTTTTTGTTTATTAGTGCTCCCTACCAAAATAGTTGTGTAGTGAGGAATGGATTAGTGACAGCAGAAAGACCCATCGCAGATACTAGGCAGTCTGTGTGTGTGTGTGTGTGTGTGTGTGTGTGTTGAGAGCTCAGAACACAGTAAGCTTGACTCCTCCTGACCTGCCTTGGGGCTCAGGAAAGAGAAGAAAGCTCCCCAGACAGCTGAGATGTCTCTTGAATTACACATCCCTTCTTTATATCTTAATAGATTCTTTTTCTGGGGATATTCAGGTAAGGGGAAATGATTTGTTTCCCAGAGGGACCACAAGTCTGTGATTTTCCTCATGAAGCAAGTGACAGGGAAATTGGCCAGACTCGGGAAGGGAGATGGTTTCTTAGGGTTGATGCTGGTTACCTCTATCAGAGGTTCTCTCTCTGGGGCAGTTTTGTCACCCCAAGAGGGTATGTGGAAATGTGTTATATCTTGTGTAGGAAAACTGGCTTTAGAAACATTTGTGTTTGTTTATTTTTGGCTGGGCTGGGTCTTTGCTGTTGCCGCACACGGGCTTTCTCTGGTCGCGGTGAGCAGGGACAGCTCTATTGAGCTGTGCAGGCTTCCCTCGCAGTCGCTTCTCTTGTTGCGGAGCACAGGAGCTAGAGAGAATACGGTAGGTGTGGGCAGGGGCTTAGTTGCCCTTCCTTCTTAGTTGCCCATGCGCCCTTAGTTGCGCATGGGATCTTCCCAGATCAGGGATCAAACCCATGTCCCCCACATTGACAGATGGACTCTTAACCACTGGACCCCCGGAGAAGTTCTAAGACTGGCTTTTTAAAAACATTAATTTAACCTTCATCTTGTTATTCATTTTTAAGAGTGGTTTGAGGTTCATGGCAAAATTGAGGGGAAGGTACAGACAGTTCTGGTATATCCCCTGCCCCTACACACACAGGTTCTCCCCTCCTAGCATTATCCCCTCCCAGAGTGGTCCCGTCATTACGGTGGATGAACCTGAGGCTGGCTTGTCATGCCCAGGTCCAAGGATGCCACATATTCTGCCATACCCAGAACAGCCCTCTCCAAGGAGGACTTACCTTGCTCAGCACCAGCTGTAGCCCTACTGGGAAGCAATGCTGGAGTGGGCACAGGCAGGCAAGAGCAAGCTGCAGGCTTCTCTCACACCTTGGAAGTGATGGGTCTGTGGACTCTTGATTGGTTTGTATTTCAAGGAATATTGTTTATGGCCAAGCAGAGGTGAGTAAGAGGGCCTTGAGGATTGGACAGCAGACTGACGGCACTGAGCTCTTTCTGATGCAGGTGAAGTTGAGTAAGAGTACTCACAGCCTCGGGGAGAGAGGGAGATGAATTGTTTGTAATCTATTTGGGTGAGTCTAATGAGGTGACACACTCTGGTCCCCATTCTCAAGGTTCAAGAGGGACATCTTTAAAAAAGGGTCTCCGGCAGCAAAAGAGACACAGATGTATAGAATGGACTTTTGGACTTTGAGGGAGAGGGAGAGGGTGGGAAGATTTGGGAGAATGGCACTGAAACATGTATACTATCATGTAAGAAACGAATTGTCAGTCTATGTTTGATACAGGATACAGGATGCTTGGGACTGATGCACGGGGATGATCCAGAGAGTTGATATGGGGTGGGAGGTGGGGGGCGGGGTTCAAGATTGGAAACTCATGTACACCTGAGACGGAAAAAAATAAAAAATAAAAATAAAAAAAATAAAAATAAAAAAAGGGTCTCAGGGACCTGCCTCTGAAAGCAGCCGCTCATAAGCGGGAGAATGAACCAGAATCGATCAAATGTCCCTTTGAACAAATCCATTTTCTCAGTCTGTACCTTCAAGGAGGCAGCGCTATGGAATGGCACACAGGCTCTGGGGCCAGATCATTGGGTTGAATTCCAGCATCACCACTTCTTCGCTAGTGTCTGTCCTTGGGCACGTCACTGCTCTATGCCTCCATGCTGCCATCTATAAAATGGGGAGAAAGTGATACCAACCTCCCAGAGGCAGTATAAATAAAGAAGTGAACTTTCCAGAGTCCAATACATGGGAACCATTCAATACTAAACATGATGATGAGGATGGTAATTTTTCTAGCTCCTCAGCCTACTGTATATGTGTGTGTGAATTGTTTCGGGAACTGACTAGACAGTATGTTGGGCAAATTTTTCCACAGGTTTTTTTTCCCTCTCGTCTTTCATCTTTCTCTTCCTCTCTCTGTCTCCCTCCTTTTAATCATATGTTAGACCTCTAGATTGAGTCTAACTTTCTGACCTTTTCTTCCCTATTTGCCTTCTTCTCCCTTTTTGACTTGTTATATATTCTTCGCCTGTTCTGTGGAAACTGCCCTCATCAAGGCCACCGTCTTGTCTCCAGATGCAGTGACTTAATTTCATTCTTCATCCTACGTGACCTCTGTATACAATGCTCTTCAGCTTCTAGAAGTTCTCCTTCAATAGTAGACTGACTCACTTCAAAGACAGTAGCCTTTTCTGATTCTTTTCTACTCTTCTGAGCATTTCTTCTCATCCTTTTCTAGCCCTCCTTCTTTTGAGTGCATTTTAACTAGTGGGTCCTCCAGAGCTCTGAAACCCGCTTTATTCTTTTATTTCTTTCTAGTCTTTGTGAGCAACCTCAGCCATCCCTTTCCATGGCTTATTGTGGTTGTTGAATTGCTAAGTTGTGTCCAACCCTTTAGTGACCCCATGGACAGTAGCCCGCCAGGCTCCTCTGTCCATGGGATTTCCTGGGCAAGGATACTGGAGTGGGTTGCCATTCCCTCCTCCAGGGGATCTTCCTGACCCAGGGATTGAACCTGCATCTTCTGCATTGGCAGGCGGATTCTTTACCACTGAGCCACCTGGGAAACCCAACGGCAGAAGGACTCTTCTACCTGTGGCTCTTTCCTAAGCCCTTTTCAAATTCTAGAATAAATAATGTCAAGAATGTCAACGCTGTTTCAGAGCACAGCCTTTTGAAACACTTTATTGACCACTCCCTTTGTCCATGGACGATGAAAGCTGATTTGAATGTCCAGTTATTGTCTCCAAACTCTTCCTGACTTGATGCCATTCCTCCATGTTGCCATAACAACTCACATCCTATAATGCTGAGAACAGAAGGAGCTGAGGTGTGGGGGCCTTCCGTTACTTGGTCTTTGGTGAACCGAATCCCTGACTCCCCATTTCTTCCTTTGTCCCTTTGTTTGGCTGAAGCTTCCACTTGCTGTTGCTTCCTAAAAAAGGGCAAGGTGAACTTTTCCATGTCTGCAAATACATCTCTTTTGCCCTTCCATTGGGTGAATACATTTTTAGGTATAGAATTCTAGGTTGAATATTTGTCCATCAGAATTTGGAAGCAGTTTGCTCAGTAAGGGTAACAGTATGAAGTTTTTATGGAAAATTATGATGTTTTTCTGATTCTAGTTCCTTTGGAAATATGACCTGTCCTGTCCTCCTGGGAGCTCTCAGCATCTTTTCCTTATCCTTATGGTTCTGGCATTTCATAATTTTATGCCTTGTCTCTGTGTATGTCCACTTGTATGCACGCATGCTCACATTTATGTGATAATCCTGCCACAGACCTTGTGGTCCTTTCTCCCATATCTTCCTCCTCTTTGTAAGCAAGATTTGCTTCTCTGCTTTTTCATCTTCCCAAACGTTGTTGAAATACCTCATTTCCTCTTGCCTCCCATCTTCCTCTTTGTGCACCAATATTTATTTAATTCCTTTGTATATTGACGTGGAGAGGAGTATAGAGACCCGTGCTCTAGCTGTGTTTAACTGGAAATCACTCTGAAGTATTTCAAAAAAGTTTACAATGTCTTTTCAGGAGGTGGTCTCTTTCTGCAAGGCATGTGATGACTGCGAGAATTTCGGCAACTCCTTCCTGCAACTTTTTCAAGTGGTCTCCAAGTACAGTCAGACATTTGTTACAGATCATAACAAGCCTGTCTGTGCTTATGGAGTAGAATTCAGGGTCCTCAGTTTGCATTTACCCATCTTCCATTTAGTTCAGCCTCATTGGTGCTTCACCTTGCTATCTGATGGGAAATATTCTTCCCATAAACCTCAGTAAGATGTAATGGATTTCTGCAGTGGAAATATTGTTCAAACAACAAAACCAAATTACAGCAGGCGCTTTGTCTTGGGATCATGTGTCTTGCAAAGCAGCCATTTAAAATGCCACTTGTAGAAAGCCATGAACAGTCATAGCTAATTCACTTTACAGGAGTTTTATTTGTACGTAGGGGAGAATCTCACCAGCAAACAGAATTGTTGCCTTACCAAGATTGTAGCATTAATTATCTTTGTCAACTTGTGTTCACAGATCACCTTAGGTCCTAGGCTTTTTCTTTAGGGTAGAAAATGGTGGCATTGGGGTTGGTGAAGATGCAAATAGTATTCTTTGAAGTCACTGGGGCGAATATAGTGTTCTCAAGAATGGGACATGGGACTTCGCTCTGGTGGTCCAGTTGTTAAGAATCCTTCTGCCAGTGTGGGGGACACAGTTTCTATCTCTGGCCTGGGAAGATTCCACATGCCGTCAGTGAAACGAAGGCTGTACACCACAGCCACTGAAGCCCATGTGCCTACAGCCTGTGCTCCTTAGCAAGAGAAGCCACTGCATTGGGAAGCCTGAGAACCACAACTAGAGAGTAGCCCTGCCTCACCACAGCTAGAGAGAAAACGGGTGCACAGCAAGAAAGATCCAGCATAGCCAAAAAAAAAAAAGAGCCGAACTGCTGGCTCAGCTGCACATAGGCTAATAGTGTTCCAGCCTCATTGCGGTCATTTGTGAAAGCTGGTCCAAGTTAGATGCAAGCCTGCATTGGACTTATGCAAGACAGGATACAAGCCTGTCTTGGGCCAGGGAGGCTTGACAGCAAATTAAAGTGTTAGCCTCTCATTTGTGTCCAACTCTTTACAACCACATGGACTGCAGCCCACGACGCTCCTCTGTCCATGGAATTCTCCATACAAGAATACTGGAATAGGTTGCCATTTCCTTCTCCAGAGGATCCTCCCAACCCAGGGATTAAACCTGGCCTCTCGTATTACAGGCAGATTCTTTGTCCAGTGAAAGTTACTTCCTACTCCTGTAGGAATCTGATGGCCATGCTGGAAAGGTTCTTAGCCTCTAGGGACTTAGCTGAACAAGGGACTCCCAAGGAAACTCTTTAACTCTTAATGACCAAGATACATTCCCAGACCAACTGAGTCAGAATCTTTGGGGGTGGGACCCAGCATCAGTAGCTTTGTCTATTTTAAAAATATTTATTTATTCATTTGGATGTGCCAGGTCAGTTGATCTTTAGTTGCAGTTCATGGGATCCAGATCCCTGCCCAGGGATTGAACTTGTGCCCCCTGCATTGGGAACTCAGTCTTAGCCCCGCTGGACCACCAGGGAAGTCCCCACAGTGACAGCAGTTCTGAAAGCTCTTGAAGAGACAAAGGACAGGGTGCATACTACCACTGGCCATTTTTAAATCCTGTTGTTGTTACATAAGTGAAGAAATTTAACTTTTAATTATTTTGAACTAATTTAGATGGAAAGAAAGAGGAAATAATCATGTCATATTATTTAGATTCACTCTTCTTTTGCAGCTGTTTCCATGGTGTGGTCGGGTAGAGTTTTCTCCCTCTCGTGAGAGAATTAGGGGTTATTGTCAATTCAGAATCTAGGGCATTTGGGGGATATCCTTCTAGTGGATTTTACTCCTGTGGAAAATATGATGGGAAAAAAATAACGGAAGGGTCCGTGGGCAGGGCTGGGCACTGGCTGGATGTGACTTCACTCGGGTCTTGTGTCTCTCCTGGGGTGTGCAGGTCCCGTGGCTGTCATCAGTGGCGAGGAGGACTCGGCTAGTCCCCTGCATCACATCAACCATGGCATCACCACGCCCTCGTCGCTGGATGCCGGGCCAGACACGGTGGTCATCGGCATGACCCGCATCCCGGTCATCGAGAATCCGCAGTACTTCCGTCAGGGACACAACTGCCACAAGCCAGACACATGTGAGTACCGCGGGAGAGTCTTGTCCCTCCTGGGGTTAGAGGGGGCATGGCAGTAGACCAAGTAGGCGGGGGTTCTGGAACATTCTGGGGTGACCTACCACCTGCTAACTTCCCACTCTCTAAGGGACCCTCCTTCTTTGTCTAAAAACTTGATGAACAGCCTGGGCAAAGGGATGCCACCGGACAGAGGCCCCTGGGTAGAGCGGGCTTGGGGCAGGGGAAAGGGAATCAGCCTGGAGGCGGGAGGCCCAGCCCCACCTGGAGAGGCGCTTCCAGTAAGGGAGGGGACACAGGCACAGCTGGTTGTATCTGTAGACACCTGGCCTGTGTGTGCAGGAATCTTTGCCCAGACTACCGCCCCCAAGGTTGTCAGGCCCTCCACCCGCACCTCCCTGAGAAGGGAAGGGAGGAAAGGGTGGCGAGTACCTTTGGAATGGAAACATCTCTCCAGCTGCCCCTCCAGTGCCCCGAAGTGTATGGTCTGAGGATCGGATCATGACCCTACGCTTGGACCCCTCCCCTCCTCACTGTAGATGTCTCCTTGAGATCAGAGGGCTCAGGGCACCTGCTTCCTACTCTCTTTTACCTCCTGGTGGTTCAGGCCCTCCTTTTGCACTTCTGCTGAGTCTGCTAGGGCCTCTCCTGGCCCCTGGAGCCCTGGTGTCCCCACCCTCCCTCCGGCAGGTGTTCCCCTTGCTATGTCCCCAGGTTGAAATCTAGGCTCAGTGACCCCAGTGCACATGCCTCCACTCCCACTGCTCCTGCTCCCCCAAAATGGTCAGTGATGTCTGGAGAGGGAGCCCTGGAGACTGCCTTAGAGATGGAAGGGACAGAAGAGATGGGTTAGGTTAAGGCCTCATCTGCAGACAGGAAACCCGAGGTTTGGGGAGGGTGGGAGCCCCCGTCCCCTGCCCACAGGCTTCTGCCAGTCTGTTCTTTTCATCCACTCAGCTGGTCCAGGTCAGCGCTGGGAGAAATGCCCCTGGCCTTGCTCTCCCCTGG
Organism: Neotragus moschatus; assembly: GCA_006410615.1. Lineage (NCBI taxonomy): Eukaryota > Metazoa > Chordata > Mammalia > Artiodactyla > Bovidae > Neotragus > Neotragus moschatus. The sequence goes on along the minus strand of SJYA01002601.1, from coordinate 212,836 downwards.
TGGAGCTGTCTGTATTTGGGATGCATTCATTGCGGTTCACCAAACTCTTGCTGCTCCCACTAGTCCGTCTGATAGCAGAGCAAGCATTCGGCCACCTCATCCGCCTTCGCTTCTGTTTTCCTGGCTCTGTTTTTAGTGAGAGGATGGCCACCGTGGGAGGGACTGAGCTTGAATCAGGACAAGGTCATCATTTGCCTCCCAACCTTGAGAGTCCTCTAGCATCTGTCTCAGTGTTTGTCACACGCCCCCATCAGTACCAGTTAGAGGAAGGATACTTGGGTTCTAGACCAGGGCTGGGCAAGGGAAGAAAGATACCTGAGTTTCGGATAAACAGTGGGGAAGACCGTGTCAAGAACGGTTCTACTCTGGCTTGAAAGCTCTCGCCTCAGATCAGGGTCATCCTCGACTGACCTGGGTGTGGCCATGAGGAAAGTCCTTCCTTGATGCTAGCGTGAGTCTGAGCTTAGTCTGGGGTTGGCATTGCTGAGTTTCCTAGAGTGGTGTTGGTGCTTGAATAGAGGCTTGGCACTGCTGTGTTGAATATGCAACTGGATCTCCTTATTTCGAATATTCTATAAAATCACCATGAACGTGAAATTAGCGAACCCTAGACCATTGTTCCTGGGGAAATCCAAGTTCGTGTGAGTCCCTGGTCACAACCTTTTTATCAGCTGATCAAGACGGAACCTGTATTGCGTGCGTTTCTGTTTAAGGACACCTTAATACATATTACTGGCTCATTAACATTGAGCTCATAGTGGCCAACAGCACGTGACTCAGGCCTGGACCAAGCTTATCAAACACACCTGTTTTCTCCATACGGCACATCACAGCATTCACGCTCATAGAAACACTAGACCTCACTCCAGCACTCTGCTCGGGGGCTGCTTTAAACAGTGAACTCGCCCACAGAAGGCACAAATATGCAATGAAAGTGGCATTGAATAAACCGCCAGAAGGACACTCGTCTACAGCACAAGAACCACAACCAGAGGGCAGAGAGCACGGCTTTTCAACCGTAATTAGGGACGTGCATGTGAGGGGCATTCAGATTCGTCACCACTCCTGGAATGTTTGTGAATAACTGTGAAAGCACTGTGCGTGTGGGTTTATGCGGTTACACATCAATTGTAGCGAGTAGATGAATTTATGAAGGCAGAACCCAGGAAAAAATGTGGATGGGCTGTGTTCCTGTTAGTGGGAGCTCTGGGTCTCAGGGTAGGGGAGGGTCACGTGGGCTCCCGATCCCATGGGGGGTGACTCGGTGTCCACATGGGGAGAATCTGGCGTGTGGGAAAACGGCTCCTTCTGGGTTGTTGGAATAAGTGGGTGCTGTGGAGAGAGCTGTGGGGTCTGAACGTCCTTTGAGGTCAGGACTCGGCCTCCAGCCCAGGAGCTGTCGCCCTAGGAACTAGTGCAGCAGAGAAGCGTCCCCGAAGCTCCTTGGGCTTGTGACTCAAAGCAGGCAGCCTCTCTATGGTTCTCACAGCATTTCTCTGTATAAACGACGGGGTCAGCGGAGCCAGTGAGGAAGCAGGTTTAGCGACAAGACTTGAGGGAGCAGAGAACAAACAAGACCTCAGACGATAGAATCCCTCACTGACTCCAGACAGCCGAACCCTCCGATATTTAGGGGAGATGCCCTTTTCAGGGAAGCAGCGCATTGTGCCCTGTCAGTAGACAGCAGACGGCTCTTAATTGTTTTCAGAAAACGCGTGTGGCAGGACAAACAATGTACAGGAGCCTTGTAACGGGATTTGGTTAATCCTCCCTCTGTGAATCCGTGGCTGACTCACACAGTCGGGGAGGGGAGCACCCGGCCCTCTCTTCACTGAGGTTTACAGGCTGGGAAACAGCAGGTCTCTGATTACAAAGCCTTCATCAGTCAAAGGCAAGGGACTCCAAGACACATCCCCGTGTGCGAGGAGACACCATTATAAATAATTAAAACCACATGCGCCTGGGCGGATAAATAACAGCGGGCGTTTACGATGCTGCAGACGGGGCTGGGGTCACTCCTTTGGGGGTGATGGCAAGAAGCAAGGGATTAAGCAAAGAGAAATGCTCATATCTCAGGGGCCCCCTGGGGGGGGGCTTCTCCTGTCTGATTCTCTTCCTCAACTCATTTAGTAATGTGGACCGTGGGAAGACATCATAGGGACACGGCTACCTGACTTCAAGCTTCATTTCCGAAAGTCCCCTGCTGATGGATTTAGCACAGAAATGCTTTTCTTTTCTTTTCTTTACCCATGTGTCTATCATAATCGGGGGCACCTCTCCAGCTGGAGTGATGAAGGTGCTGCTCTTCTTCCTGCTTCTTGTCTTCAATCTGGGCCATAGGATTTTTCATGGCGTGTCAGAGCTGCTAGGATGTTTAGGGCTCACCCAGTACCGTTCATTATCAGATGCTTGCAGCCTCTCCCCTGTGTCCCCGAGCGCGCTGCATATGGCACTGTCTTTATCTGGAACGTACTCGGCCTTTCCAGGGATTCTGGAAGAGCTGAAAGAAGATGCACCTACTCAGGGCTGGATACAGAATCTGCAGTCTCGTGAGGCCTCCCTCGTATTTTATTTAAAGTCCTCTAATGCTCGAAAGCATCAGGAAACCAGTCTGCCTCCTTGTCACCCAGCTGATTTGGGGCTAGGTCTTTCTGAAGAAGACAGAGAAGGCAATGGCAACCCACTCCAGTATTCTTGCCTGGAGAATCCCTTGGACAGAGGAGCTTGGCGGGCTCTAGTCCATGGGGAGTTGGACATGACTGAAGGGACTGAGCACACTCACCTTGTGAATAAGACACCAAGGGCTGGTCTAGATGGTTCACTGGGGAGAAGTTTCAAGCTCTTCGGAGCCACACTGAGCAATCGGTGACTTTTGTTCCCCTTCTGACAGCCCTGGGCTGCAGTCATGGTGCCTGCACTGAGTTGGACTGTGAGCAGCTATGTTAGCATCAGGCTCTGGCTTGTTCCCATTGGCTGAGTGGGAGGCTCCGTGGCTCTGCTGAGGCCCTGGGGTTCTCTGCTCCTCCCCTTTTCCCGAACCTATTCTCAGAAGACAGCTGTGCCTCTTGGTTGAGAGAGCAGGGGCCAGCTGGGCTTGCTCACCCGCGTCACCCTTCCTGTCCTGCCCTCTGTGCCCAGGCCAGGCTGTCTGCCTTTATTCTCAGGTTGTTCTGTCTCAGAGGAAACCGTCCCCCATCTTCCCAGCATCAGTGCTCCCACCTCTCCATCCTCTGCCCCTCCTGGCGGGCCTGCAGTCAGGGACTCCTCGACCCTGGTCCTTTTAGACACCGTCTCCTTCTGCTCGGCCCTGCACCCCTTCATGTTCCCTGCCACATAGCTCCACTTCCCCAGAGATCCCTGGGTCCTCCACCCTCCATCTCTTGGTAAAACTCAAGCATACTCCTGTGGGGTCTCTCCTCTTCGTTAGCATCATCATCATTCACAGAGTGCTGATTTTTCTCCTTTTCATTCACAGAGTGCTGATTTTTCTCCTTTTCATCTATTCAATAAATATTCATGGAGGGTTTGTGTCAGGCCCTCTTTTCGGCTCTGGAAACAATGGGGTAAAAGGCATGTGTGGTCCCTACCCTCAGGGGCTCACTGCCACTGGGGCTGGGGTCCAAGACACAGGATGACACACTCTGTCCCCCCTGGGCCTTGTGAAGGCTTCACCTTGCTCCTTTCTGCTGATGACTTGCCAGCCTTTACCCCTGGATACTTCTTTCCATGTCTGCCTCTAGCCGCATGCCTCCAACTCTTACGAGTGTAATTCCTGCTTCAAATGCCCATCCCCTCTCCCCACGTCTCTTCCTCCCTCTTCTTCCTTCCTGCATCTATTCATCACTCAACAACTGGCTCATTTGCAACCTCCCGTGAGACCTTCCTGGGCCCATGCTGTTGCAACGTGATCTTTCCCTCCTGGGAAAGGAAAGGCCATGCACAATAGTCTTGTATGACTTTAGGTCAAATCTTCAGTCATCATGTCACTTCCCAAAGCTGTGGGTACTGTCTCCCAAACCCAACTTTGGACTTTTTCCAAAGGACGTAGCTCTTCTGTGTCATTAGGCTTCGTTCTCTCTGGAAACATAGCATGGAACTAGGGTCAGAGAAGATACCAACCAAGCGCTACATGACGCTTGGTGAGTGTGTCTTCATTCCAGGATGCAGGCTGCTATCACAGACCAAGAGAGAGAGGTCACTGATGGGCCTCGGCAGCCTCCTCTGGACCAAGCCTTGGGCTGGCCTTTCCCTTTTTTGTCTCATGCAGTCTTTCACTCACTCTCTAAGGGAGAGGCTGCTATACTCATTTTCTCGATAAAGAAACTGAGGCTCAGTGAGCTTAAGGACTTGTTGCAGCTCATACAGCTGTTAAGTGAGAGCCTGAGATTAGAAGCCAGACCTACTGACTCCAAGATCCATCCTTTCTCTATCAGATCCCATTGCCTGGGAGTACAGTGGTCCACAAGCATTCACTCGCCACTTCTTGGGCTCAAGGACACTGGCTTTTGAGGAATGCTGTTTTTTTGGAGACCTGCTTTTCTCCCTGTTTCCAGGATAAGGACAGCTCTCTGGGAAGAACCTTGGCTGTGGCTCCCTGCAATCATGAAGCTGGACCAGCCTTGCTCTGGCTCTTGGTACTTATCCCTCTTTCTGAGTTCTCCCCCAATTCAAGTTCCCAAAGGACCATGGGGACCTTTGGCAATATTTGGCCCTAGGGTTAAGTCAGTCTTTAATCTTTTAAAAAAATTTTTAGAGCACGTTTAGGGTTTATAGAAAAATTAAGCAGGAAGTGGAGAAAGTTCCATCTACGCCCCAGCACTTTCCTCACCAAAATCTCCCCTATTACTAATATCTGGCATTAGTGTGGTAACATTTGTTACAATCAAAATACAAATATTGCTATATTATCATTAACTAAACCATAATTTATTGCAAGGTTCACTCTCTGCATTGTGTTTGTATACAGTTCTATGGGTTTTATAAGAGCATCCTGTCATGTATCCACCATTTAATGGTGTATCCACCATTGTAAGTAATTGTATCACATACAGTAGGTTCAGTTCAGTTCAGTTCAGTCACTCAGTCGTGTCCGACTCTTTGCGACCCCATGAATCACAGCACGCCAGGCCTCCCTGTCCATCACCAACTCCCGGAGTTCACTCAGACTCGTGCCCATCGAGTCAGTGATGCCATCCAGCCATCTCATCCTCTGTTGTCCCCTTCCCCTCCTGCCCCCAATCCCTCCCAGCATCAGAGTCTTTTCCAATGAGTCAACTCTTCACATGAGGTGGCCAAAGTACTGGAGTTTCAGCTTCAGCATCATTCCTTCCAAAGAAATCCCAGGGCTGATCTCCTTGAGAATGGACTGGTTGGATCTCCTTGCAGTCCAAGGGACTCTCAAGAGTCTTCTCCAACACTGCCCTAAAACTCTCTTGTGGTCCATGATTCATCTCCCCTCCCAACCCTCTGGCAACCACTAATCTTTTTTTACAGTCTTATAGTTTTGCCTTTTCCAGAATGTCACTATAGTTGGGATCATATACTATGTAGCCTTTTCAGATTGACTTCTTTCACTTAGCCCTGTACATTTTAGGTTCTTTGATGTCTTTCTGGGGCCTGATTGCTTACTTCTTTTTTTTAAACCACTGAATGCTTCTTCATCTTATGGCTGTAACAGTTTATCCATTCAGCTCCTAAAGGACATTGTATTAGTTTCTAAGGACTGTTGTAACAAAGTGGCACAAACTGGGCATTTTCAAACAATAGAAATGTGTCCTCTCACACTTCTGGAGGCTGGAAGTCTAAGATCACGGTCTCAGAGAACTCTGCTCCCTCTGCAGCCTGGAGGGGATGCTTTCTCCCCTCTTCCTAGCTTTTGGTGGTTTGCTGGTATCCCTTGGCTTACAGCCACGTCACCCCAGCTCTCTGTCCTCCCGTGGCATCCTCCCTGTGTGTCTGTCTTCACAAGGCTATCTTCTGATAAGAACACCAGCCATATTAGATTAATGGTCCATTCTGTCCCAGTATGACCTCATCTTGACTTGACTCATTATACCTGCAATGATCCTGTTTCCAAATCAGGTCACATTCTAAGGCCTTGGGGGTTAGGAATTCAACATATTCTGGGGGCAGGGGGATGATGGTGAGGGACACAATTCAACCCATTCAACCCACAGTAAATATCTTGGTTGCTTCCTAGTTTGGGCAGTTATGAATAAAGCTGCTATAAACATCTGTGTACAGGTTTTGCATGGACATAAGTTTTCCACTCACTTGCATAAATACCTTGGTGCATGGTTTCTGGATCATATGGTAAGAGGGTGTTTAACTTTGTAAGAAACGGTCAAACTGTCTTCCAAGTGGCTGTACCAAGGCAAGTTAGGTTCTGTTGATTTCATTATCAGACTGGCCTCCACCAACCAGAGACCCCTCCTGCCCCAGGGTCTCTTGAACTTGTCAGTGTATACCTGCCTGTTTTGTGTGCTTTCTGGAGTGTGTCTGTGTATGTGTGTGTACACACACGTGTGTGCATCTATTTATCTTCTCTCTACCCTAAACTGTACCAGCAATGAATGATTGTAGAATTCTCACTGAATAGTTGCTTAACCTATATATAGTGAGCATACTTCATTTCTAACTTGTCATTCGTCTGAGGCCAGTTGCTACCTTGACTACAGGACTGGTCTCTTGACTTCCTGAATCAGTGTGCTCACGCAGTCACAGTGTCTCAAAAGCAGTTTGTCAAGGTCTTACCCCGTGGCTCAGTGGCAAAAAATCTGCCTGCAAATGCAGGAGATACGGATTCAATCCCTGTTCTGGGATGATCCCCCCTGCCACAGAGCAGCTGAGCCTGTGCACTAGCAACCACTGAGCCTGTGCTCCGCAGCAAAAGAAGCCGCTGCAGTGAGAAGGCTGTGCACCACAGCTCGAGAGTAGCCCCCACTCACTGCAACTAGAGAGAAGCTGAAGCAGCAGTGAAGACCCAGCATAGCCAAAAATAAACGAAAAAAAAATTTTTTTTTGAAAGATGTCCACTTGAATCAGATGAGTGTCAAATTTCTTGGGGGGGGGGGAAGGAGTTTGCCCCAGTGATTTCTCCATGGTGCCTACCTGGAATGCCTGGTGACCCTCACCTCTTCAGGCATCCAAATCCTTTGTTTTTGGTTTCTCTGAAACTTTGCTCATTCCTTTTCTTTGCCCACATGTCATTTTCAAGCAGGCCCTGGCCTTCCATCCTCCCTTTCAGGCCTTCAGGTCTCGATTTTCCACCTGAGTCTCTGCCCTTTGAACCACAGGCATGCATTCAGCCTTCAGCCCCTCCTGGCTAGTTGCCTCCACTTCCTGCTTCCCTGGGCTTGTCACTCAGCCTCCCTGGCTGACCTGGCAGCTCTGCCAAGGGTCCTCCTCACAGACTGTCTCTCTCACTGGGCTGTCGATACTCCCATCAATGTTGGGTCCCTCCAATCCCCTTTTCTCCTTCATTCCTCAGCCAGTCAACAAACATCCATTGAGCTTTTATTAAGTGTTGGGGGCTTCCCTGGTGGCTCAGTTCAGTTCAGTTCAGTTCAGTCACTCAGTCGTGTCTGACTCTTTGCGACCCCATGAATTGCAGCACGCCAAGCCTCCCTGTCCATCACCAACTCCTGGAGTTCACTCAGATGATGGCTCAGTGGTAAAGAATTGCCTGCAATGCCGGAGACATGGGTTTAATCTCTGGTCTGGGAAGATCCCCTGGAGAAGGGAATGGCAACCCTCTCCAATATTCTTGCCTGGAGAGTCCCATGGACAGAGGAGCCTGGTGGGCTACAGTCCATGAGGTCGCAAAGAGCCAGACATGACTTAGTGACTAAACAACAACTCTGAGGTAGGCCCTGGCGTAGGGTGAAGGAACTACCCTTCCTTGTCTCTCTTTGGCTGCACTGCAGCTCTTCAGAAGTCCTGCCCTCACTCTCTTTCCTCAGGGCGATTGCTTAATGCAGCCCCCCCCCCCCCCCCCCCCCCCCCCCCACGCCCCCGC